>JAWNNH010000574.1:0-328829 GCA_035043045.1 Hirtodrosophila alboralis | reverse complement strand
ACGCATTGCTATTAGAAAAAATAACACAATTGAACCGTGAACGCCAGTGTTGTACACTGACGAAATAAGCAAGCCGCTCACACACACACACGCACACATGTACACAATTTAACAATTGTGAGAGCGGCGAGAGCAGCTTGCGCGAGAGAGAGAGAGAGACCAAGAAGCAAACCGAAAGGCGCGTAAACGGCGACTGTTCCAAGAATGCAAGGCACAAAAGGAGGCAAATAACAACAAAAAGAAGAAAACAAAGAGTGCTCAGGCAAAGCAAAACGTGAGAAGCAAATAAGAAAATAATGCGACGCCGCCGCCATACAAAAATCAATTTGAAGCGTCGTAGTTAAAGGGGGGAAGTGAAATGCGAATGTGATGTGTGGATGCTGTCTTGTTTTTTTTTTTCTTTTTTGCATTTAAAAGTGGGGAGCCAGACAATTAATACCGAATCACATATACTCTTTGCTATCATGCAGGTCACTAATAATGTTTTTTAATAGATTTTTAGCACTTAATGAATTTGTTTTGGTTTATTTTAAATATAGGCCAGAGTTTGCAATTTTTTCAACATAGTGAAATATTTGATATAAAATATTTATTAAAGCAACTTATAATATTATTTTTGATGGATTTATCAGTAAAAACATTTAAATGTAATGAACTATAACATATTCAATTATTTGCACCGAATCAAGAGATAAAAATTAAATTTATTCAGCTTATTGTTATTGATATTGTCCAACAAAATAAAATCAGCAATTTGCCAAATTAATAAAATCAAATTTTCAATGCTTAATTGCATGCGTTACCAACGCTATGTCACTTCGAAAATACTATTTTTGATAAAGGGCATAAAAACTGTATACACCACGCACACACACAAACAAACACATACACATAGACACGCAACACGCGACGGCTTTGCCGGCTGGGCTGCCCTGAAGAAGAGACTGATGAACAAATGCGGGGAAATGAGAGAACCAACGCTTAATTATGCTTAATTTGTTGTTAATCAAACTGACAAACAATAAACTTATTAAACCGTTGTAAGTTTTGCACAAAACTCTTGCTGAGAGGGCGACAAATGACGAGAGAGAGAACTAAAAACTCACGCGGCAGACAACAAAGCTCGTTAAAAAATTGTTGGGCAGTCAAAATGGGGGAAAAAAAAATAAATTTGCGCTCACGTTTTTTTTTCTCAATTGTAGTTGTAGTTGTGTGTATGTTTTGTTGTTTCTTTATTTTTTATTGTGATTTGTGTTTTTGCCGCTTCTTTCAATTTGCTGTTTATACACTGCTCTTCACGTTTCAGACTTCTTTATTGCAATTTGCAATTTAAGACGCGACGCGCTTTTATATTCTGCTTATTATTGTTGTTCCTTCTCGTATGTTCGCTTGTATTTTGTCACTGTGTAATGCACGCCGCGAGGCAGCAATTGCTATGCATAATAATATTACACATGTATATATAACGGGGCTTCCTTTATTTTCTGAATTTTCTGTATTTCTGTATTTTTCACTGACCAACAAAACGAGACGTTGCGACGCGATGCGAGCTGAACGAACCGTACACCACCATTAAATTTTTATAAATGACTCTTGCGCGCTCAGTTTTTCTTATAAGAACAAACAAGCCAAACCAACCAGACGAAATTGCGCTCTCTGGCTCTCAGAGAGAGAGTATGGCGCGCTCAACAACTGTTAAACTGAGTGTGTTAAAATGTATGTTGCATACTCTTGGGCTGTACAAGTATGTTACTATTAAGTTTAACAGTGCCTTTAATAGCATTGCACATTTACGGCGAATTTTTGTGGTTAAAAATAGCGGCGATTTTGAATTTTTAAAAATGTATATTTTATTATTTATTTATTTTATATTATTTATGTGTTGATTATTTTGGAAGTCGGTTTTTTGGAAATAAAAAAATAAATTTAATTACACTTTTAGTCGTACATTCGTTTATTGGTTTGGTTTGTTAAGAAAAATATATATTTTTATTTCATGGCGTTTCGGTTTTTTGTTCGTCGTTTTAATTCGCCGCTGTTGACTCACTGTTACTGTTACATTGTCAAATGAGTGGGTTTTTATGTTTCGCTCTTCTCTCTCTCTTCTTCACTTAACCTATAGTTGTCTCGCTTGCACTTATTGCAATGGCAGGGTTGAGTGCATCTGGCTGAGTGAGTGCTTTATTTGAGTTGAGCTATTTTAGTTAAATGAGTGGCTTTTTTGAGTGTTATAAAAAAGTGCTGCCAAGCGAATTTGAATAAAATAAATAATATAAATAAAAATAAAAAAAATAACAAATAATAGGAGGCATTCAATATTAAAATGGAAGCTATTGCCATTAATATTGATAATATAAATAAAATTAAAATAAATAAAATAAAGTTCTTAATCATTTTTTAACAGTAAAAATCGCATATATTTATCATCAAAAGCATCACAAATAATTATGGATTGTAAAATTATGTGAAATTAATCTAAATTGATTAAAATTAAGTACATTAAATCATTTTGCATTCAATTGCAATTTTCCACACGCTCTGCTCGTTTAAATATTTAATTTATTGTGTTTGGGGATTAAGATATAATTTTCAATAAAACGCAGCAACAAAAACAATCTTCTGTCATTTCGCCCCAGCCAAGAATCATAATTGCATTATAATTAAATTAAGTAATTAATTTGTACAACAACAACAACAACAAATATACAACAATAATTGTTCACATTGCGACCTATAATAAATATTTCAGTTCATTATAAATAATTTCATCATCAGCTTTATTTTTAATTAAACTATGCAACAAATTTTTGAAATACATATAAAGATCTACAGATAGAGAACAAATTGTTGAAAAATTATGAAATATTTTATTCTTAATTGTTTGAGTATACCAGACTACGGGATACTGCTATTATAATTGTTATTTATATAAAATGAAGAAAATGTTATTTAATTTATATAAAGTGAAGAAAATCAATTTTTTATAAAAAAAGCAAAAATCTGCAATTGCTAAAAGAAACTCAAAATATTTTTCCATAAATACGCTGCTTGCTTACGCTGCCTTTGAACTGCTTGAAGTTCTAATACTACACTGCTTGATTTAAATGTGTATGTAAAAAGGTATAAGAGAGCAAATATATGAGCCCCAATGCCAATTAAAAGTATTCCTTAGTGGGGTATACCCGATAATAGCATTAATATTTCTTGTACATTGCTTTTGGTATAAATTCGATGAAAATTCTATATATGTACATATAATGTATATAAGTATTTATCCAGCATATAAAATAAATCCCAAATGGAAAATAATTTCATATGTTCCACGTAAATCAGATTAAAACTTTGCAAAAGTGCTAAATGCTGTACACACACACACACACACCTGTCTTTTGGCAATGTACACACACATACCTGTACAGCAATCTTCCCCCGCAAGACCCCTCTCCAATACGATTGCATACGGGCTGCAGGACATGCACAAATATAAACACAAGTCAATTAATTGAATAAAAATAAATGGTTTTTAGTATACACACACACTCATACACTAAAAAAACACACTAAAAAAATATTATTGGTCAGCTCTGGGTTAAGAGGGCATAGAAGTGTGGGCGGGGCGCAAATTTAAATGTCACACGCAAAATTTTGCACACTCACACACATGCACAAATTATGAAAAAAAGACAGAGAGACAAAAATAGAGGCCGGGGAAGAGGCAGCGGCAGCGGCAGTCAAGTTATTATTAAAATATGTATGTGGGCGCAGGGTCAACTTGTTGACGGGGTGCTGCGATAAGTGCAAAACTTAATTAAATTTTCATTGCAAAAAAGTAATATAAGAACACAATGTATGGCCAAAAAAAAAAAACAGATAACAGAAAGAGAGTGGCAAAAGACAGAGAGAGCGAGCGTGGCAAACCGAAAACAAGTTGGCAGCGCCGCTTAAAGAAAGCGGAGAAATTCAAGCAACAAAGGTTACAAGCGAAGTGCATTAAGCTTGCGAGTTTAATTAAATTATTATTAATCTCATTTGAGTGTGTTGAAGGGAACTCAAAAGTGGGGGGGGTGGGGTCATGATTGTAACACACAAACACACACACACACACACACATATATTTACACTCTTTCTCCATCTGCATTTACATGCGCATGAAATTTTAATTACGTTTTAAGTGTGTGTGTGTGTTTGTGTGGGCAATAGACTTAAACCCACACAAATGTATGTATGTAAATAAAATAAATATGTATAGAAAATATATCTGAATATGAAATAAATAAATTTGCAACAAGCAACTTTGCATACAAATATATATAGATGTGTGTGTGTGTCTGTGTGAACTTATATGCCAAAGTTAAATGCATGTGGTAAATTTCCTTCTGCTCTTTTTGTGGGAATTTGGGGAAAGGGAAATTTATACCGAATTGAGGGGGGGGCGGAGGAGTCGATTGGGACAGTTTGACAGCGTACTTTTTCGAAAATTAGGTCGTGTTGAATATTGAATGAACTCTAATTGTCACAAAATGCGGTAAAATCGCTTTGCAACAGTCAATATGCTTGGGATTTATCAATATATGTACATCAATATATACTCGCAGCATGTAAATATACAAAATATATAGAAATTCAATTATTCCCATAATTGTTTGTAATCACGCAGAGTTCATCAATAAAATACCCTGTATTTTTGGCTAACAAAAACGGGATATATTGTTGTATGTAATGGATATGCTATATTTAAATGAAATTAAATTAAATTTAAATTGAAAAAAAATTTTTTCAGACTATCAAAATATTAAAAAAGCGTTCAATAGTCATTTAATATACGGAATATTCTTATAAAGTAGTTTTAATGTTATTGACGCTTATAATTCTCAATTGGCTATTAAAATATTTAAAATAAGTTGAATAGTCATTTTATATACGGAATATTCTTATAAATTAATTTTAATGTTATTAACGCTTATAATTCTCAATTGGCTATTAAAATATTTAAAAAAAAAAAGTTCAAGAGTCATTTAATATGCGGAATATCCTTATAAGTTAATTTTAATGTTATTGACGCTTATAATTCTCAATCGTCAACTTTTTTATTGTAGAATCGAGAATTTTACTGTATTGTGTTGCTTTATTGCGTCCGAAACAGCTCTATAAATTTTTCTAATTTTTTTTTAATTAGATCAAAAAAAATTAGAATAATTTTAAATGTGAAAAAACTGATAAATGCTTTGCCTTGAATTTCAGGCTGCGTACAGGGTGTCTGCGGTAGGAAAAAAAATATATAAATATTTATTTTAAAAAAATGTTTAAGGTTTGTGATTTTAAGCAATATTTATATATATAAATAAGTAATCTTTAATAAATGAAAGGAGCTACAAAAACGGGCGAATTTCTTATGTTTATATTGCTATGATGCTTACAATTTCCATAATAATAATGCCAACAATTTTGCATTAATCAATCAAGAAAAACATTTTGTAATAAGCTCATAAATATATTTATTTTCTATTTTGCTAAAATTCATAATTTCTTTTGGCTTTGCCATGTGTTTACAATTTAAAATAGTTTTTCTATGCAATATTTTTTGCCTGCAAGAGTCAGATTAAGCCAATTCTGATAACCACTTGACCATTTTGGTTGCCTTGGTAATGCAGTGAGGCAAAAGTGAAATGCCCAACAGTTCTTAAAAGCCAAAGAAGCTACAAGTTCATTAAACTAATAGCCAACAATTTACAACTACCAGCCAAGTCCAAGGTATAAGCAACTGGACACCGCACTCAGTCTCTTAACTTGGCCAAAACTAATAGCTAGCCAAGTGACCTGAGAAAAAGGTGAAGAGCTTTTCCACAAGAAGCCTAAGAATTTTCACAGTACACTCGAAACTAATCCGCTTAATGTTTTGCCTATCTGCTAAAATATGAACATAGGATAGGACAAAGTCGTATATATATAAATATATATATATATATTGATAAAAAACAAGCAAAACTTTAAAGAACAAAATCTTTTTTATAAGAACTTCAACTGCAACTTTACTGAAAAGCCATTAAAGTTCTGTCATGCCACGTGCGGGTCGGGGTGATGGCTAGAAAATTGAATAAAGTAGTTGGTTTTGGATTTAGAAACTTCGGTTGAACAATGCCAACAAAAAAAAAAAAAATAAACTTATTCAGTCACAACTTGAATCAAGCCCCAGAACACAATTCTGATAATATGATAATAAGGCTTGGGCTGTAACATGTGTGTGCCTCTAGACATCAGAAGACAACATAGAACAGAGAATTGCTAATTAGGTAAATTGAAAGCTAAAGTTTTCTATGATTACCCACCCACATATGTTGAATAACTATTTAACAAAAGGAAAAGGTTGTACACAAGGACAACGTGAATAAATATGCATTTTCAAACTTTCATTTTAGCTTAAAAGCAGCTAAATTAAATTTCACAGAACAAAAGTTATTTTGAACAAAATTTGATTATCCGCAAATATTTAGCTTCTTTGAGATTAAACACAGCATAGAGCATGCTCTATTGTTTATATATTTAAAATATACTTAAACTAATTAAAGCAATTATAAAAACAAATAAATGAATTACTTTTTGAATTGCAGCATTGCAATTGTTGTGTTTTTTTTAATTATCAATAGCTTTTGGCGCAAAATAATAAAAATTAATTAATAATTATGTATTTAGCATTACAAGGGTATAAAAAAAATTTAAATGCTAATGAAAAACTTTTCTTCAAAATTAATAAGTATTTTAGACATTATTTTTGTCACTTTATTTTGAGAAAATCTATTTCACACTGATCGGAATTTAATTTAAATGTTATTAAAAATATTATAAGTGGCTTGTAAATTTAAATAGGCAGCCTTTTTTAGTCATAAATACTGAACAATAGATAAATATATTTATATAAAAAAAATATAAAATGTTATATAATTGTAGCTGGCAAAAAATTCAATTCAATTCGCGAAACTATTTCGTGTTAGCTTAAAAAAATTGTCTTAGAAATTGTTGTTCATAATTTTTGCTTTTATTTTGGTTACCCTATAATATAACAAAGACTTGGGAATTTTATTTTATTTTAAAAATGTAAAAAAAATGGAATTTTTCCATGCTAATAAAAGCTGAAAGAAATTCTAAATTATTGTGGCATTTCTGTCAATTTATTCAAAAATCTTTGCCTTTGGCTAAATAAAGCAAATTTGGTACATAACCAAAAAAGAGCAACAGTTCGCAAATATCATATATACATGTAAACCGTAATATTCCACAACTTTCGACATGCACAAACACATACCGTTAGAGCCAGGACTAACTATACAGTTAACCTTTAAATTCTTCACGCACGCGACCGAACGCAGCTTTAGACAAATTTTCGTTGCATACTGTGCGGCGCACGCTGTGTGTGTGTGTGTGTTTGTGTGTTTGTACATGTGTGTGCGCACGTGTGGCAGCGTTCGCTTCGTTTGTGTATTTAATTTGCCACAAAATTGTATTTTATATACAAAAAAAAAATATATATATATATGTATAAAAGCTAGCGCAGCAAAAGCCACCCGAAAAAAAGTTTAAAACGCTGCAAAAGCAAATTAAAAACTTTTTCGACTCTGTAATGCAATCCAAACAGACTTTTGCTAAATGGCAATACAAATGTTTTTGTTAAAGAATTTGTTTTTTATATTTTTTTTGGTTTTTTTTATTTAACTTATACATATGTCAGATTATGCCATTTTATAGCTAAATGTAAACCCAACAAAGTTAAACAAAAGCGGGGAAATGGTATGCGGGATAATATTGAACTCAGCTTTCTAGCAGATGATTAAGTAAAATATTATTGTCATTAATATAAAATTAAATAAATCTGTAAATATTTTACCCATCTAAATACTTATATAATACAGCTTTAATAGCTATAATTTTAATAACAAAATTATATACTTAAGCAGAAAAGACTGTGAAGTTTCCACCTTTAACTTGTAAATAATATTAGGACACACATAAATATACATAATTAATTACACTGCATAAATGAATGAATACATATTTAAGTCTGATACGATTATAAAAATGCCAGAGCATGGCACATAGCAGAGGGAATTTTCATGTATATAAAAGATATTAATTACATTTGTAAATATGAAAAAATGTATTAAAAAAAACTCATTTTAAAATGTATATATTGCTGTATATATATTTTCTCTACTCCCCTCTATGAAAATAAGTTAATTCGCTTTTTTATGAAATTTATGCCATGGCTAAAGGGTGCGCTAAGATAAATTCAAGGATTTATGCTTGTGGTGGGAAAGTCCTGTATTTAAAATAAACTTCATCTTTATTAAAAAACAAGGCTAGAGTTGATGCTGCTCAGAAATATAAGTAGATATTTATATGCTTGTTTATATGTCTTGTAATAAGAGTAACTCTTTATGTTGCCAATTTAAATATGTAGATACAAGATATATTTACTAATTTGTATAAGAGATACACTAAAATTTGTTAAAATAAAAATAAAACTGTTGTTGCAATCGAACTCTAATTAAGTTTTATTTAATAATACAGCTTTAAGTTGCGTTTCATAAATTCTAGCAGAATTGTAACCCAGTTTATTTGCCGCCTACGAAGCAATCCAATCGCTGTGGATTTAAGGTCTATTGGCTTAACTGACAAGCTGCATGCAACAAGCTACCAATGCCAATTTCCTGAGCGGCAAAAGGGACAAACATGTAGTACCAAAGCCATTCCCAAATATCCATCAACACACAGTACAAAAAAAAAAACTCACACTAATCGATTGAGTGAGCGAAGTAACGAGAACTCCCTGGCGAAATTTTGAATACACTTAGAAAAAAAAAAACGTTCTAATACGCACCGTATTTACTGAAAAGAGACATATTTTAAGAACGAATTTATTTAGTCTGCTGATCTTTTATTATAAACGTTTTGCTTTAAAATATTTAATATAAAATTATAAACGATAAAAATCAATTTATTGAAGACTATTCTGTTTGATTTTTAAAAATTTTGTTAATTTTTCAATACAAATTTTGTTGCTTTTATACTTGTTCTAATGTGATAAAAATTTTTAAATTTATTGTTTACATAAAAGTTTCTCTTACAAAAGGAAGTTAATTAAAATTGTTGTGTAGAGAAACCTTTATGCCTTATATACTGACTGCTGCAACCATTTGGAAATTATATATACAAGTGTGTAAACAAAAGCGCCTACAAGTATGCCACAGTTTATACATTTCATACAATTTCAGTGTGATACTATAATTTCTTATTTTCATTCTCTCAGAGTATAAATCGAGGTGAATTAAAAAACAAACAATTGAGAACAAACTTTAATAAATTAAGATCGTTTCTTCTCTATTTTAAAACCTCGTTTTTCTCCCAGTCTAGTCTGAATATGCAACCCAAAATATCAACCCATAAGGTTTCCAAACAGTGTCCAGTACAACTGGCAACTACTCACAATGCTTGTTTCATATCTTTGCTTTGCACTTCAACAAAAGTAAAAAAATAAAAAAAAAAGATGTCCAGACAGTATGCAAAAGTACAAATGCCCATTCCAGGAATTCAAAGTTCGGGTTCATTGCCGGGGTAACCGGTTAAGAGCCAGCATATGTCGAAGAATTTGACACATATCATTTGAAGTTTTTCTCTCGCCTTTGGCCAGGACAAGAGCCTAAATGTGCCTCACAGCCTCGTCAAGGACTGTGCCAATTGTCCATTCAAATGTGAAACACATATCGAGTTTTGTATTCAATTTCTTGTTGTTTGGGGAACGCCACGTGTGTGTTATCCTGTCTATATGGAAGAATCCTCCGTCTGGAACTAACTTTTATCGCACTTATTAAAAATTTCGCTTCGTTGAATGCCTCACAAAGAGAGAGAGAGAGAGCTCTGGTCTTAAATAAACACAAGGCCCCCGTCTGTGGGGACTAAGGCGAGATAATTAGTTACTTTGTGTCCTTGTGGTTCTATCCTGCCATCCCTCGCACTCACCACTTCACTCACCACCTTTCGTCTGTGTCCTTCTGCCTGATTTGTAGTGGTTTTGCTTCAAAGTGGCGCGTGCCTCGCTCCGTACTCCTTTCCGGGTCTGGCTTAGTACGGTTTAGTTCAATACGGACGGACATTGCCATAGTCTACATTTATTTGTATTGGTTGAGTGTATTTGATTACGCTCTTCTATCGTCCGTAGGGTTAATTGAATTTGCTTTTCAGTTTCTATCCACAGATACGGATAGACGATTTGCCATATCTATAAAGCTGATGCCACATACTTATGTACATATATAGAAATATTCATGAGTTTTGTACGTTGTTTTAAGCGTTGTGTTCTGCCTAAGGTCCTTGTTTGCTTTTGATTAATTGCATAAAAAGTGGAAAATTGCCAAATTGTTGTTTGGGCACATTTTTGGCCGGGTTATTTATAGTTGAACAGGTAAGCTTAAGTTATTGTGGATTTATTTTTGGCTACACATGTGCCATAAAGTGTTATAAAATCAGCGGTAAATTGAAAAAATATTGCAACACATTTATATATTTAAAATATTTAAAATTGTTTTGTAAATATAACTAGAATATTGTGTAACCCAGCTAAAAGCTGATAATGTGGAAATAAATAAAAAAAAAAATTAATTCAGAATATTTAGGAACATATATTAAATATTTTCTCTATTCCGCTTTTATAGCGTAACATTATATTGCGTAAGTCTGCAAATAAATCAAACAAAATTAATTGAAAATATTTAGGAACATATATTTTTATATTTTTGTTATATATATGAGATCAAAAGAATTTTTACTCCGATTTTATAGCATAAAATAATGTTCGTAATTAAAATACCATAAAAAATAGAATAAAACATATTTCTCTTTACAAAAGACTAAAAGATATAGATTATGTATTTAATATTCAGTATTTTTCCATTACTCTAAGAAAATATTTGTTTAAATTTGCTATAAAAAAAATTGGTATAACTAAAGTAAATAACAAAATTAATTATACATTATTTAATATATAAATAAAAAATTGTCGAAATAAAAAAAGGAAAATGTTTTTGTTTATATAGTAAATAATGCATAATTAAAATTAGAAATAAAAATAGTAAATATATATAGTAAATAAGGCATAATTAAAATTAGAACTAAAAATATTAATTATGCATTATTTACTATATAAACAAAAACATTAGAAATAAAAATTATAATTATGCATTATTTACTATATAAACAAAAACATTTTCCTTTTTTATTTCTATTTTTTGGGTGTGGAAATTTAATTATTTTTTTTTTATCCACAAACTAAAAGTGAAGCGATTTTAAAACTTAATCAAAAATTATAAAAAAGCTTTTAGACTTTTTTATTTATTTATAATTTTTGGTGTGAAAATTTTATTATATTTTATTCGCTAGCTAAAAGCGATTTTAAAACTGAATAAAAAATTAGAGGAAAGCTTTTTTACCTTTTTGATTTATTTCTAATTTGGGCTGTGAACATTGTATCATTTTTTTTCGCAAGCTAAAAATGAAGGCATTGTAAAACTGAATTTAAAAAAATTAGAAGACTTTTGGCCAAATCTTGATTAAAATTTAAATAGAAGCAGATTTAATATATATTATCTTAAATTGATTTTTATCGATATTTGTAATAAATTTGATATATCCGTTTATCGAAACCAAGATGTCAATGTTGCATTTATAGTTATTATAGTTTCTGCATTCGGATGAACAGACAAACAGAACTGTTCCCAATGATCTGGCATAATCATACAATTTTCCTATACTATATAGTTACTTGTTTACAATAGATTCAAACAATAAAAATAAAAAAACCCTCAAAACTTATGCGATAACTGTCAAGAGTCTTAGATGTTCAACAAAAGCTGAATTAAGTTGTTAAAACTCAAGTTAAACAAACTAAAATGTGCATTAGCAATCTTCTATTCGCTCTGCAGAAAATCAGAAAATTAAACTTGAATAGCAGCCAGTTGGTCTAAACAAACAGTTTAAACAATTTTCAATTTTTTTGCCCGTTTCCAGTTACCAATTCGCCAATTCAATCCACCAAATTGACTATTTAGTTGTATGTGTGCATTATTTGAACAGCACTTGGAAAACACACACATGATAGAGGTATTGGGGAAATGGAGATACATATATGTATCTAGCCATGTGCATTTTACACCCAACTGACTAATGGTACGTACCATTGAGCTAACGATCGAAAGTATCTCGCAGATACAAGATACAAGCTGAACTCTACGCTACTCTCGAACGTTTAACGTTAAATAAAAACCAAGTAAATAATTTAGTTGGCCCCAGACCAAACAGCGGAACGAGTGAAACTCTAGTTGAAAAACTCGTCGTATTTATTTGCAATTTTCGCATTTTAAGCCGATAAAAGGCGAAACAGGACGTCAGATCCTGTCACTGTGCTCGATTCGAGTGTCTGTATGTGTGTGTGAGTGTAGGTGTGTGTGGGTGTGTGTAGTAGTAGTAAATAAAATGACAAGTGCTTGACACAAGCACCGGAATATCCGTCAGTTTGGCGATGATGCGAACGATGCGCCCGTCCGGCCACCAGACACCAAAAGTTCCCCGAGTCGAGTTGAGTTTAGAAAAATGTCCTGTATAACTGTCGCCCAGCTGCTCTAACTTGCTCCGATGTCTTTCATATAGTCTTTGATAGCTGCGTGTGCGATGTTTGCTTGCGTGTTACAGTTACATTCATAATACAAAAGCATACAGAAAAAGACTTGGCAGCCATCACAGCATCATTTCCTTCGCCATTTATATATACCCTGTAGTACTAAAATGGGGGAAAAAGGGTGCATTAAAGCTATGAAAATGTATGTAGCATTGACAGTCGTCTCGATTTAGTCAGAGTTTTCTGTCTTTACAAAAATATTGATTTCAGGAAAAATTATATAAAGAAAATTTAAAATTTACAGCTAAATTAATGTAAGAATTAAAACTATATTTTGGGCATTCAAATATATATTTGTAATCTGTCAAAAATAGGTTTTTTTTACAACAATCGAAATATATATATTTGTTTACTATTTTTATAAAAAAAAGCTGAGAAAAACTTTACAATGATCAAGAATATTATTTTATTTAATAAAGTGGTTAGATTTAAATCGATATTTTTAGTTTTTTTTATATGATAAGTGTGCATGTTTTGATATCAAAATAAAGGTATTTAAATAATCTTTTTAAAAAGTATAAACTTATATTTTTGAATATTTTTGACAATAAAAAAGAAGCGATCAAAATTCGTACACTCAAAAAAAAAAAAATTGCCGTGTCAATTAATAATGGTTTGAGTCGTATATATATTTGTATGCGATCTGGCAAAAAAAAAAACTCTTAGTATTTCTACAACAATTAGAATATATATTTTTATATATTATTTTATAATAAAAAGCTCGAAAAAGTTTGCTTGCCCATAACGCTCATTTAGTTCAAGACGATTTTTAAATTATTGATGCAGGAATATTCGTTATAAGATCTTTTATATTGTGTAAACATTTTATCATCCTATCATAAATACTCTTCGCGTGAGAGAGGAGAAAGTATTACCTTCTTATTGTAAGTATTGAAAAATATCCATTTTTTGAGTTATGACTAGACCTCGGATTTTGCATATATTTTACATATTTTCAATATTATGCACTTAAATTGGTTACATTTAAACGATAACACTTCTAGATACAAAATTTAATAAAAATCTGATGAAAAACAAACCAAATAAAAACAAAAAAAAAATGCAAAATCCGAGGTCTAGTTATGACAGTAGTAAATAGGATAGAAGTAAATTAGTGATATATATATTCCATTTGTTATAAAATTAAAAACAAAAATAAATACCAGAGATAAATTGGTGACATAAATATCAAATTTGTTATAAATTTAAAAACCATAAATAAATACCAGAGCTGGACATATCCAAGGTTTACAAGCCGAGAAAAAACACAAGATAAAACTCATGAGCTGGTCCTATAATTGTGTGATATAATTTTCTTGATGTTCTTTAGAATTACAATATTTACAGCACTCTAAAGGCAAAAGTTTAATTTTTTTTAGGCTAAGTTAAGACACTATTAAACTATTTCTTTTTTCTATTTCTGGAACACTATTAAATATTCGTATTTAAGCAAATGCAATAAAAACCATGCCATAGTTATCTAAATTCAGACTAATTCCCAGAGAAAAGCCCTCGGCTTTGAATTCCATTGAATTTCTTTATTAGATTCCCAGTATTTTTATTTATTTATTTTTTTTTAATTTCTCAGTAATATCAGCTACTATTAATGACTATTTCTAGTCGAGCATGCTCAGTTTGAATACTTCTACTTATACTTGTTGGTCTATATGTCTGTTTCAACTATTATTATAGTTGAATGTGTGTGTGATTTACAGTTACGTTGATTGCAGGGATAATGCCAGTGCTGGCAAGACCCAGTACTGGCAACGGAAGACTCAAGAAGATACAGCACAACCACACACACACACACACACACACACACACATATATGTCTATATATATATATAGAAGAAAGCGCGAAACGTTTCGCCAAACGGAAGCGAAAGCTGAAGGCAACCGGCAAAGCGGATGTTAACTTAAAGGTATTAAGAAATTGAATCAAAGTGAAAATATTATAAAAAGAAAATAGAAAATAGAAATAGAAAAAAAATGAAACTGAAAACTGTTGCAAGTTGAGCAAAATGTGCAACTAAAGGCGATTGCATTTGCCGTTGACTAAGTGCCGCCGACTTTGAACTATGACGTTGGCTTTTAGTGTATTAAGAAAATTTCAAAGAGCTTGCACTAGAGAACTGACAGTTGTAGTTACTTACAAGCAGGTTGTACTTTCCACTCTTTGCCAACTATCAGTTAATACAAAATAATGCAATTTTGCCAGGACAACGACAATGACAACGAACAAGGGATTCATTTGGCTTAGACAATATCCAGCAGTAGCAGCATCAGGTATTAAAAATCGAGTTGAAAACATGACAATAAAAAAATAATACATTAAATTGCTTAGAATAGTAAATGGTTTATAGCAACTGGCGATACAGATTTCATTTAATCTCAAAAGCATGATTAGCGTATTCAGGACAATACTTTGTTTAGGTATCGAATGTAAAATAGATAAAGAAATTATTTATTCTCTATTAACCTTTTGTTCTTTGTTCAATATGCAATTATTTAGGCTTTCATCTTAACTCAAGTTTCCATTGTTTTATTTTAAATATTTCATTAATTTTTTATTACAATTTTCTGTTTATTTTAACAGTGTCATTAATATTTGAAACTTATAAAATTTAATTAGGCTTTTTCTATGCTTTTATTACATTTAAGAATTATTATAACATTTTCTTGTTTGTAACAGCACTAATTTTCTTGCAGATTATTAAAAAAAAAAAAAAAAAAAAATTTAAATGTTAAAATCACAAAAAAAAAAAAAACAAAAAAATATTTTTATTTATTTTATTTGTGCTTAGTGTGAGAATATATTTTATGAATAATTATTATTTTCACTTACTTGATTTAAGAACACAAAATAATACACTAACAGAGGTAAAAAAAAAATTTTTTTGTCAAGGAACCCTTGGGCCTTATATAGTCCCACAAAAACCTCTTGCAAATTATAGGAGCACGGGGTACGGCAGCGCCTAAAAGTATGCTACATTTTATTTTATTTTATTTTTTTAATTAAAATTATATTTTCTTTTATTTTGCATATTTATTAATGCTGTATTATAATTTCTTATATTAAAACTTGTGTTTATAATTGAAAGCAGAATAATAAAAATATAGAATAATCATTAGATTCTTTAATATATATTTTATATTATATTTTAACATATATAATTTTTCCTCAGTGTATATTCCGAATATATTACTCCTTTTAGTTAGTTTTATGTATACACTTACTGTAACTGGCAATGTACAGAAAATCCAAATGATTATCTCAGCTGGCACTCTATAAATATACACTCGTATACTTGTGTTTATGTAGCTCCATTAAGTGCAGGCTATCCAAAAAAACCTTCCACTTTCATCTAACAATTACATTTAAGCCAACATAAATGTTGTGTTATATTTATAAATCCCAAACCACAGCAGAGTGTATGTCTATGTGTGTGTGTTCTGTGCACTTAAACTCAATTTGTTGACTATTTTTATTATAGATTTTCATATGCATTTTTATTTTGGCCATTTATTGCTGCCCTGACCCACCAGCACTCGTATAAGCCATAAGCGTATTAACGCAATTCAATTTACCCTGTTTGCGCAACAACAACAAAAGCGATGCAGAGCATACAAAACAATGATGGTGGCACCAACTGCGTGAGAAGTATAGCAAAAAAAAAAATAAAAAAAAAAAAAAAAACAGGTAAACGTATTAACTTCCGTTCACTTTTATAGGCCCAAACACACACACACACGGACATACATACACATGCCAAAAAGTTCATGATGTCCACGTTCACGTTCATGTTCTCGTCCACATCCACATCCACGTCGAATGGGCCATTATCATGCTGCAACATACGACGTGTCCTCATGCCTCTATCAGCGTGTTGGCTAACAAAGTTACTACAACAACAACAACAACAACAACAACTGCGACAACAAAGACAACAGCAGCGGCCAGCATTTGGGCGGGCCTATGCATACACTGAGAGAATTTGCAATTATATAACACTTAAATTTAATTTAAAGCATATATAATCTTGCAATAGTTTAAATATTTTACTTATAAATAATAAATGAAAAAAAATTTTATTTTATTATTTTTATTATTTTATTATAAATTAGACAATTAGCAACCAGTTGAATTCAATATAGATTTTGCGCCAATTTTCTATATAAATAAAAATAAATAAATAAATAAATAAAATAATAATAAAAAATGATTTATATTCCGTTAAAGGGATTCATTTCTTTTTTTTTATCGTATAAATAAATTCGTATAATTAGCAACCAGTTGAATTCAATATAGATTTTGCGCCAATTTTCTATATAAATAAAAATAAATAAAAAATAAATAAAAAATATATAAAAAATAAATTAAAAATAAATAAAAAATAAATAAAAAATAAATAAAAATAAATGAATTATATTCCTATAATTATATACATATTTTTGTTTTTAAATCTCGTAAGAATTTTCGCGTTTTTAACATAATTTATATCATTAATTTATTATTTATTAGAGTATTATTTTAAAGTAATTCTTTTATGATAAAGAAAAATATAAAAAACCGAATTATAATTCATTTTAAATGTGGAATAATTTGCTAATATCACAAAAAAGTTACCATTATTTGTTATGTTACTAAAACAATTTCTGATCATGTGCTAGTTATAAATTTTAATTTCCTGAATTGGGAAAAATATACATACTAGTTAGACAACATGAAGTTTCAGCTTTAATATTGCTAAAAAATTTATAATATATATAATTATTACACAAATATTTTAAATGAAATCAAAAGGCATTTTTTGCAAATATTTGCAGCAAACTTTTAATTTTAAAATATTGCCTAACCCAAAAATAATTTTTAGACGCCAAAAAAAATTACAAAAAAAAATATTATATATAATAATAATAAAAATTAATAAGACATTGAAATGAAATATTAAAATAATGAAAATTCACTTTAGAAAATAGAAAATTCTCTGAGTGTAACACGTTTTTATTCACTATAGATGTATTTGGGCAGGTCCGGTTCGCAGCTCCCAGGTACTGTCAAGAGAGTGCCAGCTGCCCATGAGGATGAGTGCAAAACAATTGCTTGCTAGTGACGTGTAGTGTTGTGTTTTTGTGTTGTGTTGTGTAGTGTTATGCTGTGTAGTGTTATGCGGTGGTGTAGGCATCATCCAGAGCTACCTTTTGCAACTGACAGTTTGTTCAATTTTGCATTGGAATTGCCCCTCGTTGCGTCCTGGTCACTTGGCTGGTCATCGGATGCGACTGCTGCCTCTTTTGTTTTTATGGGTCAACGGCACAAAACGAATCGCAAATGTTTGAGTATTCCATTTATTTTTTTTCCGAAGGGGAAAGATGCGTGCCTAACTTGCTTAACAGGCGTATACGTGTTGGATGTGTTGGCACAGGATTTAAATGGTTTTCCAATTTGAAAAGGGTTATGATTGGAAAGTGCAGCTCTCAACGATGTCGTTGACTCACAAAACATTTGAATGACTTTTCACATGGATAATGTTTTTGTACAGTGTTTTTATTAAATGCGTGGGTTTGCTGTATTTTGTAGCTATATTAAATTCCACAGGCGAAATTAAATTCCTTAGAAAAATGAGCAAACGGCAAATAATTTGGCTTCTTACAGAGGTTCATATTTTTAATATAAGCTGCTTTAATAAATTTACGAGCACATTTTTAAAGTATTCTTTATATAAAGCTTCTTTTTTGAGAGTGTTTAAATGCCGCAGATATTGAAAAAATTTAGCTAGAAAAATATATCTACATTATTATAAATATAAAAAAATAGCTACAAAAATAAAGCTACAAAAATATAGCTACAAAAATATAGTTACAAAAAAATAGCTACAAAAATATAGCTACTTTATTTATTGATAAGAATATACAAGTTTTATAATGATCTTTATTTTTATTTGCTATATTTTTTATTATAGCTGCTAAGGGACTTATATTTTGTTCAAAAGAAAAATTTTAATCAAATTTTTTTTAGAAACGCTGCTAATTTTGAACAACATTTTTATACCAATATTAATGCCCACAATCGAATAAAAATGAAATTTTGAGTTTTTAGTCTGGAATTTGAAGTTTAAACTCAAATTTTTGGGTGTTTTTGCGGCCTTACAACTAAAATAACTCTCATATTATGTTTTAAATAAAAGTTTTATACCAATATTAATGCCCACAATCGATTAAAAATAAAATTTTGAGTTTTTAAATTTTTCAAAAAATTTTCATATTTATATATTTCATGCAAAAAATCGAAAAAATTTATTTTCTAAAATTTAAATGCCAAATTAACCAAGAGTGTAAACCATAAATAAAATGACATTCGACATGAAAATCGGTTCAATTTTGAGCAAGTTATGAGAGTGAAGGACTACTAACTTTGCATTTTCACAGCTCACAGCAAAAATTCAATTCAAACTCACAGCTAAATTACTAACCAAAGATGATGTGCAATGAAAAGTTAAGATTTAAATCAACTTATGAAAGCTTTCAGTCAACGCTACACACATATGTACAGTGTAAGGGAGAATATGTCAAAGTAAACTTATCAGGCGACTTCCGGTGTATGCCACAACAAGACAAGGTCCAGGACGAGCCCAAGCAGCAGGGTAGCCAATATCCTGCACAACATGGCAATACAATGCAAACAAAACACGGCCAACAGCAACTGGCACCAAGGCCCTGGACATGTAAACCAACTAATGAAAATGTCAACTGGCCGCAACTGGACTCCATAGGGGTTAAGAGGGGCAGTTGGTACAGCAGTTGCCTTTCACTTTTCAATTGGGGTTTTAGCCAACTCTAAAGGCTGGCATTAATGCAAAAGAGGAAAAAAAGAAAGTTCATTAAAAGACATCATCGACACCAAATTGATTGGCCAGGCAGCGTTTGATTAGCAGCAGCACTTAAGGCTTAAACACTTATCAGTTTTGGCCAACAGGTATGTGCGCCTTTGTCAAAATGAAAATTCAATTTTCTCAGACAATGGGGCACAAAAAAAACAGAAAAAAAACAATGAATGATGTTGGTCAGTGAAACACAGAGAAGTGCTGATTGAAAAATGCATTTGCATTTTCCTTGCGGTATTTTTAGCATTGTCATAATCGAAATGTGGACGCGCAGAATTGTTGAGTCAGTTATGGAAATGGTTTTTCCAGCCATTCACATATGTCTATTATGCATAGGCCGCCAGTTTTTTACCGCTTTTCCCTGCTCCGGCCTCAGTCATAACGGAACAGCTGCTTTTATGCTGTTGTACTCATCCAAAAAGCTTGCATCATGCTCTAACCAAATGTGGAGCTTTATTGAAATATGAACCAAGATGATACAGCATAAATAGTAAGAGAGTATGTTAGTATGTTAGCTAGTGACTCGACAACTTAATTAATTAGTTTTACTCGAACTAATTGTGCACAAGTAATTGCTGTATATATATTTTTAGCACAAAGTTAAAGATCAACTAATTGTTTCAGACTTTCGACACTTTCAGAATTATATTGTGAATTAATATATATCTTCTTTTTGTGTACGTGTGTGAACATTGAATGAATAGCTAAAAGTTCTAACTTCTAAGTTCTATGAGAATAAAGTTCATAATTTATGTAATTAAGTTAATTAGTTGGAAAAAGAAATTTATTGATTTTTGTTAATTTTGTGGGCAATGTGGCAGCCAATTAAATAGCTCTGATTAAAGATGTTTGAGCTAGATATATTATTAAAATATACAGTGTATTTTTAAGGTACCAAAAATAACAGTTATTGATAAAAATTTCAATTTAAAAAATCAGTTATAAGTACTTAAAAGATAAAATTGTGTTTTAATTACACCACATTGTTTATAATTTCAGAATCTTTGCGAATAACTGAAAAATATATATTTTTTTATATTTTCATGTGTGATGAAAAATTAAAAAAAAAATTAAAACTCAGTCATAATTTTTATTGTTGAATGATATTGTAAAAGTTAACAATAACCAGTATTTGAAAAAAAAAAAATTTAAAGTCACGAATTATTGTTATCTATGATAAATAATTTAAAAGTTATTTTTAAAAGGATTTATACGCTTATGTTGTGAGGAATAAACGTATAAATCCTTCTTAAAAGAAAAACATATATTTCCCTTTTAATTTTCTATAAAATATAATATAATATTAATATATATTTTAAATTTATAGCACTAATAACAAATGCTAATAGCTAATAAACAAAATATTGCTGCAATAAATAAAATAAAATACAATTTAAAAGTATAAAAACAAAATTCAAACCTCAGTTAATTTAAAATTATATTTTTTACAATCATTTTAATTTAGTTTTAAATTAAGATTTATTAAGATTAAGATGCAACATATTAAAGGTCAATTTGTTATAAATTAAGGCCTTTTTTTAATATGACTATTATGCAATAAAATAAAATAAATAGAAAATTGATTTAAAAAATATAGTTTGACTTGTAAATTTAATTAAGCTTTCTACACTTTTTAAGCCATAAATGCTGAGTGTTCTGAACAATAAATAAATATATAAAAAATAAAATAAAAATATATATGTAAATTTATACATTATTTATTTAAATAAATATATAAAAAAAGAAATAAAAATATATATAGGTCAATTTTATATTTTATTTATTTCTTCATATTTTCTTTATATACCCCGACTTATTCCATATACATATACATTAACCATATTTTAAAGAGTATTCCATTTCCTGTATACTCTTCAGTCATGTAAAATAACCGTTCAACCTTTCGCGCATATGGAAATTTATGACAGGTGGCAAGGTGGCACGAACAGGAGCAGGTGTACGGGGTATTGAGGGGTTGTTGGTGGGGGGGCTCTTTGGGGCTCGTTGGCGGCATAACGGATGTGTACGGATATGTTTTGCCGCTTGACTGAATGTTTGTATGTGTTTTTTTTTTATTTTTATTTTTTATTTTTTTTATAAAATAAAAGAGTGGCTTTATAGCTATGTGCAGATGTGTGTGCGTATGCGAGCGAGGATGGTGGGCGGGAAACGGGTTTTTTTGTTGGGTGGTTGAATCTGTCAACACGACGCTGACATAAACGTGCTGAAGCGACCCGCCCGCCCACTGCACACACACACACACACACACACCACACTCGAGCAAAACATTTGTTTGCACATGTTTGTTGCATGTGTTTGACGTTAACACGACACAATTAAGTCGCTCAAGTGCGCCTATACACACACACGCACACACACACACACGCACACACACATGCACACACACACGCACACACACATACACGCACACACACATACAAAAGCCATTATACATTTCAATTTTGAAGTGACACGAGAGTGAGATAGAGATAGAGCTAGAGCAAGAGAGAGATAGAAAACACGGTATTCTCTTCTTCTTTATATATATTCTGCAATAAGCGAAAGCGGGAGAACTTTCTTAATGAAATTTCAATTTATGTGCTTGGTGCGCGCATATGATGAAAATGTGATATGTAAATTACATTTATGAAGTGTCCTTATTTTTTTTTATATTTTTTGCATTTTCTATTTTTTTCCATACTTGAATTAGACGCATTGTGCGCTTCCTTTGCGCCATTTTAATTGCGCATATTTTAATTACACGTTGTTAAAGGATAACGCGCAGTTTCTCTATACTCTGGTCAATGTTGCGCATAAATTTTTTAACAATTTTTTTTAAAACCAAAAATGTTTTTTATCAAAGCTTGAAATGGCATTGAAGCGTATGGTGGAAAAGCTTTGAGCTGTTTTGTAGTTAGGGATGGGCGTATTCTATATATTTTTTCAAAACGAAATAAAAATTGTATTTAAACCGGAGTGTAGATGTTTGATTTAACGGAAAATGTAGTTTTTATATTAAATTGGGTTTTTAATTTAAATTCTGTTAATCCCATAAATATGTCTATTTTGCTCCAAAAAAGTGTGAAAAACTGTGCGTAGAGAGAGTGCAGAAATATAATTGTTATTTAAATACATTTTCCCAGGTACCTGGTAAACTAAAACAGACCATAATTTAATTTAAATTTGCAGACTCTATCTATATAACATAATTTTTAATAAACTGAAATACCAAATTAATTTGCCGACTAGAACCCTAACAGACAAATCTTTCAGATAATAATGTTTACTACAATTGCCAGACCCTAACTACAATAAATGCTAAACAATTAAAATAAGAAAATCTTATTTTAGTTGGCGCATCCGGTTTCAATAGACAATTACGCCATGTTGAGTCCTGCGTGTTCGCATTACAAAAAAAAGAAAAAAAATAAAAATAAAAATAGAAAAATAGAAAACCCACAACACCGTCTCATCTCTAGTTGCCAGGGCGATGCAGTCGGGGTAAAAGCATCATAATGAGCTTAAAATGCAAGTGCAAGTTGCCTTGAGTTAGTTAGATGAGCCAGCAAACCGCTTTTAATCACTTGAATTAGATTTCAAGCACTGCCAAAGCTTCGCATAAGCAGATGACTTGGCAATATATATATGTTAAACACACTTTATTAGAAAGTTTTTAATAACCTCAAAGTTGAGTAAAAACTTCTCATTTACTTTTTTAGAATTTTACATTTTATCACATGTTTGGTTAACGTGACGGCTGCGTAATGTTTACAGGATTTTTTAAAGTAAACTGCATAAATATAAATAAATACATATTAAATGGATAGTAAATTATATTCCAAGTGCAGAAAAGTTGATTAATTAAATTGGTAAAATATAATAAAAATCAATTTATTTTTATTTACAAAATATTACAAAAGGCTAAAAGTGTTAAAAAAATAATATTAAGAAATTCATTTAAAACTGATTTTTAATGCTTGAAATGTATATAAAAAGGAGGCTTAAAAATAATAATAGATTTTTGTAGCATCAACAGATGAGAGGGTGGTCTAGTCTGCCTCAAAGACGTTAATTTAAATATATTAATATTATCAAATTATTATTGTATATCAGATAAAATGATTCTCAAAAATTTGGTTTTTTTTTATATTTATTTGTTGTCCAAAAAATTCAGCATTTCCGACTAAAACAGAGTAGATAACTTAATTAAATTTACAAGCCACAATTATTAATTAAAAAATAAATACACATTTTATAACTCATTTTGTGGAAATCTGCTTTAAAATAATATTTAAAATATTTTCAATATAAATAAATTATCATTTATAAAAGCAAGCAAAAGTCGTGAGAATTATGTTGAGGATGCGATCAAATGATTCCAAACTCTTCAAATAATTGCTGCTAGAGGTGAAGAACTATCGATAGCACTATCGACACTATCGATGGTTCAAAATGGACTATCGTCGAATATTGATGGTTCTACATTAACTATCGTCGAATATTGATGGTTTTAAATCGACTTTCGTCGAATATCGATAGTTCTCCACCTCTAATTGCTGCTATGAGGGCAAATATTCAGATTCTACGGTAACAACTGTGTATTCCCTCTAAAGATGTTGGTCATCTTGGCTCACAAAGAGGTAAATTGAAGGGCTTACCAATTACTAGACATTAATTGGAAAAAATTGCTGTAACACATTGCCATTTAAAGTCACATTTTCTACACACACACAAGTCTAATTAGCAACTCATTAGCCAGTCAGTGTTAATGCGGCACAATGCCTGGCTAGACAGGACCTAGGCTGGAAGGGGGGGCACGGGTATATTGACGCTTATCACAAAAGTGCAGGCCTTATATATAAAGTCACCAACTCTTTGGTCGTTTATGAGAATCGTTTATTGTTTTAATTCAAACGAAATAAAAGTCATGTGCGAGTTGGATCAAAAACCAAACCATCAAAAAACCTCAATAATGACATTGAGTGGCATTGTCGTGCCAATGAATCAATGTATCAATGCCTGGCCAAAAGGGGGCACACACACACATACACACACACATAGTGGCTGTTGGTTATCCGATAATGTGGCTAAGAATGGCAAAACGGTCAATGGACATACGTTCGTATATGCAAATAAAGTGTGCAGGAGCAAAGGTAGTTGTGCCCAGCAGGTCTGCAATTTCCAATTATCGATAAATAAGTGATGTGAAGAGTTGGCAAAATGGCCTTTTGTTGTTGCTCTTGTTGTTGTTGTTGTTGCTATTCACATAAAACTCGTAAAATCAGCAGCTGTGCTTCGTTGACCGGGCAAATTAAAAAGAGAAAAATAAAGTAAAGATCCCAAAAACTATCTATCGGTTAACGAATATTTAATGCTCTTGTTTTTGGAAAATATGCATTGATTGAGATTTTAAGAATGCCTTTAAAACTTGTAAGATAATGAAAACTGAGTAATTGATTATTTTCTAGGATTTATTTCATACTAAAAAAAATAAAAAAAATAAAAAAAATAAAAAAAAATTTAAAATAAGTAAAAAAAAAAAAAAATGTAAAAAAAAAGTACAAAAAGTGAAAAAAAAGAAAAAAAAAAAAATTTTAAAAAGTAAAATAAAATGTTTAATAAAAAAACCGGTTTCCCTTTCAATAAATTACAAAAAAAATATATATATATATTTTAAAATAAATTGCAAAAAAACATAATAATAAAAATAGAATATATTAATAAGAATATACTAAGATTAATAAGATATGTATTAATAATTTTGAGACTATATTCAGCTACTTAATATACATTATATAAAAAAAAAAAATAAAAATAAAAAAATAATAATAAAAATAGGATTAATTTAAATTTAAATTTCTTAAAAAAAAATGTAATAATAAAAGTTGGTTTGATATTAATTAGTAGTACCAATTTAAGGAAACTTTCGTTTACAACCTAATATAGACTAAATCTGTTTTTTGGATAGTGTAATTAAAATAAAAATGGCATTGATATTAATTACCTAGGGCCAAAGACTACTAAATATATTTTGAGAGAAATCGATCTGTAAATTTTTAGGGCAGAACGTTTACATCGATCTGGTATATCTATATAAATTTAAGAGTCTTTGGTAAAGCCTTTAATTATATGAGTTTCACTTGAAATAAATAAATAAATAAATAAAATAATATAATAAATAAATTCACAGAAATAAATAAATAAAAAAATTTATTTTCTAGATAAAAATTAAAAATTGTAAAAAAATAAATAAAATCTTAAATTGTTATAATAACTTAGTAAAAGTAAAGAATTATATAAAAAAAAATCAAAATATAAATTTAATATGCCATTTTTTAATTTTATTTCATATTTTAAATGTTGAATCATTATTTTATGCCATTTTTTTAAATTTTATTTAATATTTTAAATGCTGAATCATTATTTTATTCGAAGTTTCAAACATTTTGCTATACTAATCAATACTAAGTATAAACTGCCATACAATTTGCATGTCAAGCCGCACAATAATGTTGATTATGCCATTTTTGTAAAGGATATACAAAAATAAACTCTTGGCTACCGAACGAGTTGGAAAAAGTGACCAGGACGTTGCCAAGTTGATAAACAAAGGCGCAAAACTTGGTCTGGGCTCTGTGGAAGCTGGATGGTCTGGCCTTTTCTGTTCTGTCCTGTTCTGTTATGGTCTGAGGTTTGCACATGAGCAGACGTTTTAATTTTATCGAACGGATGACAGGCATGACAACAGGACATCAGGAGAACACCAGAACAGAACAGGACAGGACACACATGCATAACTAGCAAGCAGGAGCTGGAGCAGCAGCTTCGCCGAGTGGTTCCTCGCAATTGAGTACGCTTCAAAGCGCAAATAAGTTCCGTTCCGAAAAGGGGGCGTAGGGTAGGTGGGGATGGGGCACCGGGGGCACAGCATTATCCATTGGACAATGACAAACTGTATTAAAAATGGCAAAAGGACACGAACAGCATCACATGCGCTGAATGAGCGCATTTCACAAGCCGTTGCTCTTTAATTTAAATATGTTTCAATGCACAAAGCTAAATTAAAATGTATTTATAAAGCTGACACAAAAAAAGCTGAAAGGGGGATGTTAAGTGTAACATATGAACAACCCTTTTAATGACTATTTTTATAAATATGGATTACCTGGCAGCAAAGTCCTCTAATAGCTATATGCTTAGCCTTTTTGTGCACTCGCTTCATTTAATACAACAATAACAACAACACAGTGTCATGTATTTTCATTTGTCACACGTATACCACAGCAGCTTCCATAGTCCTTTGGCCATAAGCCGCCAGGACATGGCAGGGTTAATTATGAAAGTGCTGTCAAAATCGCTAAAGGGGCTGGCAAGGATACCAGGACTTGGGCTGATGGCATTGCGGTGTGAAGTTTTGTTAAGCAAATTAAGTAACAAGTAAATGAAATCTAACAAAATATGTTTAGGCTTATAAACAAATTGTGGGAAAGAGTTTAACGAGATATGAAAGTAAATAGGAATTAAGCCTAAGCTTAGCATATATGTTATAATGTATTATATTATAAAATGCGGTATATAGAAGCCTATAAGAGCGTATTATTATCTAAAACATATGAATTAAAGTAGACTGATAAACAATGAGAATTGGAGGATAGGGCTTTACAACTTCTCTTAGAACCATAAATTTATTTTTAAAAATTTAAAAAAAAATTTAAAATAAAACCTTTATTTTGAGGGCTGCAGAATTACTAGGGGTATTATTTGTTTTCTTTAAAAGACAATCCATTAATTTTTTGTTCAAAAATGTCAATATTCAATTTAAAATCTAGAATTTACTACTTATAATAATCAAGTAAATAAACAAAAAAGCAAAAAGGAAATAAAAAAGAAACAAAATTAAAAATAAATAAAAAGAATATAATAAAATAAAATTTAAAGTAAGATATAAGAAATATTAAAAAACTTATGTTGAAACTTCCTTTTGCAGGAACTCGACCAAATAAAAAAGAAATAAAATGAAAAATAAACAACAAACACAAAAAAAATAAGAACTGTAGTAAATTATAAATAAATTTAACGAATTTATGTTAAAATTTATATTTTATAGGAACTCGATCAAATAAAAAATTTAATAATAAATAACAAATACATATACTAAAAAAAAAATTTAAGTAAAGCAGAAGTAATAAAAACGAATTTGTGCTAAAATTTATGTTTTGTAGGGACTCGACCAAGAAAAAAATATTCAAAATTAAGAATAAATAACAAATATTAAAAAAATAAAAACTGTAGTAAATTATAAAAAAAAAATTTACGTATTTATGTTAAAATTTATGTTTTGTAGCTAATCGACCACATAAAAAATTAATAATAAATAGCAAAAATAATAAAATAAAAGCTGTAGTAAATCACAAGTAATAATAACGAATTTGCAACTAAGTAAAAATATCCAAAATTAATAATAAATAACACATATAAAAAAATAATAACTGTATTAAATTTTGTGTTAAAATTTATGTTCTGTAGGGACCAAAATTAATAATAAATAACAAATACAAAATATAAAAACTGTAGTAAATCATAAATAAAATTAACGAATTTATGTTAAAATTTACGTTTTGTAGCGACTCGACCAAAAAAAATATAATTAAAATTAATAAAAAATAACAAATATAATGATAAAATGAAGTAAATCATAGAAATCATAAATAATAATTGTAGGTACTCGACAAAAAAATAAAAAAAAAATTAATAATAAATAATAAATAACAAATATAATAAAATAAAAATACAAATAGAAAATTTCATAAAAATGAATTTATGATTTGTTTTGACTAGTGCCCAAATATACTACAAATTTCTTACAACTTAATTTAAAGTAAAAACAATGCAATTAATGTGTGCATTAAATTTAAAATAAACTCTACTCTACGTCATTATTTTGAGTAGTTAATTTTTCGGTTATTTAAGCCAGCACACAAATAAAAAAAACATTTGCTATATAAAGCGCAGAGTAGCCCACAAAACGTCTATCGATAATTCCACAAAAGAAACCCAATAAAAACTTCAATTAGCGCAGCAAACGGAGCCACAATTAGCAACAAATAAAGGAAGGAAGCGGCGTTGCTACTTGCCACACAGAATGGCTCACTTAAGACCCCAAAAGATTCCAATGGAGGACAACACGCATTGGATAAACGGCTCTCAGCGGGAATTGAAGGAGAAGCGACAGCAATCAAAATGGAGCGACCAAACCAAACCAAACCAGACCAAACCGGAGGTTAACACATTTTGCAGTTTGCTCAACCTCATAATCAGCAAAAATGTGGCCAAAGAGTCAGCGGCAAATACAGTTCAGTTGCCAGTTTGCAGTTCTGGCTTGTTGGAACTTGTAAAGCAGCTAGTGGCAACAACAACAACAACATGCAGCTCTCTGTGGCAAGTAACGCCCAGCAAACAGCTTCATGGCCGTTTAGGTTAATTTCCCTTTGATGATGATGATGGCATGTTTTGCGCGTCCATTCAGGCATGCAATGGACTTGCTCACTCCGGCAAACACTAAGCCAGAGGGGAGGGGGGTGGAAGCAAGGCATGTTACGGGGCGTGGTGCACTGCCCCCACACACACACACACACCCGGAGTAAATGAATGCGCTTCGCGCTGTGTGCGCTTCAATAGTTTTGAGACCACACCGAGTCCATTTTCTCCGGGGCAGCACGGAAATAATTTGTGGGGGGGGAGGGGGCAAGTCGTGTCGGTCTCGAACTGAGCAAACTTTTGGCCATGCAAAAGCAAACTCAAAAACTTCAGTATTCCCAGAGCTGCGAGCTCAATTTATATGCCACAGCAAAATATACAAAAAAAAACAATATAAAAAGAAAATTTTTAGCAGCGTTATAATAATCATGCCTACATTTCCTTAACTCAACCTTTTTTATATTTATTTATTTTTTATTTTTTATGCTGCCTAGGTAATTGCCAGCCTAGACGGTCAGGAAAAAAAAGCAGAAAAAGCAGCAAATTCAGCGTTAAAAATTGAATTAGAGTTGAAAATTGAAATAAAAAGCCTTCGTCCTGCCGTGCTTTTATTTTTATTTTATTTTTTACCTTGTTTGTGTTTTAATAAATTTTAATGATTTCAAACATAGCTCAAGCGAAAAAGCAGCTGAAAAATAAAATCAAAAGAAACTTCAATAGACGGTAATATTTTCTAGAATTCTAATTTGTGACGGCTTCAATTTGCATAATTACTGTGCACACTTGAGCGAAATTAATTATTAAAAATTAAAGCACAATCCTATAAAAATACGTATACTTTATATATTTTCTATATTTATTTTATATACGCTGACACTATAACTTAATTTGAATATATTGATTTCTATGTTGTGAAACCAAAAACTTATTTTAGCAATAAATTTATGTAAGTATATCTCTTACAAGTTACCTAAGCTAACCCAGTCCCCAAAAATGCTTTCCAGCCCGAAGCACTTTATGATTACAGCGCATCATCAAACTCAATTTAGACCTCCTTTGCCCTCCTTTACCCTCTCTCCCAGCTGCAGAAACCACTTTACGCCACACTGATATCGACTAAAATCTCCACTGCGGAAATATTGAAATCTAAAAAGCAAATAATTTAATTCGCTTAAAGTTTCGTATGGGGGGAGAAAAGATGCAAAGGCAGAAATGTAGTAGACAGGACGAGACGGGACATACGACATAGACAAACGCCGCTGTCGGCTAACATCCGGGCAGGAAAGCGGGGGGAAAACAGGGGATCTGGTGGCAGGACGTGCGCTGCTGTAGCCACACACACACACACACACACACACACTCGCACAGCCGCCATCAAATTTGAATTCAGAAATGGTTGCCAGAGTATGAGAGAGAGAAGGACCTGCTCCGGTCTGGGCCTGTCACGCATTACCAACCACTCGAAAAGCCAAGCCAAGCCGAGACCGAGGCCGACACTCGACACTCCGTGTTTTTAGCGCAAGCTGTCAGACTCCGTAACGCATACATACGGCAGAAAACGTGGGAATGGGAAGTGGGCATGGGCGTAGAAGTGGGAAGTGGTCTATGGCTTGGTTTCTGGACAGGAACCGGGACAGCGTACAGCGCACAGCGACATCAGCGACATCAGCATGTCCCGTGTCTGCATCCGTATCCGTATCCTTGTGCCCGTGTCTCTGCTTGTCTCATTTGCTTTCAATTTTTATTTGCCGTGTTACAACAGGAACAACAGCAACAAAGTTGAAGTTGCCGTAAGGCATTTGACGCGTCGCCCGTCGCAGCTGTCTAAATGCTTTTCGGCAACGGAGGGGGTAGGGGTAGGGGTAGCGGAGACTGCGGCTGCGGCTTTGTTAGCACTTTTGGCCAAGGCTGGCTGGCTGCTGGGTCCCTCAATGCTTCACTTGAGCAGATAATTTTCCACTGTTGTGTGTTGATAATGATGATGTGCAAATTTCACAGGTTTCATTTTTATACAAAATACCCATTAAAAATTGCTAAAAAAGGGTATGCAAAACGAACAAAGGAACTGCAAATTTAATGACATTATTATTAATTGAAATAAATAGTTTTATAACTAATAAATTAAATATTTAATATCACAAACATTTAAATAAAATTTATACATATATAAATTGCAAGCAGGGTATGCCTTAGTCGCGTAAACACCCATTTAAATACTCCTACTTACTTGTTTATTTTATGAGAACGTAATTTGAATTTTTTTTTTTTTTTTTTTTTTGGACATTGTTTAGACCATCACATTCTTGGCTAAGACCCGCTTCAAAGCGGGGCAATTAAAAATCGTCAAAGTTTATGAAGGTTCTTAAGTCGCGAACGTGTTTGTGCGTGTCTGTGCGGACATGAATAACGAACTAGACTGCTCAGCTGATTTATAGTAGCATTTTTTTTACATTTTTTTAATATTTTTTTATGAACATTCTCCGCTATGCAAATGTGATGCTCTAAGCAAGGTGCAAAAATACTACTGAAATATTATACAGAAGCTTATAAAAATGAAGCTTAAGTTGGCTTATAAATTCATATTCTAGCGGATTTGCAAATGTATTTAAATATTCAATTGAGTTGTACTAAGAAAAAAATGATGTTTGCTGGATAAAAATTGAATATAAAAGCTTTAAAGTGCGGGAAAAATGCAAAAAAAAAAATTATCTTAATTGTAAGAAAGTGGAAACAAAGGTCGAAGATCGAAAATCAAAATAATTATTAAAATGATACCCTACCTTCTAGTAACTACATTGTAGTCCTAAATTTATACTTTCTTTAATTAAGGTCCTCCAACTCAACTGAAGAACAACATTTTAACTACTTTAACACGTATTCTAATCTGTTAACTTGACTTGACGATTTTGCCTATTCCAAAGTATCCTTAGTATCCTTAGTGCTGACAGCAGCTGACACTAAATGTCGCTTTCAAATTATTCACACCCAGCCTTGATCTCAATGTCCAGGAAAAATACGTTCCTTCGTTTTTAAACGTACAGGAATCTGTTTACATGCCATCACGTTTGCAGGATACCCAGAATTTAATGCCCATGGCGATGGCCACCGCTTGCTGCATTTGAAATCAGTTTAGTTTGCATGTCCTTTGGCGCATAACAAAAAAGAAATTGAATTTGGGTTGCCTGGCACTTTGAAGTCCTTTTTACAAGAAACAAGTAAACAAAACAACAACGGAGCACTCCAAAGACGTTTAAGGACGAACAGACACCTTAGCTATCTCCATCGATTGGTTGAGATTTCTGACTTTTTGCATTTGATTGACTGACTGACTGACTGACTAACTGAGTCGGTTAGTTGCCTACTGATTGACTGATTGACTGATTGCCTACTGAGCACTCGTCTGGCTGTCAAGTTTGCGACCATTTTGCTTGCCTTACTGCCAATATAAACAACAATTTGCTTTCGACCATGCTGCTGCTGGCCAAGTTAAAAGCTTTTGTGATAATCACAGTTAAATGTCAATTTTAATCTAGACTATACAACTAAGTAAGTGGGTGTTCGTTGTGTGTGTTGTTGTGTGTGTGAGAAAGAGAAAATGTCACTTCAAGTTAAATCAGTTGCTTGGGAAATGTTTGATGTGTTGAAAATTTATTTTTATTTATTTTTTTAAATTTATTTGTTGATCTTACATACATTATTAAGCTAAATAAATATTGCTTCAACTGCCTAATCGGAAGAAAATAATGTTTTAAATTTGTTTTCATTTTTTTACATAATTTAAAAATTTATTTTCAGTAAGTATTAAAAGTTGAAAATTTGCGAATATTTCAACACTTTTTTTGTGAGCTACTTAATGAAAATAAAAACCATTATTTATGTTTAAAAAAAAACCTGTAATAAAACAGTATTACAAAAAAACATTAAATGCGGTTATCCAAAATCAAAATTAAATTGTTTTTTACGAATTTCATTATGGTCTTAAAATTAATTTAAAATTCTTTATTTTTTTATACCTGCATTTGACAAGCTTGAGCTTTCATTAAATTTCCTTTAAATTTGATATTTTATTTTCTATTCAATATATTTAACAAATTTAATGCACAAAACTGAAACTTAACACAAAAATTCCAATTTGCAAGCTATTAAAAGCTTACAGATTTTTTTAATATAAACTTTGTTGCTAAAAAAAAAGTTTAGATAAAGTTTCTTCAACTTTCTATAAAATTACAGTTTCGGTTTGAGTTTGAGTTTGAAAAATCAAAGCCTTTAAAAACTCTGCAACCATAATTAGCTGCCGTTTCATTTTCCAATCGTTTCAAGCTTTCAAGCTGTTTCATTTTCAAATCATTTCACTAATTTGTTATCCGAAACATGCTCATTAATCATTTAAAGTGCGCTTAAGTTCACTTATTGTTTGTTGGCGCTTCCCTAGAGTCCCTAAGAACGCCCTCAACTAAATTGAAAAAAAAAATATTTAAATTTTACATGACACAAGCTTCAGCTCGCTCCCTCCTTGACTATATCCCTCTCTCCCCCTCTGTATGTGCGCTTAATATGCAAATTACTTCGTTTCTAATTAAAATAACTGTGCACTGCTTTTGGTTTTTGGCTTTGGCTCGTTTTAAAAACACATTTTTGGCTGACTTTGTGGGGCTGCTGCTGGTCCCCCAAAAACATAGAAACCCAACAGAGGAGAGTGTAGAGTGGGGGGAGGTGCTTTCTGGGCTTTAGCTTTGGGATCTATTAGCGCTAAAATTGCAGCTACCTTCTGCCACATTTGGGGGGGCGGCGGCGGTGCCACATCTTTGCCACAAAAGTGTGTGTGGCGGGTTATTTTTATTTTTTTTTTTTGGGTCTGTCGCGCTTTTTAAATTACAAAATATTTTCCGTTAGAGTAGAGCTTTTGGCGCTGCTGATATGCGGCAATTATAAAGGGCTATGCGCTATTTTTTGGTGTTAAGAACGGCAACAAATTAAAGCCACATTTTGGTATATATTTAAAAAAAAAAAAAATACATATTACAGCAAGTTTGAAATGAGTTTTGGGGCCATACAATTTTGATGAGGATTAAGAGCGCATTATGTAGGGAGAACTGGGAATATTAATAGAATAAACTAAACACTTAAACCTAATTGCAAGGGGTGAAAGTTAAAAATTTTAGCAAAAATACATAGTGTAAGTAAAATGGGAAAATAATGTAGAAGGACTTAGTAAATCAATAAAAACAATTAAAGGTTAATAGCTGAAAGAGAAGCTGACAGAAGTATATTAGAAGTATAAGAGGTTTTTCTGCAGGATTATTACTTAAAGTCGAGGGTTTTTTTAATTTATAATAATTTAATTCAACATCTAAAAATCGCAACAAAAAAATGCCAACTTCAATTTGAAAGTTTTGGTTTTTTCTCGCTAAATATAAAATTCGATTTAAACTAAATTAATTACTGTATTTTTTACACTTTACTTCGATTTATTAATACTTTTGTTAAGCTATAAACAATTATTAATTATAAACCCATTATAAACTTATTAAACAAGAAGGTTTTTGCAGAGTTATGATTTTAAGTCGAGGGTTTTTTATTTATAATAACTTAAAAAAACATTTTAAATTCACAAATAATTGCCAACTACAATTTGTACCAATTTTATTGTCTTAATTGTCTAATTAGTTTTTTTTTCTTCTCGCTAAATATAAAATTCAATTTAAACCAAATTAATCACTTCATTTTTTACACTTTCCCTAAATTTATATTATTTTGTTCAACTATAAACATTTATTAATTATATTACAATTAAAAACTAACTCTACATTTTATCAATTACAAAATTTTATTAATGAATAAATTCCAGCATTATTAATAAAATGTTTCTTTATCTAAAGCACAAATAAATAAATAAAAAAAAATCCATTGGCAACTTTTATACCCAACGTTGTGGTTTAATTAAAATTGCAATTTGCCATTTGCAGTTGTTGGCTTGAAAAAAAAAAACGAAACTTTTCAATTAATCTAAGTAATTAAAGTAAAGAGCCAAGTACGAGCAGAGAGAGACCACATGTCTGGCAAAAGCCTGACAATAGCTGTGGAAAGCCCCCAAAACATCTGCAACAAATCAATTTGCTAGAACTTTTCTATTGTGTGTGTTGCAACTATTTTATTGGTCGGCTGGTTTGGCTTTCTCTGCTCGTATTTGGCCAGCAATCTGGCTTTTATCACACACAAATATACACATGTCTCTATACATACAAGGACAACTAGTTTATCGATTTACTTTTTCGATAAATTTTCAAAAGCATAGCACAATATGATTGCAACAAAAGGGGGGGGAAGTGGCCGGGCCGCCTAACCATGCGGCGACCCAAGAGCGTTTTGGTGTCTTGTGTCTGATATATCAAAGGACTTTAAATCAAAATTCAATTACACTTTTCATTGATGCTCTCAAGACTTGAACAGGCACGTCCTGGGAGCGAGAAGGAGCCTTTTCACCTGTGCGTGATAGCGAAAATCGACAACAGGCAGCACAAAATCAAAACAACGACTAAGAGATATCCTGCAATAGAATTTACTACAGTTTTAATAGCAAGAATTATCAGAAAATGGAAATTCGATATTTTTCTATATCGCAGAGGTTTGAATGTCTCCTGGCATCATTTTCCTAAATAAATAAATATTTTTTCAACTTTGAGCTTCCCTGGAAGTTTTTCCTAGTTTTGACTGTTACATCCCGCTTTAAAAGCAGTTCATGCGCCATTTTGTGCTTTAATTTCTAGGGTATAACAAAAAGCGTGTCGAGTGGTCGACCAACTGACATTGAGTTCTCTTTTTAGCAACCAGTGTAAAGCTTTTTGAGTGCTTTTGTTTACCTTGCTTGTCACCAGGATGTTTTTTTTTTTTTTTTTGGGATGCTCTGGCCATTGGATATGCCTTGATATTGGAACACAGCTCGCAACCCTTTAATTTGTTTGGTATGCAAACATGAAAATCGTCATCATATTCAAACATTCACAAAATACTCACAAAGTTGCATGTCGTTCTTTTTATCGATAATGCAACTTCAGACCAAAAATTAGCTCAGCTAACTAAAGTTAAAGTTGGTTTCTGGGCATACAAATTTCAATTATGTACATTGCATCTGGCATACATATTGAGAGGTTACGGCGTAGACCAGCCAACGGCGAGCACTTACAACAACTTATAAATAGCCGCAGTCTGTGCAAATTTTCACATTAATTAAATTTTAGCGACGACGACAACATACTATACTACAACAAAACACAACACAATCCGACCAACTCAGGCAACCTAAGCGAGAGTAAAACCCAAAAACAACAAAAAAATAGAGATCTGGCGACGGCGTCAACGGCCAACACCGTTGACATATTGAAGGAAAACGACAGATTTAGTACATAATATATAGACAATTTATATACACACTTATACTAGTTGTCTATAAGAAGTGATGCCATGGCACTAGGGCTGCAATTTAATGTCTATAAGTATGAACTTTTTAAATTAAAATCACTTATTAAAAAGGAAAAAAAATAATTAAAAATAAAATTGATTTTTTATTGGCATACAAATTGAAAATACAGTCGAAGCTTTTTAGATTTAAATCAAATTAATTGGCAATAGCGTTTAGATATATTAATTAAAGTCTATTTACTTAAAATATAAGAAATGCATGCCTTTGTAATCGATAAATTTATCGCTTGCTACGTTGACAGTATATGTCGATAGTTCTGCATCAGTTGAAAAATTGTTGGGAAATTATAGGAGTATTGGAAGCTGAGTCTAGAATCTGAAAAATGTTGCCAAATTAATGTCGTACAAGAAAAGTTACATCAATGTTAAAACAAACTAGCAAAAAATATATAAATATTTAAAATATAAGAAATGCATGCCTTTGTAATCGATAAATTTATCGGTTGCTAGCTTGACAGTATATGTCGATAGTTTTGCATTAGTTAAAAAATTGTTGGAAAATTATAAGAATATTAAAAGTTGGGCATTAAACCTAAAAAATATCGCCGATTTAATGAACTACAAGAGCATTTAAATTAATCTAAAAACAAACTTTTAAAAAATAAATAAATACAATAGTTCAGTTGGAATTTTAGTTAAGAATTTAAGGCTGAGAATTTTTAATTAGTTGTTTATGCCAATAGGCAGTTAATTATTTATAAAAGTTTACGGCAAGTTTGCTAAATATAAATTAGGAATATAAATCAGAATTAACTAAAGATTAACCTATTCTGGCTTAATTAAATAATAAACAATTTCATTTTAATTCCCAGTTTAAAACAAAATTATACCCATAAAATGCCTTAAACCCAATTCGCATCTAGAGTTTAATCTCTTAAGAGACCAATATTATAATATCTTATTATTATATTTTATATGATTGTCACTCGAAGCAATTTATTGCTATCAAGGCCCACTTATCGAGCTGCATAAACATTTGTACCGAGTGCGGGCGAAAGTTTCCAAGTTTTTTTTTTTTTTTTGCCGCCAGCCCTGTGACATCTCGAGTGCGAGATGCCCCCGCGTTGCATGGCACCCCCCTTCTGCGACTGTCAGGCAGGCAGCCACTGCATTTGGCAATGCAATGAGAATCCGTTGGATGAGGCTCTCGTCTCGCTTCCCAGCCGATGAGAAGGCACTTGGAGGCAACGCCGCTGCCACTGCCGCTGCCACTTGCCACTGATGTCGTTTTATATTTAGCTGCACTTTTTGCCTCTATTTTGCAGTTTTCTTTACGCTTTATACAATGCTACATAAAAATATGCGAAATCTCAACGACAACAACAACAAAAATATTTAGTGTAATTATTTTTGATTTTGCAAAAATATTTGCTTCGACCAGCATTTAGAAATGCATAAAAGATTGTTAATTTAATTGAGCATGTTGCAAGTTTTTGGGGTGCAACATGAAATGATCTAATTGGGCATTGCAATATGCATGACAACAGTTGTTTGGCAACTATGTCATTTATTTATTATTCAATTAATTGCATATTATTTATATTTCTCTGACAGTTATCATTTTGAATTTTAAATTAATTGAAATGTGAATTTTACTATGTATAAAAGAGGCTTTAATGACGGATTACAAAGCGTATTTGTCTCTAGCTTAACTTGGCTAATTCATTGCACACATTAGCTTCTAATTCATCACTTCATCTTCCATTATTTTACTACGCTAAAATTCCAATTCTTGCAAACTATCGAAGTTTGCAACCTCAGTTTTAATGAAATGTTGCGGCTTGCTTAGCTCGAAATATATAGTTCTAGCTGAGCATAGACCACAACCAATTGGTATATATCCAAAATTCAAGACTTTCTAGCATCAATCTACATATAGAATGGCAACTCGAGCGACTGGAATCACTGAGCGTTAATCAAATTAGAAATCCTTGGTGTTCATACACCTTTGAATGAATTTCTCATCAGCGAACTGCTTTTTGCGGTCAGCCAAAAGTTTTGACGAAGGCAACGTTACGGATATTACTTATCATTAATTATTTGGCGCCATTGCGCTCTGAGCATTATATTTATTTAAAATTTTAATGAGCAGGCGACAGAAGTCAAAATGGTTTTCTCACTGCTGCTGATGTTGCTGTGGTTGCCTTGACAAATCGCAGTGGTAAGGGGCATGCGGTATGCCGCAAATATATTGCCAACTTGTGCGGTTTTGCAGCAGCAACAATAAATTTTACAGTGCCAGCTAAAATGCACGCACACTACAACAGCAGCAACAGCAGCAACAACATTTTAGAAGCAGTGCACTGCCAGGCTACTTAAGTGCAAGAAATGTAGTATACTTTTTGGCGCAGCAGCAGGAGAGACGGCACGTGATTGATGTGACATGCGCAGCCAGAGAAGTCGCAGAGGCTAAGTGGGTACACGGGTGCGGGTGCGGGGGCAAGCAGGAAACTAGTCAAAAAAATAAGGATAAAAAAGGAAAACTATTTCTACAAGGGAGCACAGCTTACATGCTATTTACATGGCCATTAGATATATCATGCGAGTTATCTCAAGGAATAACAAAGCTCAACGAGAGAGAAAAGTTTCGGTTCCACAAAAATAAAAACAATGTATGCTGGGGATTTGCAATAAAATATTAAATATATTTAAATGAACATTACAGAAATTGTAATTTGTTTGAATAATGTAAAAGCTGGCTGATTATATGATTATTATTATTATTATTATTATATTTAATTCTTATTTGATCCGTATAAACGGCATATCGTTAGAAAGGGGATGCAATTATATTTTGAATGGTGTAACATTATTTAATATCAAATAAGATATGGTGTTGATATGAACAAATAAATCGAAAGGCTGTAAAAAAACTGGCTATTCGCGGTTTTCTCGAAAACCATTCTTTCAAAAAATAAATGGTTTGCATTTTTGAAATTAGCGCCCAAAAATACATCAAAAAAAGTATATGAGAGCCCAGCTCCCTCGATCAAAAATATATAAATATAAATATATTTATATTTATTTATTTTATTTTATAATTTTTTTTATTGCATTTTTGACCTATTTTACATGTTAATCAAGCGGATTTGCATTATTTAATATATATTAATTTATAAAAAAATATATTTAAATGAACCTTACTTTTAATTGGAAAAAAGTGCAAGGCAGCTGAATTGAAATTCGTTTAAATATTGTTAAAACAGACTGAAAATCTTGTAAGGGATTTGCATTTATTTATTTCGTTTAAGGAATAATTTATTTGAAGTAATAACTAAACTAAATGAATATTTTCAATAAGTGAAAAAGCTAAATGAAATTCATGCCCCAGGCTGTTAGCTTTAAATATATTTATTTAATCTTAAAAATTACCAATATTTTTATTATTATATACAAGAAAATACTTTTTAATGTTCTAACAGATAAACAAACCTTTAATTTAATTGCAGTACAATTAAATACGCAAAAAACTAAAATATAAAAATAATAGAGAATACTTTCTTATATTTTAACAGATTAACAAAGCTTTAATTTAATTGCAGTAAAAATAAATATGGAGAAAACTAAAGTATAAAAATAATAGAAACACAAAATCTATTTTTTCAACCGATATTTTTTATGGCAGCTATACGACACTATAGTAATCAAATTCATCCAGTTGTTCTTTAGAAAATGCTTAACACAAAATTTATATAACTTGATTTATGTGCTTGAAATAATCAATAGAAACTTACAAATATAACAGCTTGAATTTAAACTTTTTTACAATTTAATTGGCTGTCTTTCCAAATAAATAAAAACAATCTTACAATGTCATTAGCTTCAATTTTAATTTTCCAGCATTTTGGCATGACAAGGACAAATAAAAAAGGATAACTCTTTAGGAAGATGCATATCGTTTTCCGATGCACAAGGTATTCGACGGCTGTCAAAGAAACAACAAATAAAATGAAAAACGGAAAATGAACAAAGTGTGCTAGTTGCAAATCAAAAGAAGTGAAATGCCAAAAAAAAAGCGAAGAAAACTGCAGACGAAGTTGAAATGAAAATGAAAATGCAAAAAAAAAAAAAGAAAAAAAAATAAAAAAAAAAAGGATTTTATGCAGGAAACGTAAAAAAATAAATTTCAATGCAATGTTTTCCACTTCAGCGTGGGTGCAGCTTTGGCCCTGCCAGGGACAGCACAAAATTGGCCAATTTACATGCGTTTGTGTTTTTTAGCCAAGATGAAAGAAGGATTGAACTTCAATTCCAAGCTCAGACAGCTGTGTGTGTCTGTGTGTGTCTGAACGAATGCAAAGTGGCATTGCAGATACTGCAGCTCCTTCAGCTCTGCGCTCAAATGCCAGCAAAGAGTTTAAGCCCAGCCAAGCGGCAGATTCAAGTGGCACTAAGACACAGAGAAACGGAACTGAGACCGAGAGAGAGAGACTCAAAATAATATATAGACAGATGTCGCTAACAATGATAGGAAGCTGCTTTACTAACCAGCAGAAGCAGATAGAACCTACCGAGCTACCAGGTAAGCTGCAAGTGCAAATTTCGATAGCATTATTTACAATCTTAAGGCATTTACTTAAAGTCTCTGGAGACATACGCTGCGTATGCTTAATGCCACTGAATTGACACTTTTTCTAGCAGTAAATCGTATTAGCTTATCATTCGCTACAAAATTGCAAAAAGCGCCTTAAAATATAATCACAATTTTGCAATTTAGTTTTTTATTTAATTGAAATTGAAAATGTTGTGGAAATGTGTAAAATTATTAACAGAAATTAAGTTTGCAACGATTGTGTATTTTTTAGAAGAAGATAAATAGAATATGAATGTAAATTATTGTTTCTTTTTGCCTTAGACTCTTAACAGAAGTTTGGAAAAATTATTTTCTGATATTGGAATTTATTGATATTTTTGCAAATAAAAATTGTTTATTTTTTGGCAATATCTTTAATGGTGTTAAGAAAATTTTAGTTGAAGTATAAGCTCCCAATTTAACAGAATTTTTAAGCCTAAATAAAAGGCAACATTCTTTAAAGAAAAAAAATAATTAAAAGTCAGTCAAAAAAAAAACAAATAATAAATATAACAAAAGCAAAAATGATTATAAATATCATATCAGCATCTAGACTAAAATATATAAAATTCAGCAGATAGTAAGCTACATATTTTTTTATTTAAAATCTCAGTATGAAAATTTCCAAACTTGTTAACTTTTTTGCTAATTACATGTCGTATACGTAACAAGCAATTTAAAAGTCTCACAAAAAAAGTGAAAACCACACGTTTGTCACATAGAATGTGCATAGTTCAGGCAAGCTAGGAAGAAGAAAAAAGGACGCGTCAACAGCAGCCAGGACGAGAATGAGTCGCTCTGAGCGAAAAAGCATTTAACAATTTTGTAGGAACAATATTCAATTTCCGACTGTCTAATAAGTTTTTGGCTAGCACACACACACATACACACATACACTGTGGCATTTAATAAGCCAAGTCCAACTGGCATTCCTGTCTGTCTGTCTGTCTGTCCCTGCCTGTTTCAACAGTCTATCTTTCCAGGCAAATGTTTGTATAGCCCGACAAAGTTCCATTACTCAAACCCGCACAACGACGCACATTTTCCCTTAATTTCCTTTTTAGTTTCAACGCCAACTAGCTTGTCACGAAAAGTCCTGCTCCCCGGGTCCTTTATACTGACTGCCACATCGTGGCACTACAAAATTGTCAGCTTAAAGCCACGATGCATATATATATATATCCACCAAAACTTTAATGAATACCCACGAGGCTATGCAAACAGAAATGTGACGGCCAGCGGACCATATAAAATACATTCGAGTAACTAACTTAAAACACAGCAAGCGCGTTCATTTGGGAACAAAGTGGATGTTGGCATATCCTTCCACCATCAGGACACAGCGGCAATATGCAGTGTTGCACTGTTGCACTGTTGCAGGTGCAGCAGCAGCAGCAGCAGCAGCAGCTGCAGTAACGGGGTTTAAATAGTTGAGGAATTGTCAATGCTTCAAACAGCCCGATGTGGATTTCTAAATCAAAGTTTATGCGTTAGACAAAATGGTAATAAATATTTTTTTTAAAACGGATTTTTTGATCAAGCATTTTTGAAAGATTTAGTAATTTTTTGATAAGTCTATCTGAGTTTTAAAAAAGTTAAAAACAATGCTACTATTCGTATTATAATTTTATTTTTGTTTTAAATATTTATTTTGTGATAAAAAAAACCAACATTCGAGTTATAGAGAAAAAATGTCTTGCTGTAAAATAGGAATATTTTAAACTTTTTTCTATTTATTTTTTTTATATAAAAATAAATTTATTTACAATATATAGTTTATCAAGCTGGATATATAGCAAAGAGCAAAGATAACTGGAAATAAATGGAGCTGTCAGTAACATCCTCGGAGAGGTTATAGACAGTTTTGCCAGGTAGTTTTGGCGTACAAAATAATTTTAATGCAAAAAACTTTTCAACGTAGAATCTAATTTAAAAATGTTGTATGCCAAATTTAAAGGATATTTTATTACCTAAAAAAAGTAGGCATATTTAATATCATTTAATTATGTTTATTTGAAGTTATTTATGCTTAGTTATCCAAAAACTACATATTTCAAAAGTCAATAATTTACGTTTTTTCGATTAGTTGAAAAACCAACACAGAAAATTTTTATAATTTTTTTTTCGGAATAACAACCGATTTAACATTTATCTTGATTCTCAGATGGTTGGACTACAAAAAATTTATAAAAATCTATTGCATACATGCTCTTTATTGTATATTTTAAGGCATATTAATAAAAACTTTAAAATAATATTTAAAAGCAACTCAAAAGCAGCTGAAAAAAAAATCCAGCTGCTTTATTTAAATAATTTTATGAACTTCTTAAAGTTAAATCAATATCATTGCTGTATAAAAAATTTAAATATATTTTCGAACAAATATGTTAGGGTTTAGCGACCTTTCTATATTTTTTCGATCTGTATTTATTTTTCGCAATTCCAACAATACCAAATACATTTATTTCTTAACTCACAATAGACTGCTGCATAAACGTTGTTGGCAATATGCGTGGCTTTAAGTAAATAAGTCATTGTGCTGCCCCGCTGCAGTCTGCCTCCCCTGGCGTCTACAACACTCAACCGACGGCAAATGCAAATAGTTAGGCAGAGCAGTCTGGGTTGCCTATCGAGTAAAAACGGAAATGGAATTGTGGATACGGCAGTACGGTAAATGGGGAACTTCATACTCATCGCTATATTGTGGTTGACGGTTACTCCACGCGAATGCCATGGAAATGACAGACGATGTAAAAGAGTTCATTAATATTGCAAGGTATATACTGTATACTATATATACTGACTGAAGAACGACAACGGGGACAACATTTTGACTGTGCCGCACAATTATTTTGTAATTTGTCATATTTTTGTGGGCCTCAACTCGCGTCAGGAGCGTCAGAAGCTAAAGGACGCCTACGTCGAGGCGCGCGCCTTTGTCCAAATTTTCAAGTAGCAAAGTCTCGGGCTCAAGTGGCCTGACGGCCTACTAAATAGGAAATGCGGGTTTGTTGGCTTACAGAAGAGAGAGAGGAGGGGGACGGGGTGCGTTTGTATCCTACCAACCAGCTGCATAATTGTTTGTATTTTACGCTTTACATGAAAGCTAAGCAAATCTTTTGTTACACTGTCTACAGCAACAAGGCTAGCTCAAACCCCTCCCCCTTAGTACCCCTAACACCCCTATTACCCACACACCCTCCCCCTCCCCCACCCAATTCATCTGGGAACCCTTCTTGTAGCTTTTGTTGGCCTTACGCTTTGTGTGCATATTCTAAACATGGCGTCGCTTGGCGGCTACCTCAACCTACTTTCGGGACCAGACTGCGTTGTCGTTGTCGTTAAGACCTTAATAGTGCCTGCCCACACCAGAAAATATGACTCGACTCCCCTGAATCCACCCACACAATCCCCCAATGTGCACCCAGTCAACATTGAGGCAGTCAGTCAGGCCAGGCCGTCTTGTTGTTGTGCATATTTACCTAGCCCGCTCTTCATCGTCCATATCATGAGCAACATTTACTTCACCAGAGGGTATTATAGCTGCATCATGAGGCTTGGAATATACAGAAGAAATCGCCACAAAGTTTTCTATACAAATGCCTATTTTAAATCGTCCTTGCGGATCTCAAGAATGCAATATTTCCTGTTCAAATATATATTTTTGACTTTAGGAGATGATTGAGAAAGTTGGCTCTTTAGAAAAAATTTCAGATATAGCATTTTTAGGGCGCCACCATAAAAATACAATTAAAGAAATATTTAAATCTTGCTTTAATTGATTTTAACAATTTTTTTTTAAGAAAAATAGTATTTATTTAAGTTTATTTATAAGCTGTCTGCGGGCTTGGAACTTGTCTCCTTAGAAAACAATTTCGGATATCGCTTTTTTTGGGCGCCACCATAAAAAATATTAGTAAAAGTATATTTAAATCTTGCTCTAATTAATTTTAAATATTTAAAAAAAAAATAGTATTTATATAAAATTATTTATAATCTGTCTGCGGTTTAGAAAAGTGTCTCTATAAAAAACAATTTTGGATACAGCTTTAATGGGGCGCCACCATTGAAAGAATATTAAAAAAATATTTAAATCGTACTTTTATTGATTTTAAATAATTTAAAAACAAATAGTATTTATTTATGTTTATTTATCTGCCTGCGGGCTCCTTAGAAAACAATTTCGGATATAGCTCTTATGGGGCAGCACTATAAAAATAATAATAAAAAAAATCACAACATAAAAAAAAATAGTATTTAAATCAAGTCTATATATTGATTTTAAATATTTAAAAAAAAAAATAATAATATTTATATAAGATTATTTATAATCTGTCCGCTGGCTTAAAACTTGTTTCTTTAGAAAACAATTTCAGATAAAGCTCATATGGGACGCTATCATAAAATATAATTAAAAATAAATCCCTTTTACAAGGGTATAAAAAGAATATTTAAATCTTGTTCTTATTGATTTTATATAATTAAAAAAAAAAAACAATATTTATATAAGTTTATTTATAATCTGTCTGCGGGCTTGCTCTTATAAAAATAATAAAAAAAAAATCACAACAATATAAAAAAAAAGAATATTTAAATCATGTCCGTATATTGATTTAAAAATATTTAAAAACCAATAAAAATAGTATTTATTTAAGTATATTTATAATCTGTCCGCCTCCTTTAAATGCAATATTTCTGAAATACTATTTTGTAACAAAATACACTATATTTTCTATAATTAAAACCCATCTTCAGTTAGCTCTTTTGACAAATCCTACATTACTGTTTACCTTAAGAGTATTAAGAATTCGCAATTATAAAGATATGCATAAATCATCTGTCATAATTTTCATATGCAGCAGTTTGTCCACGCAACTTGCCGCCCACCGCCGCCTCCCCGCAACCCTTGTGCGTTTTGGCATGCTTTCTGCTTATATTTTTTTTTTAATTTTTTTATATTCTTATTTTTACTTTTTTTTTTGTTAAATTACATGTACACATACACAGACAAATATTTATTTAAAACTTATGCCCGAGGCCTTTCATTACTGTGCACGTAAAAATATATTTTCTGTTCTGTTTTCTGTAGATTTTTTTTTTAATTTTTTTATTTTCCATACTTTACTTTTTGCTATTTTCACTGTGCAAATGTGCGGCATGTTGCTTTGTGCTCGCTGTTCGTCTCATTTCTTGGTTGCAACAGTTCTATGATATTAAATAAATTCTTTACTTAAGTTTTTTTTTTATTTATATTCCATTTTATCAAAATCTTTGCTTACTTAATTCACTTGTCGTCTCTCTAAGTTCATTATTCCCTCATTTTCATATTTTTTAGTGTCTAGCAGAGTTATAATTAGTCCTCCTTACAGTGTGAGTGTGTGTCCTTGTCTGTACCCATTGTCCTGACTGGAGAACAATGCATTATGACGTCGGCACAAGCCAGAGCAAAGTTGTTAAACATTTAATGGGATTTACTCACCGAATTGTTTTAAATTACATTGCTCAGGCGCCTGGAGAGAGCATCAGTAGCATTTGGGATGCATAGAAAATTGGAAGCAGGTCAAAATGTTTGCTATCTAAAAAGCTGATGAGCTTGAGATGTTAATTAAAATTGTATGGGCCAAAGGAGTAATAGAATTTTATAGGAATCAATTAAACAAAAACCGCCACATGATCTATGAAATGGAATATTGTTTAACAATCAAATACAAGTAGAAAATGGAATACAGAAACCGCAAAATGGTTCAGCAAAGAATATTAAAATATTCAGTGTATATATTAAAGAAAAAACAATACATAATTCCATCCTAATTCTATTCTAAATTGTAGATTTACACCCTTAAATATATAAATAAATAAAATTTCGAAAGTCAAGATTTAGTTTCAACACTAAACTACTTTATCCAACTCTAAATTAAATATATTCTATATTATTACTGAAATTTTTTAGTTATTTAAACTGTAACAAAGAAAAATGATTCAAATATAAAAAAAATCAATAAAAAAAATTTACAATTATATAGAACTTATTACAAAATTGTAATAAAGCAAACTTCTTAGCTGACTGTGCATTTAACATAACTAATCCTATAATTAGCGTTTAAGAGTTATGTGAACTGTAAACGCCGAATATTTATTGTTATCGTTTATCGCATATTTATCGATGCATATAATCAAATCATGCGTGAGAATAAAATACATAACTCTATCCCAATTAAAATTGTAGATTTACACCCTTAGATATATAAATAAATAAAATTTCGGTAGTCAAGATTTAGTTTCAACCCTAAAATACCTTATCCCACCAGAAATTAAATATATTCTATATTATTACTCCAAAATTTTAGTTATTCAAACTGTAACAATGAAAAATGACTCAAATATAAAATAAATCAATAAAAACAATTTATAATTATATAGAAATTATTACAAATTTTAATAAAGCAAGCTTTTTAGCTGACATAAATAATCCTGTAATTAGCGTTTAAAAGTTATGTGAACTGTAAACGCAGAATATTTATTGTTATCGTTTATCGCCTGCTTATCGATGCATATAATCAAATCATGCGTATAATCAACGCTTCAAAAAAAAAAATACAATTTACTGAGAGCCTTTGTCATAATAAATAATAAATAAATAATAATATTAATTTTAACACATTAAATTGTCTAAAAACTCACCTGTCCAAATAGTTTGATGTATTTATTTATTTATTTATGGTTGTTTTTATGTAAATTGCAAAACGATAATCGAATCAACGAGTTTTTCATTTAATTATAAATTCTTTGGTTTAGCACGCTGATTGGTTTTTTGGTTATTGTTGATTGGTTTCTATTATTTTGGGCGCCAAAGTACAGTCAGACAATACGCATATACGGTCACACTGACACTCTCACACACACGCACACACACACAGAGTTGCACTCTCGGTTGTCGTGTTTATTATGACGTTAGTTGCGGTTTTAGCGGTGTCTATCGTTTATGCCACTTGGGGCACGTAGTTAATGCAGTTTGTTTGTTGTTAGTTGACGCACATTGGATTGACTGATGTATAGAATTGGGACAGTTGTTGGACTTGGTTATTTAGCTGCTGTGTGGCCAGAGGCGAATTTGGTTTTGTCGGTTTTATCGGCTGGTTGTCGGTTTATTGGTGATGTGATGTGAAGCGCACACAGGACACACACAACTTGACTGAGCGAAACTGCACAAATAACTGAATTGAAAATTTTGCCACACTGAGCGGCGGCTGAGTAAGGGCAAAAATTGTACAGGAGCGTACCATAGAGTGGGCAAGAAGGGGCTCCACAGCGGCAACAATTTTGCCATTTGCTTATTTTCGGCAGAGCACACACACAAACGAAACTACAAATTTATTTCTTAGAGTAAAATACACTCACTCGAGTGCATTTTAATTGATTTTTTTCCTTATGCATTTTTCCCGACCGAGAGCAAGGGAGCGCGAGAGCGAGAGCGGGAACGAGAGCGCAATTCATGTTTGTTACATGCGGCGTATGCGTAACATTTGCAATTGCATTCCACACGCAAATTATATTTTGAGTGAGTTTTTTTGCACTGTTTTGAGTGAGTGAGTTTTTCTAGCCAGTTTTTTGTGATCTCCTCAGTATCCCTTGTAGGTCAATTATTGTTGTCGTTCTCTCTCATATTTTTCAAGTTTTAATTACCCTTTTAACCTTTTTTATTATTTTCAATTTCGACAGCCAGCTAAAAGGGGAAACAAAAGACAAAAAATAAATAAAGTTGCTGTGGCAACAAATTTTTAATTAATTACATGCAAAAATCCAAAACCAAAATAAGAAGCCCACGCTCGAGTGTCGAGCTGGTCAAACAATTAGCATTTTATGCCAGTCCAAAAGCGTGTAATGAAGTTGCTGAAGGATGCTTCTTGTTGGCCATATAGAACAACTTTTTAATATGTAAAGTGTTTTTCAAGGGGAGGCAGTGGCAGCAAGAAGTACGTAAGTCAGTAAAAAAAAAAAACCATTTAAGTTGAATTTTTCCATTCAGACAGATAGAAAATTGTGTCAGCTTTTGGCAGTTGACTGGAATTGTTTTGGGCTTACAAAATGTAAAAGTTATGGCTTGACTTCGCGAATACTTTATTGCAACTTTAGAAATAACTGGCTTTTTTTTCGTTATGTGAAGCAAGTAATTGTTTTTATAAGTTTGCTGCATTTTAAGTGGAGTCTTTGGAAATATATGCAGATTTATTAAAATTATAATAATAATAAAATAGTGTGCTTAAACTTATTATTATTATCATAGTTATTATTTCAATTAAAAGTATTTTTTAAAAACATTTTTATTAATATTTTCTGGCCATATTATTTATGCCTAATGTTATAGAATACATTCTTTGTAGTTACTTGACTTTTAAACACACAATTAATTTACTTAATCTCTTCAAAAAAAAAAATAAATATTTTATATAAACGAAGAGCGCAGACCTTATAAGGTAGCTGTTAACCCTGTTTGGGAATTACAAATGTGCACCCCACAGAAAGGGCATGTAAAGTGGTGTACACTTTTGGGCGCAATTTGATTTGAATTGATTATATTATTATTAGCAATATATATAAAACAAAATAATATGATAAAAAAAAATTAAAAATATTTTTTTTATCATTTTATTGATTTTGTTTTAATTTGCGCAATATGCTAGCTTAAAAATATCGCCAACTTGGTTAAGATGTCTTTTAAAACATGATTAAAAGATACAACTATCTGAGAAGACTTTCAAAATAAATTAATTTCAACCGATTGTGCCTATATTAGCTTTATAATATAGGGATCTGATTTTTATCAAACTTACTTATTTAAAAAAAAAACATGGCAAAACCTAGAATTGATTAATGTGATTGTGATATCTGGAAAAACAAAAAAGTTTTTTATACAAATACTAATTTTTCGACCGATTTGCTGTTATGCCTATAAGATATAGTGTCTATTTGAATTATTCAAGCATGAGCATAATAAATAAAAATAATAAATATTATAACAAAAAAATATATATGCACGTCTCATAACACACACAATCTGATAAGTTGATATAATTTGCGTATTATCTTAATATTCTATCATTTGTAAGAAATTCCAACTGACTTAAATAGTTAGTTAGAATTTTCTAAAATTTTCAGCTTTAACAACAAGATGTTTCTACAAAATTCTGGCTACCAATTTGCTCGAAGCTTTATTTAATTTAAACACAATTTCTCAATATGTGATTAAAGTTGGCTCGAAAAACATTGAAAATTTTCGTTTTCCCAGATTTTGCTTTAACAACATTTGTTTTTTTCTTGGAAAGAGATCTTTGACAAAAATTTGCAGCTTATAGCAACCTAGGCAAACAATATATAAAGCCATACAGGGTGCCAGCAATATTTTCAGTTGAGACATGCGCAAAACAGTTTGCACTCAAAGAAAATGCACTCAAAACTCAAAAGCGGCAACAGCAAGGCAATGCAACACCTGGAGCCAAGTAATGCAACAACAACAAAAACAAAAAGCAAAAAATAAACAGAAACAGCAACAAATATAAAAAAAACCTAAAAAAATAACAAACGTCAGCGACAAACAACAAAAACCCGAGGCACAAAATGGAATTGAAGTGAAATGCTAACCAAAAACAACTGCAACTAAAAAATGCGAATAAAAAATGCTTTTGGTATTGTTGGCCAGTGTAATAACACACACACCTACACACACAGGAAACGGGCTGGATTTAAAAATTTATGAATGAAATTTTGAATACAGTTGCAATGTGTGTGACAAAAAATAGCTAAAACTTTTCTTACTTGTATTTTTAAGTGCAATTTGTCAATGTTCTAAAAAAAAAAGCCTGCAATATAAATTTCAATAATGTCATGGTATGAGAGCAGCAAAACTTCAAATTGACATTTAAATAGATGACATAACATACAAGTATAGGGGAAATTGGCTTTATAAATAATACAGATGGCAATGTCAAGGTAAATTTGTAAGTATTAGGCTTAAATGCAGTTCTCAGAAGATAATAATTATTTGCTGAATATTTGCATTCATAGAAACTGTTATCTTAATTAAAAATAAATTAAAATATTGGTAAGCTTCATTTCATTCAATTAGCAAACAATATAATCTATTTATAGTAATATTATATTTGCGAAAAAATTTTTCTTTAAAAAATATCAATATAAGCTTGATCTGCGACTTTCAATAAACTCAAGTTATTTGTGAAAAATAGTTACACAAAAAAAATGAACAAGAAAATAGTTTAATTTATCTTTCTCATTATCAAAAGTATGTCATTAATTTAATGCCCAAAACCATCAAATTCCAACAAGGTAACAAATAATAATTATGCCTAAATACTGTTTTCTAACATGTGCGACAATCCAAAACCAAGGCAATTAAAACAAAATCCTTCACAATGAACTTGTATTGCATTGAAAGCCCCCCCCAAAAAAATCTATTATAATTATGTATCCATAGTATGGTTAGTATTAATTACACACAACTGACCTCATTTGAAGGGCGTTGATGTCCATTGACCATTCGGACCATTGAACCTCAAAGAGTTGGAAATCGAAAAAAAAAAAATCACCCCAGTTTATATTTTTAATGTCATGTCATCAAATTGTAAGGTTAATGACTGTGTTTATGCATGGAACCAGAAGTAGAAGCTGGAGATCCCCTGACAAAAAAAAAAACAAAAAAAAACAATTTTTTAAACTAAACAAAACGGTTCTGAGTCATATAAATATGAAATAATTTAAGTATTTCATTCGTATATACCCTGTAACATATTCAGAAATAAAATAAGGTACTTTAGCTGCATATACATATATATAAATATAAGGTAAATTACTTTTTCTGAGTTTTAAAAATTACTTTAAATTACTTTTTTCTGTAATGGTTTAAGCCAAAGTTTAAGATTTAAAAAAATTTATATTTTCACTTCCGGAAGTAAAGTTATTGGTCTAAATAAATATTGTTTCAATTACAATTTGTGTCTAGATTATAACAAAAGACTAAGAAACATTATTAAGATAAAATAGTTGATTAAAGTATCGTAGCAACATTTTTTAAGGCTTAATCAATAAATCTGTAAGATGATAATAAAAATTTATTTATTCCCAATTTATTGGGTATCTATATACTCATTACTATCACTGATATTATTTAGAATACGATAGCTATTTTGCTTGTTTGTCTACCAAATTCAAAATGGTTAATAACAATGTAATTTGTGTAGCTTTGTAATGTGTAAAAATTGCGCATACGCAATGCGGGACACGCTCGAATGAGCAAACAACATGCAAACTAACTAAAAACAACAACGCCGAGCAATTGATGGGTAATGGTGAACGATTAGGCGCTATTAAAAATCGTTTCATAGCCAAAATTGTATTAATAATATGCTTATGTCGTATATAAACAGCAAGCGATCTGAATTTAGCATTCAGTGTTCACTGGCATATCAGAAGGATTAAACACGCGAAATACAATCAAAAATATGTCTTTCCAACAACAAATAACCACAAGTCGAGGCTCTTGGTTATGGTGGGCTCTGTTAGTAACACTCCTGCAAGGTCAACTGGTGCAATCTCAGTACAGTGGTTATCCGTATTATGGAGGAGCCGGCGCTGGCGTGGGCAGTGGATATGGGGGTGGAATTTATGGCAATGGCTATGGATATGGATATGGCTATCCACAGTACTACCAATACCCCGGCTACGGGTACACATATCCCGGTTATGGGTCAGGAGGAGGCGGGTATGGTTATCCAGGCTATGGTTATCCCGGTTATGGTTATGGGTATCCATCTTATGGCAATGGCATGAGTAAGTAGAAAGCTGCACAAAATCTTCAAGGTTGTGCGTATGCATTTTATTAGTGTTTTGGACTTGTTTTCTATTATAGACACAGCCTTTGCGAGCAGCAGTGGAGGATTTGCGAGTGCCAGCGCGGGAGGTGGAGGAGGCTATTACGGCTAACTGGAGCACTATACAAATAGCTAAGTTAATTAGTCACTTACTATATGTACATAATGATTAAGTGTTGTATATAAGTTAATTGTGTTGTAGTATTAAATGCATTGTTTTATATAAAAAAAAAAACATACAAGACTTTTGTGCTATCCTAATAAATTTTAAAATCGCTAAACCAACTAAAATATAGTTAAATAAAACAACATTCCCAATCAATTAAAAATTCTCCCGCCATATTATTTAAAATCGATAACAAATAAGAGTGCTGCACAATGTTTAAAAGCAGTGCTGCAAAGTATCTGCTTTGCGGGCAAATTTAAACTACACACGATATATTCATTTAAATTTTCGATATTTCTTAAGCAGCTCATCGATATATCGCACAAGCTTAAGCATCGATGCTTTTATTATTATTCGCAAAATATGGCTTTGTATTATTTAACATTAAAATATTTTGAATATTTCAAAAACATTAAATGACTGATCCGTTCAAATTCATTTCGTTAATAGATTAATTCTTTAGTGCACAACTATCGATAGCTATCAGCTGTGTTAAATATGAAAATTTAAAAATTGGGCACACATACACACACACAAGCAGTATTTTAACGGATGGATACATATGTACATAAATACATAGGTAGGTAGTCTCGCAAAGGCCAAACAAAGACACACACTTCGCGTGCATTTCGTCTAACATCGTTCGCAAAAGCGTATTCAAAGTAAGCAATAATAAATAGATTTATAATTTAATAAAAATAAAAATATAAAGTGATATTATTCGAATACAAAATATTTATGCAAGCATACATGCATACATATAAATTTATAAAAATGGAAAGGCAGTGTAAAAATATTACATTGCATAACGGTTGCCCACAAACAACAACAACAAATGCCAAAAGAGTACCGAACGACTGCATTGTGTGAACTTGAATGTGTGTGCATGTGTTTGTCTATTGACTATATGTGTATGTTTGTATGTATCAGACCTGCAGCTGAGAATCGTTTAATTTTTGCGCATGTTTTACTTGGCCCCAAAATTATTTGTTATACTACAAACTATGTACTATGGACCTATACTACGTATGCATGCGCTTGAATTTGCCGCTTGCATTTTACATATTGGTAAAAATCAATTGGCTACGTTAATACATACATACATACATATTTACACACACATCAACTTACTTGTACAGAATGTACATGCATATATATGTACTTACCTATACGTATATCACAGCACTTGTTTATTGCACTATTCTTGATCTCCATAAGCTTATGAGAAATATTACAACAATAACGTATGTATTAAAAAGTGCTTGTTCCACATTTTCACGGACAAAACATGGGTGCCTTAATTTAATTCACGCGTTCTCTTTCTCGCTCTAACTACCCTCTAAAAAAATAAGAACTTGACAAAAAGCAACAACAAGAAAAAACAGTGCTGCCAAAACTGGCTTTTTTATCACCAAACTGGAATTATTATTTAAAGTCTTAAGGTTGAAACGTATGTGATGAGTAATATAAAAGCACACACTGATGATTGTTTAGTAAAAACGAGGCAAACATTATTTATTTTATTTAATTATAATTAAATTAAAATTAAATTTATTAGCTTTTTTTGGCTTTCCAAAACTTGACAACACTGCCTCAGGCAATAGGAAATTTCCACAGCCACCGCGCTGCAAAAACAGCTGATGCTTGTCAAATTTGCCGCTACCTTTGTATGTATGTATGTAAGCGAGTGTGTACGTATAAGAAAGTCGCAAAGTTTACACAACACTTGCGCAGTTGGCATTCGCACGAGACAAGTTATTGTAAATATACATTAATTGAATAGTTTTATAGTTGTAATTTGTTATCAGTAACATTGACAGTGGGTGTGTCTCACGTTTGACTTCTTATCAAATTAAAATCACGCGACGCAACGCCGGCAACAACGTCAACGTCAGCGTCAGACCCCCCAATGAACGTTCAAGGTTGCTGATAAAACGCTGTCGCTATAAATGGAATTAATGAATCGCATTGTTTGTGTACCTTTGTGTTATCTTGCAGCGCAACGAAATTCTAGTTTTTACATAACAAGACATAACGATCCGAACCATTTGCAGCTCAAAGATGTTGCGTTACATACATAATGCGACCGCCGCCTCCGCCTTGCCGCGAACTGTTGCCAAAAGGTATTTATTATTAAATGCGGCAGCCACTTAAGAAAAATATAGTATATTATTCTATTCACTACCTCAACAGCTATGTACGCAGTCTGGGCAGCGTCATCGCGGAACCCAAAGTGCAAGACTTCAGCGTTACGAATGAGCCAATTTTGAGCTATCGCAAAAATTCTGAAGAACGCAATGCTCTGCTGAAGGCACTGAAGGCTACTGCCGGCAAATGTGAGGAGGTGCCCATTGTCATTGGCGGCAAGGAGTATAAAACGGATGCGGTGATGCATCAAGTGATGCCACACAATCATTCGCATAAGCTGGCCAAGTTCTACTATGCTGATAAGAAGCTCTTGGAGAAGGCTATCAAAACGGCTGTAGAAGCACAGCCCAAGTGGGATCGTGTGCCGCTCGAGGAACGCCTTAAAATGTGGGATCGCGCTGCTGATTTAATGGCAGGCAAATATCGTCAGGAGTTAAATGCAGCCACCATGTTGGGACAGGCCAAGACGGTCATACAAGCGGAAATCGATTCGGCAGCGGAACTTATTGATTTTATACGGTACGCACATGTTATAATATTTTAATTTTATATTTTTATCAATGATAAATTTGTTTTATCCTCAGCATTCACTCTTACTTTCTCAAGGAGTGCCTGAAGTATCGACCCATCAGCGAGGACATTAAAGTCACAAAGAACTCGTTGCGTTATCGTGGCATTGATGGTTTTATAGCCGCTGTCAGTCCATTTAACTTTACCGCCATTGGTGGCAACTTGGCCTACACGCCCGCTCTGATGGTATATGATAATAATAGACTATAAATGTATTTTATATAACTCTGTTTAACTCTTTCTCCCTCAATTTACATCTGTTTTAGGGCAACGGTGTGCTGTGGAAGCCTTCGGACACCGCGCTACTGTCCAATTGGCGCATTTTCAATATTATGCGCGAAGCAGGCCTTCCCGATGGTGTTGTTAACTTTGTACCTGCGGATGGCCCTGTATTTGGTGATACAATTACTGCCTCGCCGCACCTGGCTGCTATAAATTTCACCGGCTCAGTGCCGTAAGTTTTACAATGCTAAACCTTATTGATTTTATTAATTGAAATTGTTTTTATATGCAGAACATTCAGTCGCTTGTGGAAGCAGGTGGGCAACAATATTGATAAATATTATAACTTTCCACGCCTTATTGGCGAGTGTGGTGGCAAAAATTTCCACTTTGTGCATAACTCAGCGGATGTGGATTCTGTGGTTACATCCACAATACGTGCTGCCTTTGAGTATAGCGGCCAGAAATGCTCAGCCTGTTCTCGCATGTATGTGCCGGAGTCGTTATGGCCAAAGGTAAGTAAAAAATATCATAATTTAATGTACACCATTATAATATTGATTGTTTTACCTGCAGATTAAAGAGGGACTTCAGCGTGAGGCGAAGAAACTGAAGATTGGCGATGTGCAGGAGATGGACACATTTACCTCGGCTGTTATTGATGACAAAGCATTTAAACGCATTACTGGCTACATTGAGCATGCCAAAAAGAGTCAAAGTTGTGAGATAATTGCTGGCGGCACATATTCGGATGCCAAGGGCTACTTTATCAATCCAACTATAATAGAAACCAAAGATCCGAAAGATCGCTTAATGGCAGAGGAAATCTTTGGTCCCGTTCTTACTATATATGCATACAAAGATGCAGATTTAATGCAGGCCATGAATTTGGTGAAGACCACCACTGAGTTTGCACTGACAGGCGCTATATTTGGACAGGATGAGTAAGCAATAGCCAATAAACAATTCTACTGACTCTGATTAAATTAATTTTAATTTTGTAGAAACTTTGTCAACTGTGCTCTGGAGGAATTCAAGATGGCTGCTGGTAACTTTTATATCAATGACAAGTCCACTGGCTCTGTGGTGGGTCAACAGCCCTTCGGAGGTGGTCGCAAGTCTGGTACCAATGATAAGGCAGGCGGTCCACATTATATACTCCGCTGGACATCACCCCAGTCCATTAAGGAGACATTTGTGCCCTTGCGTGACATTAATTATCCTTATATGAGCGAATAAGGTGGAAATGGCAGAAATAACAAAATGACAGGAATCTCATATAAACTACTAACTCATTAAAAATATATATATATATTTTAAATATACACAAATTGAATGTATATGAATGTATTTTGTTGAACTATTTTTAAAATACGCACCCTATTCATCCTATGTAGTTAAATATTGTAACTAATCTCTGCTGTATTTTTGTCGCCTCAAGCAACCATATGCCACAAAAGTTGTAAATTGATATGCTGATTACATTTTAAAACTCACCCACAAAACGTAATGTAACTCGAATAATATAATCCCTACTAAATTATATGCATACACTATTAAACAAATTGTGATTTTTTAATTATATAACTTGTAATTATCTCTTTTTTTTTCTTTGTTTTGATGTCAAATGCTATAGAGTTTCATATAGTTACTATTGCATATGCATATAGTATGTATAGTACGCAATATACATACATACAAGCAAACCACTTGACAATACATTTTGATTTTTAAATGTGAATGTAATATGAAAAACATTAAAACAATAATAACGATACAAAGTTACATAAACACAAAAATATATTCAATCAAATAAAAGTATACATCAAAAAGTTATAATTGGATAGATTAAAGTGAGTATTATTATTAGAACAGCTAGTACAAAGTTTATTAAATGCGCGATTCTATTTTTAAATTTAAACTATTCATGTATGTAATTACTATATGTGTATGTAAATACGGATTCGTACGGCACGTCATATGCTTATAGAATGGAAATTTATTGATACGCCAAATTTGAGAGTCGAGAATCGGTTTAAATGTAAATTGTATAATATATTTCCATTTATAATCAAGTATTGGTTTTTCGGCAACCATATGGTTCCAAATCTTGATTAATATGTGCATGCAATAATTGTCAATAGTCTTTGACTTAGATTTAACCTAGTTAAAAAGATTAACGCCTTTCAAATCGGGATTTGGAAAGCTAATCAAGCAAAATTATACTATGTCAGCACAAGTTGGTGGCATATTTAAATATCTTGGCTAATAGCTAAATTTCCAGTAGCCCAAAAGACTAACTAAGAATATTAAAATAATGCTTTCCAGAGCAATTACCGATTTTATGTCAAAAACGCTTGAAAGCTGCTGAGTTGGTTACCGTAGAATGTTTGATCCTGGATTTATAGCGTGCTCTATAGCGTCAACCAATCAATCCATATACATTTTATTTAAATAGGAAGCGCACTAGCGACATTTTAAATGTATTAAAACAATAAAATAATCAGGACTTTTATGTATTTTGATAATTAGTCGAATTTGACTTATGACTAAACAGCGCCAACATACAGATACGACAATAGATTATATATATGCTTCTCCATTTTACAGAAACTTCAGATTTTAAAATATTAACTATGTGGGAATTAAATTTCAAGGACTGCTTACATTTGATAAATCTATCAAGTTCTAAATTGTTTCTTCAATCCTTGAATGGAAATATCGCTGTTAAAAAATAAATCAACGTTCGGATAAGGCGTACACCGTTTTCTCAAACCCAGGGAACTACCAATTTACTCAGACAATAATTTTAAAATGGTCGGATAGTCAAGACCGAAATTATTTAATAAGCTATTTTTCATAGACGAGCAACTCGTTCAGTATCACCTCAGTACAGTATCTCCTATATCACCAAGAAATATAGAACTTTTTTTAATATTCACAAAATTTCTTCGTTCCAAACCGCCTAATTAAGTTCTATCAATGTTGATCTTCCTGGATTTAAACACCAATTATAGAAATAAACACAATATTATTTTTGTTTTAATTTTTATTACACATATGCGTTGTGCACTATCAAAAAAATTGATAGATGTATTTAGCAGTTCATCTAAAAAGTTATATATTGAAGTTTCATGTGGCAAAACATATAATAAAATATTATAGGTTGAAAGTTAAGTAAGTGTTATCTTTAAAGTATATGCACTGGCATTCAGCAAAGCAAAGTAATTCGAATTTACAAAGTAAAAACAAGTTTATTGAAATGTAATGGAAATCTTTAATTAAATAAACTAAAGATCTGTCAGTTAGCAGATCTCAGATTTAGTTATAGCTTTACTGAACGCCAGTTCATCGCTAGTCAAATACAAGTATTAAGCCTAATATGTGAACTGCTGTACACATGTGGGTGGTTTGCATTACAAACTAAACATTTAAAATTATATATGTATTTATATAGATTTATATGTTTTCATATAACATATATAAATCTAGTCAAATTTAATTGAATTAACGCCCGTGTCAATTTGACCGCCACGGTAGCTGCCGCGCTTCTTTTTGGTTTTTTCGTGCTTGAAGGATTTGCCGCGGGTAAACTTCAAATCTTTGTTGGCTCGCTCGCCCCAAGAGCCGGCAGCGTTTTTCTGTATTATATAGTTCATATAAAAATGTATTAATATATAATTTATACAACATATTGCAAAATAAACACCAACAAAAAAATTGCAGTAAAGTATACAATGCAATTTTCTTTTTTGGTGATTATTTTAATTGGGCTGTCTGATGGTTTGTTTGTGTGTGTGTGTGTCTGTCTGCTTGAAATACTTAAATCTAAAGTTTAAATTAATTATCGAACGTGATTTTTTTGTTTTGGCCCTGCGCAGAGTCGAAGGACTTATTGCCAAAACCGCCGCCGCGTCCGCCGCCGCCACGACCAAATCCACCGCGACCACCACGATCGCCGCCGCCACGTCCAAATCCACCGCGTCCACCACGATCGCCGCCACCGCCACGACCACGTCCTCCACCACGACCACCACGATCATTGCCGCCACCGCCACCACCACGTCCGAAACCACGACCACCACCACCTCGTCCACCGCGTTGCCCATCAAAACCGCCGAAGCTTTTACGTTCTCCAAACTTCTTGAATCCATCGCCGCCACCCTCCTCGCCATTTTCATTGCTCTCCCAGTTGCTGCGATCCGGACGGCCAGCAAAACCAGAGCCGCCACGTCCACGTCCGCGTGGTCCACTTCCGAACTTTTTAAAGGCATTGTTATCCTAGAAAGCAACGCAAAAGGGTTAAACACAAATTAGCCAAGAAGTAACAAATGGCATATACAGTGAGATGTAAATAATAAGGAAAGTTAAGTGCCACAAAAGATTTGAGTTCAGTTTGAATTCTTCATTTTGCTAATTTGTGTGTAACCCCCACTGCGTCCTATAGCCCACGCCCCCGCGTCTTAAAGCAAACAGACACACACTCAAATGCATTTGTGGCACTCACCTTCGCCTCAAAGGACATATCCTGAACGCGTGTATCAACGAGAACTTCCTCGGTACGTACACGTCGGAAAGGTGACCTACGACGTCCACTTCCACCTCCACCACTGCTGTTGTTGTTCAACTGTATATTGTTGTTGTTGTTGGGTGTGGAGGTGAAACTTTTTCGCTATTGTGGAGTATTAATTTATTTAATACGAGATTTTAAATACTAAACTAAATACTGTGTAAATCGAAATCACCAATTTTTCATCTAAATTTATCTCTTTGTTGTTCAGTATAGTACAAAATGCTGTTGCATAGTGTAACTAATTCTACTAATTTTGAATAATTATTCAATCTTCTTTACAAAATAAAATAAACTAAAAGCAAAACATTGCTAATTTTTGATAACTCACCTGTTGTTCGCCGGACTTGACAAAGTTATTATATTTCTTGTTCGGTGTGGCCTCCTCCTCTTCACCACCGCTGAACTTGCGCTTGTTGCCAGCTCCATTGGCCACCGCTGGTTGCTTCTTGGGCTTCATTTCACCTTCTTCATCACTGCTTCCACTGCTGCTTTCTTCTTGTTTCTTAGCTGGAGCAGGCTTTTTCTTAGCAGCCGGTGCCTCCTCATCGGAAGAAGAGCTGTCCGAGCTGTCTGCCTTTTTCGGTGCAGTCTTAGCTGCTGCTGCTGCGGGCTTGGCCTCCTCAGAATCGGAATCATCGTCGTCGGATGATGATGCAGCCTTTTTGGCTGGTGCAACAGTTTTCTTTACAGTCGCTTTGACTGCTGGTTTTTCATCCTCAGAGCTATCGCTGTCATCGGAGGAGTCTTCAGATTCAGCCTTGGCGGCTGGCTTTTTAGCTGGGGTAGCTGCTGGTTTGGCAGCTGCCTTCTTAGGCGGCTCATCTTCATCTGAGGACTCAGAGCTGGAGTCTGCTGCTTTCTTGGCTGGCGTTGTGGGCTTAACGGGAGCCTTTTTAGGTGGTTCTTCCTCATCGGAAGAGTCATCGCTGCTGTCAGCTGCCTTCTTGGCAACTGGTTTTGCTGGAGCCACCTTCTTAGCCTTTTCATCCTCACTTGAAGATTCCTCTTCGCTGCTAGAGGCTGCTGCCTTCTTAGCAGGCGTCGGCACTGGCTTAGCAGGTGCTTTTTTGGCGGGCACTTCCTCATCGGAGGAGTCCTCGCTGCTAGACGATGAGGCCGCCTTCTTGGCTGGTGTTGCTTTAGCCACAGGTGTAGCTGGCTTCTTAGCTGGTGTTGCTTTAGTCACTGGCTTCTTTTGCTCTTCCTCTTCCGATTCACTGCTAGAAGATGCTGCCGCCTTCTTGGCTGGTGATGCTTTAGCCACAGAAGCAGCTGGCTTTTTCGGCTTTTCCTCCTCTTCCGATTCACTGCTGGTATATTCGGGTTTAGCAGCAGCTGGAGCCGCCTTCTTAACAGCTGGCTCCTCTTCGCTAGAACTATCATCGCTATCTGATGCTGCTGCAGCTGCTTTTTTCACTGGCTCTTTTTTTACTGTTGTCGCTTTGGCCGGTGGCATCTCCTCATCTGAGTCGCTGTCTTCGCTGCTAGAAGCGGCAGCAGCCTTACCATTGGTTGCGCCTGTTGGTTTCTTCGCCGCCTGTGTTGGCGCCTCATCATCATCTGATTCGCTGCTGCTGTCGTCGCTGTCTTTTGCACATTTTTTCAAAGCAGGTAATTTTTGTGACGATTTGCTTTGGTAGAAAGCAATTATTTCTGACAATGCTGGGGTATTTTTGCCAACAGAGCCCTATGAATGTCAAAATACATAAACGAAATAAAAATTGTTGGTTAATGGAAACACGTGTTTTCAACATGGGACCCTAACACCGGTCCCCCAAGCATTTTTTTTGTATCGGTAGCATTTGCGGCTCAATGTTGGGGCCATGCAATTTATCGATTGCAACTATTTGCAGACGCCGTCTCCTCGTGCACACAATATGCGCATAAAGAGACGCATCAAAAGAAAAAAAACAGAAAAAAAAGTGCAACTGGACTTACCGCTTTTGTATTTTGCTCAAACACCGTGGCGAGGCTTCTGTGCTTAGTTTTTAAAAATTCGAGCACTAAAGCGTCGGTAATTAACTGTAATTCTGCCATTGTATTATTATTTCGACAAATTCTTTTTCAATAACACTTTATAAAGCAACGACGTGCTCGTGCCGCCTCAATTAAATGACACCGAAATAAAGAACGCACACACACGTGCTCTTTCGATAGATTCGATATTTTCGCTGTTATTTAATTTGACGTTGCACAATACTTACACTTGCAGTGCTGTAAACAGCAAACAAAACTCAAACCGGGTGCACAAACGATATTAAGCAAAATTAACATTGTTAACTTAATCTTTAATATATTGATTTATTTATTACAATCAATCAATTGCATTTAATAAGTTTCATTAGTTAAAATTTAGACTCTCAAATTATAAGAGCATTAAAATTCAATTTCCAACGATTCTATTAATTTCAAAATTTAATATACGATTTTTCAATTTTCATCGCGGTTCGAAGTAAATTTAGTTGATGGGCAGGTTACAGGTTACAGATACATGTAAAGAAAAAATATTTCAACTGACAAACTGCAGTACAAATGAAAGAGCAGTTCGAGTGAACTAGTTCGGAGCTAATCGACACAGCTCTGCTGTACAACACTGTCTATAAACAGCTGTCGGACATTTTTTGTTTGTTATGAGGCGACTTTTTATAAATTTGGTTTCGTGTTAAACTGAGCAAAGTAGCAATAGGTCGCATCAAGTAAAACTGCTCTTGGTTTTGTGAAAAAACATTTTCGGTATGTATAAGTATTAAAAACAAACTTACCGTTTGTATAAACAAAAATCTATTGTAGTCTCCCGTGGAGTCATGGCCGATGAGCCGTCAAATGCACTTGCCACGCCCCCAACGCCCAGCGAACAAACAGCCGAAATATTCAAACTAAACAACGATTGTCTGGAATGCATATTTGAGCGCTTACAGGATCTACGCAGCGAGGTAGCTTTTGCCAAAGTGTGCCAACGCTTTCAATGGATTTGCTTAAACCGATGGCGCACCTCTCATGCCTACGATCAGCTAGACATGGAAAAGTGGCGCGAACTCTTGCCCAACTTTGAGGATCTGTGCTATTTTATTAAACAAATGCGTCCCTATATACGGCACATGAACGTATCCAGCTGCCTGTGCACACTGCTAAAAGACTTGGATGAAATGCAAATTTATGTGTTGCCGAATGTGTCTAGCTTCTATTATGATCCAGAAGATATGGACTGTTATCCATCGGATCGTAGCATATGCAAAATGGCTAAAATGATGCCAAATTTGTTGCGATTGCGCCTTACGACACCAATTCAGGGGCGATACATATCCAACTTTCGACATCTGCAGGAGCTTCACTTGTACGAAGATCAGCACAAGGCATATGAGTTGCAACAGGCATATTTAGATGAAATCTGCAGGTAAGTAAAAGGCTTTATATGAAACTCTAAAATTAACATATATCTTTATTACAGCCAATTGCTTAATCTTCAAGTGCTGGACATACGCATGTATGATGTTATAAGCAAACTGCGTCTTAACAACTGCGTTGACTATCTACAGAATCTCAGCATCTTAAAGCTTAATCTGGCTACCTTGAAATCGGTTTTACCAGAGGTGTTAAAGTTGCCTTCACTAAAGCAGCTGGTAGTGCTGCTAGATACAGAATGGTGCATACCACCATTAGCTAGTGTGGACAGCTACGATCATAAAATTCGTGAAGTACGCGAGTTTTATGAAATAATGGAATGCAAGGCACCGGACATTATTGGATTTGCCGTCGATGGATATTATATGCCCCTGGAGCCTGGCTGGGATGCCGAGCTGCCTATTTGGTCGTATCGCAAACTACAGCGTTTAGCCATTTGCAGCTGGACACATGCCGCTGACTTTCTGGAGCGTTACACCTGCATGCCAAACCTAAAGCTGCTCTGTCTGCGCAACTGGACATATTTGTGTGATGATATGTTACTTAAATTTATCGAGATGTGTCCACATCTGCACCATCTTGATGTGTCCTACTGTCGGGAGCTGACACCCAACTTTGTGCGCCGTGCGCTAAACATTTTAAAAGAACGAGAACAAACTAAGCGGCGAAACGGATTTATGCGATCACGGCCACTGCTTATTTATTATGTTTTATGTGGGTTTGAGGACTATGTTGACTATGTGAGTATAAAAAAATGTTTAAGATATATTTAAAAATAACTTTTAAACACTTACATTGCAGGAACTTAAAAATACCACAGATTACACGGATTACATTATGTTTATGGATGCCTTTCCTGTAAGCTCGGAACGAGGTCTAAGCTTTGTAGATCGCGGCTATCAGTTTGACTTTGAATAAACAGGATAGATGCACATTTTCCTTGTACATAACAAACAACTCATCAGCTATTGTAAATTCTTTAAATTCGTCATTTATTTTGTAAATTTATGTTATTCTATTAAGCTAAAGACATGCCCCGAGACAATTGCAGACATAAAACTTATACATACAACTTTATGTACAATTCATTAAAGTTCATGTTGCGTGCGACCTATGAAATCATAGATTCGATATTACCTTTCACTTATTTATGAAATATATTCGACAGTGATTTATATATTTTTTTTAAATTGTTTGCCTTTTTTAAATTTTGCTGTTTTTAAAATGTGCGATAACCTTTTGGTGTTTATCAACACTAGTGCACTAGAAATTCGATGATATCGATAGCATAAAATTTACTAAGGGATTCCGTCAACTGATTTTAGTTTTCTTAGGAACAAAATCAGTGTTGATTTTATTTAGATTCCGTGAAGCAGACATTTTGTTCGAACAGCCGTTTATATCAACAATTTGTTTACAAATAGACAATAAAAGGAATAAATGAAGGAAAAATAATATGATATTTCAAATTTAAAGAAATTAAGTATACTTACATTTATCGATAGTCTACTTACAACTTCAGTATTCATAAGCGCTCATGTCACTAGTTTATATTTAAAACTTTCCAAATTTCTGTACATAACTGAGAAATAATGGGCGACAAGCACGCACAAAACTATGGCCAAGGCTTTATGCGTATCACCAACATTTTCAAACAGATTAACGCTGAACTTAATACCACACAGGTACGCTTCTAACAAAATATATTATCTTAATTTTATTTTTTACATATATGCTACATATTACGGTTGTTTAGAACAAAATTTTAGCGGGCATTGGACTTGCAACAGCTGTTGGCGTTTTTGGATATGTGGCGTACGAGCGGCACAAGTATGAGCGTCTCGGTTATTATGCTGCCTTACGAGAAGATGGTCGTCAGGAGTTCATTAAAAAGACATCCAAATGGGAAACTTAAAAGGATATAGTGTGTTAACCCTTAAAATTTATAAATCATAGATGCAAAATCTTTTAACTGTGTTCATATATAAAAAGTTATCATATAATTTACATCTAGCATTTCTCAATGTCCGCTGGGTCGTCAGTCTAAAGGTAGGAAAAAGGAATTTTAACAAATATATGGCTATTTTTTCTAAAATTTTATCATCGTAATTTGTACAATACCGAAAAAAGAAACAGCCGCGGCGATAATTTATTATTTATCGATTATTTCGCAATCGATTCACCGCACACATGTCATTTGTTTACTAGAATTGTGCAATGTGTTGAACTATTATTGAAAATTTAATAATTTGGTAAATATGAGCGAAAAGCAAACGAAAAATCCGGGCGAAGGCATACGCTCAATACGTAGTACCAATGTTTTTAGGCTAATCAACTTTGAACTCTATACCAAACCGGTGCGCATACAAGCAAAATTAAAACTGTTCTAAATATTCAACTAAAATATAATGTTTACATTTATTTACATTATTGTTTTGTAGAACAAAATTATAATGGGCCTAGGATTGGCGGCAGTAGCAGGAGTCTTTGGATATATAGCTTATATGCGTCACAAGTACGAGAACCTCGGATATTATGTAGCCGTTAAGGAAGATGGACGGGAAGAGTTTATTAAAAAGAAGTCCAACTGGGAAACATAAGATGTGTTTTGTTCTGCAAATTTTTTATTACTGTGTAGCACAATTTGGTACATTAATGAGTTTCTTGTTAATATTATTCTTGCCAAAATGTATTAAAAAATCACAATAGTAGAAAAATGTTCTTTTTTTAACTTTGAAAAATTTGCGCACGTAAAGTAAACAGCACTAACATTTCATTTTAAAGCAATTGATAGACAGGAAGTTCGGGAAGTACATAATTAGGGGGCGCAGAAAAACCAACTCCTGAGTGTTCCATGTTGTTGTTGTTCTTGTTGTTGTTGCAGTAAACTCTATTTTGTTGTATCACACATTTAACAGTTGATGGCAAGTCGCTTAGGCGGACAATTTGAGCGCCTTGAGCTCCTCCAAATACCTGGCTTCCATCTCAATTTTGTTCAACTGATTCAACTCTAGCGTTTCGCCTTGACTCTGACGCGACTTCAGCTTCTTAATGTCCGACAATTTCTTGGCTACACTACGGATCTTGCGATCCTTGTCGCTATTGTTGATGCTGCTGCTGTTGTTATTGTGCGCTACATTGCCATTGGCATGATGACGCGGTGTGCCAAAATCAACTGAAGCGGGCTGCTCCTGCTGATGTTGTTGAGGGTGTTGTTGATGCAGCTGCTGCTGTTGCCGGGGCATCGGCCGCTGCCTTGGCGTCGGTCTTCGTGGCGATTCACCTACAGTTGTTGTCGACCCCGATGCAGTCTGATGCTGATCCAGGCTCTCAGTTGGAGCTGCTGTAGCTGCATCTGCAGATGCATCTGAGGGTGTGGCATCGCCAGCTTCACGCTTGTAGCTGTTGTTAATGTTATTGTTGCCCTTTGCTTTGTTGCTGCTGTTGTTATTCTTTTTCCTGTTCTTACCTGTCGACAAACAGAAATGCGAAAAGCGATTAACAAATTATTGATGATATATCTTAAATTTAATTTATTTAATGGCCCTACAATGAGGATCTATATTTAGTACATCATTTGAAATAGGTATGAATATAATTGATAAATATAGGAGATATGAATTTATATAGCAGATTTGGTTTATATATTTATTCAGCATTATAAATCATCCGCTCTTAATATCCCACATACATTCTGTGTTTTGCATATAATTAAAATTGCCCACTTCCTAAATCATAATTGCTAATTGTTTCTATAAAGCAATGACCAGCCAGTGTTAGGGATAAATTAAAAATATTTAGTCAAAATCTAAAATACAATTCGCTACGCACAGCTCTCCCATTTAGAAAGCTCTGCGCGCAATTACAATAAGGGATAATTTAAAAAAAGTTTTAATTTATTAACAAATTTTGTTAGTAAAATTTGGAAATTACTAGTTTAAAAAATATATAAGTACCAAAAAAAATTTCGAATTCCATTTAATCATAAACAAATATGTATTAAATAGAATATCAGTATTTTAAACATACTAATGCGGACTCTAAAAAAGGCCTCAGGTGAACATACAAATAATATCACCTAGTTAACCATAGAAATGTTTTTTTTTTGGGCAATGTACTTGTTTACTTACAGCCACGTGGTCTAAAATCCTACACAATGCATATTTGGGTTTGTATGAGTGGAATGGAATGATGAATCTTTATAATTTAGTAGCGCTTATGCTGGTAGGGTCGGTAGCGTCGATTGTGTCGCGTTGAGCTGGCACTTGAGCTGCTGTGGCCGCTGTTGGCCACGCTCGTTACCAGCTGACCCTGGCCCTGTTGCTGCTCGCCCTGGCCCTGGCATCGCCGCATTATCGGATTATCCAAGTCATATTGTCTATGCCAAAATTTCCTGCTGCTATTACCTGGTGCTGCTGCTGGAAGTCCCGGCACCGTCGGCTGCGGCAGATACTTTTCCGGATTCTTGCCCTCCTTTAGCAACCGCAAATGTGGCGGTGTGTAGGCCTTCTTGCTGGCCTCCGGCTGGCTTGACTTGATACCCTCATGCTTGGCCTTTGTTATTTTTGGCTCGGCAAATGTATTGTCCAAATACTGCTGCCACTCAATTCCCAACAGCTCCTGTCCCTGTGGCCACAAAGTCTCGTGGAGCAATGCCCCAGAATAATGATAGATTTTGAAGCTGTTAAAAAAATTAAAGTATTGATTTTTATATTCAGTAATAAAACAATATAAAAGAAATATCATTTTACAGATTCTGCGACTTACCCATTGCTAATTCGCAGCCGGGGAGCGGTTGTCGCAGTAACAAACCATTCGCCATTTGGGTGCCATTCAAAGTGCGTGGTATCTGCGCATTTCAGATTGGCGATCTTCTCCCGTTTGCTAACATCCCAGACTTCAACAGCACCGGGTAGATTGCCAAAGCCGGCGAGCACAATGACATTGCCAAATGGATTGAAGTAGGCGCAGTTACGCGGACCCTCGCCAAAGTCAAATATGACATCGCACTTTAGATTATACAGTGCCGCCTTGGACGGCATAAAGCCGTAGACGACAACAAATTCATTGCCCTTGGGGCTCCATTTAACGCTGTGCACGGGTCCTTCCTTTGACAAAGGCACTGAGCAAGTATCTCCCTTGGTGGCCATAAAATGGACTGCCTGATTGCCATAGTAGGAAGCACCGCTTTTGTCTACCTCTGTGCTAGTGAGCAACAGCAGGCCGCTGCCACGTTTGTTCCACAGCATCTCGACGCGATCCGCTTGGAAGAAACTCTTGCAGGCAACAGTTTGATTCTGACCCAAAGCCGGATACTTGTAGAGCTTACACATCGAGGGTGCACCCTTGACACCTGGCGTATAAAATGCCAAAAACGGTGGACAGTTGCCCGGACCGAGAGATAACATACCGCCACGACTACCGCCAATTTTGCGCGATGTGCTGGCAAAACCTTCAGCGGGGCCGGCAGCCAAATCATAAAAGAGTGCTTCACCGCCTACGACCAAGGCAAAGATTGATTCGTCCGATGACCAGGAGGGCTGCCAATCCGTTTGATTCTTTTGGACAATGGAAAAGACCTCAGTGCCAGTGGAGACATCGTAAACGAGCAAATTGGCAGAGCCCTCGGGACGATCCTTAGTAATGGCATAGTGCTCCCAAGTGCACAGATAATTGCCACGCGGTGAGAAATTGAGATAGAAGGCCTTTGGACGCGGCAGTGTGCATTGTACTGGCCAAACGCTATCGTTGCCAGTGTTGGAAGTGGGCACAAGCAACACTTTCACATCCACGCCATTGGAGTAGGCAAAGTAACGGCCATCCGGACTGAAACTGATCGAACGTGAACTCTTCGTCTCCTCTCGCGGCAAATTGGGCTTGTGTTCATACGGCTGTTTCGCGCCAGCTGACGACCACAGCTCAACAGCCACGCTAGAGCGAACTGTAAAGTGAGAAAAAAAAAATTAATCACCAACACACACGCGGTTTGGGCGGACTGATAAAAAAAAGTTTAGTTTTTAGCCACTGACAGTATGCTATGGTGGCGCAATCTATTCATTGGTGTAGCTAATATATTTGGTCATCATGTTTTATTAATTTTTGTGGTTTTTATCATTTATATTTACTTGCAAGGGTAGGAACAACACCATCCGCAGCCGCAGCCATTGTCTTCAATCTCTCACACACACACACACGTTCACTGTCAGCAGTGTTGGTCAACAGTCGTTTGTGTACGCACGGTTGTTGTATTGTGTTGTAATCGATAACGCTAAAGCAACATGCATTGGGCGCGCTTAAAACGAACATCAACCAAACGTATTCAAAAACTGCAACAAAATTTTATGCTCTACGTAAATTTCAAAACATTTTTGGACTAAAAATTTTGTAGTTCTTAAGCCTCAAGGCAAACTATGTGAATAACAAAAAATTGTTTAACATACAGCCTTTTACTTTCACTGTACATATCTCAAATTCTATGCACAAAGTCAGGGTTTTCATTTCATTTTGGCAAACTATTACGACAGTTAATGTTTAATTGTAAAGCGTTAAAAATAAAAGTACCGCACAATTGGCATTGGAACTCGTTCAGTTACTTTCGCTGAAAATTGTGACCAAAACGATGACCGACGCACAGTGGTGCAATGAGAAAGTTCCATTGGGCATAATAACTTAAAGCAAGATAATTTTACATTTCTCTAATATATATTAATAGTATATTAATTTTATTCTAATCCATGTAATTTTCACAGCTGTTTGTTGGAAATAGCTTGATGATCATTTAAACTTTTATACAAATAATTGCCAAGAACTCAAAAAATTTTTATTATCCTGAAAATTGTTTGAAATTAAATAGCAAACCTTCTTGTAAGCTAGTTTTTGAAGAATACTAAACATCTTATTAGTTCCCTCTCATAGCCCACTGTGCGACATTGGCCACCGTCGATGACACCTGCCTAGATAACCAGTGCAACAACAATATTATCACGGGTACTCATGTTTCAATTTGACAATGTTTTTATTGTTGCGCGTCGCGAGTGCGACATTTGTTTCAATTGTTGCTATTAATTTTTATTTTATTTATACTGGCATACTCAGTCAACAGTTAAACACTTTTCTGCATGGGGACGACAATTGACTTCAAATTTCTTGCATTTACCAAAGAGAAAAGCTAACACAACCACAAACTTTGAAAGTTTTGTAACTGAGTATGCGTGTGTGCGTTTTCTTCTGTTATTTTTTCTACCAACAATTAATAATAACCATCACAAATTGAAACTAATATACCTTGGCAACGAAGACGGCAACTTTCCCAAAAAAATGTAAAGAGCTTTTAATATAAACGTATAGACAGATATTTACAGAATATGCTGTTATGCAATATTGTTAATTGTAATTCAATTAACTGCACTGGAAGGCTCAGCCATTTCGCAATGCTTTCAGTTTTTATTTATGCAGGTGAAACCCCAAAGCACGTGTATATTTGTATATACATAGGTATAAATAGATATGTTTATATATGAATAAATCAGATTATCTGTTGCATCTAAATGCTGCCAAATTCAATCATACATATTCATACCGATATGAATATATATCGGAGAAAATCCAAATATAAAAAATTTTAAATAAATGTTTGCATATAAAATTTCTGATGCCCGATTTTTTATTGTAACAGGCAAATATTTACATATGCTTATACACTTTTCTATTTAATTTCAAATTTTTCCGATAAGCAATTGTATTCATAGAGGGCTTTTTATTTAATTGTTCAAATTTGATTCTGTATGTCTTTTATTCCTCCACTTTTTCACATTTTTAACAACAATATTCGTCACAATCGTCATTTCTGTTGGTAGCGCAGAAAGCAACACATGGAATACAAAATATGCAAATTAGAAAACAAGTGCAAAATACTAGTCCAAAGATTATGGCCGCCAAAATAAGGAGCTGAAAATTATGCTTTCCAATTTCCATTTAGAAGTCAATTATAAATTTTGAAGAATTTTGAATTTTATGACTGTAAACAGAAAGCATATTTTGAAAATATATACATGTGTTATAAGTATATATTTAGGTATTTTTTTTTAATATTTTGGCAGATCCTTTGCAATTAAGTATTCCGTACTGGCAGAGTAGATTGATAGTAGAACGGGTGAAAAGAGAGATCGAGAGAGAGAGAAGGGAGTAGAGAGAGAAAGAGAGAGAGGTGAGAGATAGTAGGAATGTAGGGGAAGAGGGTGAAGAAGAAAGCAAAAAAATCAGAAACAACACAGACCTTATATAATGACTGGTAAAACCGTTTGAGAATTACAAGTGCAGAATGTACCCGTCTAATACGGTTTTGTACACATTAATACTCAATTATACTCAAATGAATAATCTTTCATTCGTTTTAAGAATTAACGGGATTCATTTCAATTTTAATACCTTTTGAACTTGATATAAGAATAAGATCAGCAAATAATATTTAAAACTAAAGTACAAATTCGAAAAAAAATAAAATTTTATTCTAATACATATTTAGAACGACATTTTTTTCTGTGTATGTTTGTTGTGTGTGTGTTGACGATGGCGACTGACAGCTGACAAATAGTTGACAAATCTAATACAACAATTTAAAATTCGATTAAGATGCGTCTTAGACATTACAATCAGTTTGTACCAGCCAACAACATTATTCGAATATTTCTTCATTCCTGTACTTTGGTGTTCGTCATTTGTTTCTGCTGCAGTTTTACGCAGCTCAGACACATGCGTCCAACTTGGCCCAAGCCGTGGCCAATACCAAGACCAAGACCAATTCCAATACCAATTCCCGAGTCAACAACGGCGGCAACAGGTTACGAGCAATGCGTCGCCGTTGCTGCGCAGTCGCAGTTGGTTGCCGTCAACAGAGCAGCCAAGTGCTTAAGGAATGGTAAACGTTACCTGGGCACGTCAGTCGAAGGTGAGCGCTCGAACTGTTCGGTTTAGTTGGGTTGTATCTGCCAATTTTCTTTTGGCCGCGTTGTTACCAGTACTAATGCCCAAGACTCTGAGTTTGAAATTGAGATTCTTTTGTTGGCTCTAAATCGTGTCTCTGTTACGTGTTTCAATTTCAATCAAAGTGTTGTGAAGAAAGCAAATAAAATATATACGCATAAAAACGTTAAATAGAAACGTAGCTGCTCCCAAGTACAGCAAACCAATAAACAAACCAACCAACATCAACACCAACACATACACAGTTTAAAAATGGAATACCGGTGCTTAAGTAGAAGTTCTGTCAAAGTAAGTGACCCCAATAAGCCAAAAAAAAAAAAATAAAAAAAAAATAAAGACAAGGAAGAGTGCTCTAGGCGTGAATGCTTGACTCGAAAATACCCTGTTTAATAGTTTTTAAATAACTTAATAGAGACACAATCAGTTCCCTAGAATATCCTTTGTTTTATTAACCAAACGTTATGAAATTTTCTTTGGATTGATAGGCAATGTCACAATGTCACATTGCCGACAAATATCAAGTCTATTTTTTACAAACTTTGACTAAAGTAGCGCTCGTACGAGGATATAGTTTGACAATATATTTTATATATATTATGTGTACAAAAAAGCACAATATTTTACACACCAACACCAGCCAAGGAAACATCAGCTCAACTCAAACTCAAGCTCAAACTCAAGTTTACTCTCAGGCTGCATTCTCTGGCTCTTTGCATTGAACTTGGCATTGTTCTCAGTTGTTGGCGCTGTCGTCGTTGTGTTTGTATTCCTTTTGACGCTGGAAACCAGTATCAGTATATGCCATAAAACTCTATATATGTAGTGTCGTGTGGTGTACATGCAGAGAGGCTGGCCCAACCCACCAGGCAGCAGAGACATCGAACACCTTGGTGGTCCATTGAAGATTAAGTGATTTTTGGGTTTGGCCGCTAGGCTGCCTCCGTTTTTTGCCTGATTCTTCAGGAATTTTTGCTTGCTGTATCAAATAGCCAACGACCCATTTCTGTAGGAGCCAGAAAGCCAATCACTTGCTGAAATTAGCACCTATGTAGTATTATATTTGACTTTCTTTTTGCCTGCTGTGTGCTCACACAGTCGCAGCCTTAACGAATTTTTAATGAATTTGCTTTGCTCAAATAACTTTTACTAGGCACTTTTTATTTTATTTTGTTAGTCGTGTCACGTTTTAAACAGATATTTATGGTTTTTCCTTTAATAGGTTTTTACTTATTGCCAAATGCGGGTGTGGAAGAGCTTTTTAAAAGATCTTGTAAACTTTTACCTAAAACAAATGTGTAATTAAAAAAAATATGTGCAGGTTTTTTAAGGCTTTTAATTTTTGAATATTTGCGAAATTACTTAAGAAAATATTGAGATAAACATAAATTTTTAATGAGAGTGTGCAAATTGAACAACCGAGGATAGTTTTTGATCTTTTCTTAATTTAAATAATTGTTTGACCAATCGTTCCCATTAAATGTTAGCTGTGCGATCCGATTTAATCCGATATTAGAGCTAAGAAAAATAAGAAGCTTAGCTTATCTCTTAATTTTAGTACGCAAGTTTCTGTTAATTAAAATTAAAATTAATCTGCAAAAACCTTCGATCAACTATTTGCGTATATTGTTGGCTTTCCCGTTTTTTTAACCTTTCGTCTAAGGGCTACAGATTAAATACGCGTTTTGTCTAACAGATGATGATTCAAAATGAGTTCCCAGACTGATTCAAAGACCTGCGGCGGTTAGCCCAAAGTCAAATAAAAATTTTTTATATAAAAAGTAGGCTAAACATATTCATACTTTGATTTTTATGGTGGCCTTTTTGTTGTTGTCTTTTTCTGTTGATAATCTTTGGAGCCGGTCTTTTCACACACATACATATTCTGAGCGTGGCAATCTCATTCATGCGTGCCCATCTTCATGCTCCCCCTGATATTTGTTGTTGATTTTTTTCTTCGGCTTGTTCTTCTTCTTGAGTGTGACGAAGAACCCAACCTTAAAAACAATTTAAATTTTCGCAAAACGGCATAAAAGCGGAATTAAAAACTGTAAAACAAAGAACTGCTCAGATTCTAGGTCAAAATGTTGCCATTGTGTTCATTCTGATTGTCGTTTGGTTGGTGTAAATTGTTAGAAATAGGAAAAATACATTTTAGTTTTATAATATGTTGACGGTTCCTCTCAAAAGTGTCATAAAATCGTGTTAATTGTTTATTTAATGTAGCGCTAAGAACTAACAGTACTTGCTGAGCCCGTAATTGATCAGACGTTTTTTTTTTTGGCCTCAAGCATAATTATGAATTTTTTTTGCTGGAATTACCTAGTGAAATTTTGGTAGCCAGATATAAGCATAATGAGCAAAAGTGTCAGGCACAGTAGCTAATTATTGTTATTATTCGGTTCTACTTGGGGCAGCGAAATTTTTGTTTTTTTGCTCTTAACCTCGTTTCCATGCACGATCGCCAACCGCCCGCCAGATTCAGCCGGACAATGGACAAAAGCACGCACAGAGCATGCGAAGTAGTTCAAAATGAAAGCTGTTGTCATCGTGTGGGAGGAAAAGAGAATCAGCAAAAGCAATGACAACCGCAGCCATTGCACTTGTCTGTTGTTCTCTCCCTCTCTCTAGCTCTCTCACTTGCTGCTTCTAACTGTGCCCCAAAGCTAAGGCTACTCGTGTGTTGTGGTCGCTGAGTCTGAGAAAACGTGCTTTGCATGCTTAGAGAGCAGAAAGATATAAAGCGCATTGAAAGTTTTGTCGCTTGGGGTTATCACGCCAAAGCATGGAATCTTGTTACTGTCTTTGTAGCTGCAGCAAAAAAAAAAGATAAATAAAAAGAAAAACGGTCCAGTGGCCAACCGTTAAAAATCAAGCACTTGCAGTGCTGTATTTGATTTATTGTCATCGTATTCGATTGACAAATCTACAAAATTATGCATTTGACAGAGGAATATTTTTTATGTAACAAGGACGACAAGCAAGTTATTATTTTTTAATAAAATATGCTTAGCTAGTTATGTTATTGTTTAAATTAATCCACTTTATGAAAGATGATAAGAAATAATACACTCCAGTGTTGGAAAAGAGTAATAAGTTAGATGTTTGTATATAAAACCACCTGTAAAATTTGTAAGCCTACCATTTTTACTTTATTGAATATTTGACGTAAAATAAGCTTAATTGGCAACATAATTGAAAAATTTTACAACACATTGATTAACCCCTAATCCTCAGATCCTGAAAAAAATGCTTTGACCAACTGCAACTAACAAAGGCCTTGAAAATTGTGTCATACAAACAAACAAACAAACACAGTAATTTATATCAATCAAAAGACATTATCACTGACATCCATTGAGAATGTGTGCCGTGACAGCTGGTAACGCTGATCGGTAAACCAGTTCGACGATGTTTGCTGTCAATATAATCTGTCGTCGCCCCATTGCTTAGGCATGCTTTCAAATACGAATTTTCACTTGAAGCTGTAGCTGAGAGTGCAGCGAATCGCCCCATATTGTCTGAACCAATTTAATCTATTGTATTAGAATTGAATATTGTTTATTAATATGTTTATGCTTTTCCAAAAGCTGTTGATAATAGACGAAGATCCAACAGCACGATATTTAAGCGACAAATAGAGTGAGAGCGAGAAAGATTAATGTAGGTCGTTAACCTCGTTATAACGGCACCTTATATGTGCTCACACATGTACATACACATACATGTGTAAGTATGTGTACTCTTGACAGTTTTGCTGTTTCTTTTGCTGTAGTTTTCGATTCTTATTCTTTCTAACCTGCCTGGCTTTTTATTTGTTGTTGTTACGACTAAGTCACCAACAACAACAACTACAACAACAACGACAACAAAAACACATAACATTTAGTGCGTTGTCGCCGCCGTTTTATTATTGTTGTTGTTGTCTGCGGTTATGTAAGCGCTCTTTTGCCGTAGCTTAATGACTTCGCATTAGTCCGAAAAGTTTAAATTGTCGCCGTGAGCGCCTTCAATGTATCTTTGATTAATGCATGATTTTACAATTTCTAACCCAATTATGAGCAAAAAAAGCTTATTATAATTATGATAATTATTTGCATCTTTTTTCGTCCAGTCATTGGCGCGACAATTTCAATGAACCCCACAAATGACGGGCGGCTACTTAAGAAAGTTGCTCCTCATTAGGCTAAAACTAAAATCGCCTTGCAGGCATAGGCATCCAATTTAAATTGCCCGCATCCAATCGGGCGACAAGGTACACAAAAAAAAAAAAACACTGAAAATGGTTTTCAAACAGGTTCAAATGGCAATGGCTCTGTGGTGTGTCTTAATGTCAAGTTAGTTTAGTTAGAGGAGGGACTTCGTGTTTATGATGATTATTAAACGAAATTGTTAGGGGGGTCTTAAAAACAGAAAGTTACAAAAAACCGGCATTGACAATGGCGTATTTAATGACAACTACAGAAGAATTTGACAAAAGGCCCAGCCAAAGTTCAGGTGAGAGTGGCCCCAACACTGTCAAACCTGTGGCCACCGCACTGTCAGTCAGTCAGACTGCGTTATGCGGTTTGTCAAGACTGTGGGACTTTAATAACAACGAAAGCGACGGCGATAGTGTGAGCAAGTTCATTAATTTCTTGTAATGAATGTGAAAAGAATTAAATAATAGAATTTCGCTTTCATTCACTTCCCACAAGCGAACACGCAATGGGCCATAATGAGTCCGGTTGGCACTTCAAATATTTCGTCAAATGTGCAATTGAAAAGAAAGTTTTGTTGTCCAGACGCTTTGTGTTATTACCTTCACACGAAAAATGTACTACAAAGCAGCCGCAAATCATAATAACAGGCATGTGTATTGTAAATTATTAAATAAATGCTTACATCTATTTAGCAAAAATAATTAAAATAGAAACAACAATTCGCAGTGCCAGTGCAATTATTATTATTATTTTTTATTGATAAATATCAAATAGCGTTGAGGGCAATTGCATGTTACAACCTGTCGGCGACGGCGACTCTCAAATTTGCGCTTATTATCTTTTTCGCATGACATTTGTACGTGCCACGATTTTCTCAGCGGGCATCTTTTAATTTTTTTTTATAAAAAGGAAATTATGCTGCAGTTTGGTTCAATTGAAACTGGTTTTTCGGCATTGCTCTTTTGCCTTTTTTTGGCCAGACCAACACTTGATCAACAAAAATCTGCACAGAGAAAGTGAAATACCAAAAAAAAAAAGAAATAAATGAAAATAAAAAATAACTATGGCAACCATATAAAACCACAAGTGGCAATAAAATGTTCAGTCCGTATTAGAAGCCAACTTTGCATGTTGATGAAAAATGGATTAACATTTTTTTCTTCTTCTTGTTGTTGCTGTCGGATTTTGGTTAAGCCAATTGGAATTTCTTTTGTTTTTACTTTCACGTACGGTTATGGGGGCGATTGCGGTAGATGTTGTTGTTGTTGTGGTTATTTATGAGTTCTACTAATTTGTTTAGCATATACATAACATACATATGTATGTACAATAAATGAAGCGGGTCAAATCTGGAAGAGGAGTCTTTGTTTTAAAAATACCATTTTTAGAAATGTTAATTTTACAAAAAAATACTACTTTCTTATAACATATAGAGGTTAATGTTGTTAAACTAATAAAGCTAATTTATTAAAGATATTTTGTACGTACGAATACCAATTTCAAGCTCAGACAGAATAAAAACTGATGCATACATAATTTAGATAAAACTTTTATAAAGTTCTAAACGATTTAAATAAAACTTTGCATATAAAAATCAATTAGAACATGGTTCAATATCGAAAACCAAATTAAAACGATTCGAAATCACAATAATTTTACTTTCGAAAAGTATTTTGAAACGGCAACCAATTTTTTATAAGCATCTATAGGCAACTAAGTATCTATACCAAGAATAATATACGTTATGTTGAATTTGAAACAGGGTATATTCTCCTCAAGCTTATTTTCTTCTATTATATAGAATTTAAAACAGGGTATATTCCCCTCGAGCTATTCTATTAGTTTTTTGCTTCATGACGCAGCAATTTTCGGCAGAACATTTATTGGCATGTGCACTGTAACCGTTATAAAGATATGTTTGAATTCTAACATTTTTGATAATATATATTTGCGTTTTTCTCTTGACAGCATCTAACGGCACTCTGCGTCATCAGCATTGCACTCACATGCGTCCAAGCGGCGCTGTGGCCCAGCTACAGCAGCGATGATGATGCGCCTCCCAGCAAATGTGCCGGTGCTCGTGGTCTAAAGTATTTGTCGGGCGATGCGCTGACAGATTCACTAGACTGCCTGGGTCCCAATAATGCGCCATATCCCAGGTATGTATGGTTGTATGACTCATTAGACGTCGCACACAATGCAAAACTTTCTTTTCTAACGCCTCTTCTCTCGTCTATTTATTGCAGCGCGGCCGTTGCGCGCACATTCTCCAATTGGAACGGAAATTCGCGACGTGGACGTCAAAGCAAATTGCCCAGCACACTGGATCCCGCAATAACCACGAGTGCATTGTTGAGGGCCTACGATGAGGTGAACAATGAGGCTATCGGAAGCAATCGTTATGGTAAGTCGGTCAGCCGCAAATGCTAATGACCGCATGGCCGCAATTGATTGAACAATTGACTGATTGATTGATTGCTTGACTGATCATTTACCCATTCGTACAGGTCGTTCTCTAAAGAACGCTACGCCGGCGCAACAGTGCAAGAGCGATACACCAGCGCGACTCTGCAAGACGCGCTACAATACCACGGCGCCCATGTATGGCGTTAGCTTAACCTCCGGTCAGCCGGTGACCATAGTGCAAAAGTTTCCCGATCTACTGCAACAGGTGGTCTTCGAGGTTTGCGAGTAAGTTCTAAAAAAAAATTATTGAATCTACATTTTATTTAACTAATTGAATAATCAATCTAAAATTCTCTGTAATCACTTTTGCAACTATTCAAACGTATATATGTATATAAATTTATTGGCAATATAAGTATCTTACCATGCTTGGAACACTATAAAAAATATCCAGTAAATTGAATGAAAATACTCATAAAAAAATACTAAAAAAAAAATTTAAATCCCGCTAACTACACAATTATTTCGATCTCTATATTTTTGCCAATTAAACTGTAAATCTCTGGAGCTGATATACGAACTTTCAAATATTTATTTATTACTAAATATACAAACCAGTTAATAACGCTATACTTTTTGTGTAGATCCTCCGAATGCGATGTGGTGCGCGGCGAGTGCACGCAAACGTATGTGCCGTATTTGTTCCTGGTTATACCATTGGGCCCAGTAACACTTACTGGCCAAGATTATGTGCTTGTCGAGAGCGGCTGTGTATGCAAACCCAAGTACTCGACAGGCGCCGCACAGGAGCCAAACATGATACCGTAGGGGAAGCTGGAAGTGTGATAACACTGGTACACAACAGCAACCAAAAGAACTGAGCAAGTTTACGGGGCGGAGCGGCTAAATTTACTTAAGTGTGAAATTATTTTTTGTAGCGAAATCAATTTTCAATGTTATTTAAATTTTTCTATTTTATTTCTTCCTCTATCAATCTGTCTATCTCTATCGCTCTTAAAATGAAATAGAATTTTGCTCGAAAAATAATGCTTAAATTAAGTTTAAAATTAAAAATAATGCATTTAAATTAATTAAAATAAACATCGAGCAAGAAAAGCAGCAGTGCACACTTCTAGATTTGTAGTTTAAAACAGACAAATTTAAATGAAAAACAAAATTAGTTTCTATTTACTAATTAATTAATTATAACAAGCAGTTTTAACGTTTCGTTAAAAGTACTAATGTGTATGTACTAATATTAAATGAAATAAAGTATTTTAAATAAACAAATGCTATTGCTGTAGCGAAATTTATTTTGGTTAATGACCAGTTATGCGGGGATTTAATTGAACAAAATAAAAACGTCAATTTATTTAAATTTTAAAATAAAAAAAACATAAAATACTATCGAGTACAATATAATTGCCGATATCTTGTTTTCATGTCATATTATCGCTCACTCTTAGCACTATCGATAACACTTTTCAATAAAGTGCATGCGCCGCTTTTACGACTATCGTCACATCGCTAGGCTGCCGTGAATCGTTTTGTTTCGTGCCACCTCTAACTACACGCATAAATTTCTAGCGAAAATTTCTAAAAAGAGCAACTAAAAGTTGGCAAAAAAAACATAGCAAGTGTAATTTACAGTAAAGCTATTCAGTTACATTGTGTGATTACACTAATTGCAAGGGTGTTTGTGTTTTCTTTCGCACCGCATTCTATACTTGCCCCGCATCACACTACACACACACGCTGAGTGTTTGTGTGTGCGTGTGTGTGTTGTGTATAGACGACAATTTTGTTGCGTGGTGCCGGGTTACATTCAATTATTACTGCATTTTTGTTGATTTGCGAGCGCGCGCATCAATTGTGGCATGAAATAAAAACAACATAAATTTACCGGCCCAGTTAAAACCACGTAACGCTAGTGCGTTCTTTTCAAAATGATGTTCACGGTACGTTGTTGTTACGCTTTTTGGGGTGAGGGTTGCTTATAATGCGGCCAACGGACAATCGATAAACGGCGCTGTGGAACTACACTCAAAGAGAGGCAAAAAATAAAAAGAAAAAAAACAAAAAAGAAAAACTAAAAAGAGTGTATTTTTTGATCAGCAGCACTGTTTTTGTTGTTGCTTTATGTTTGCAATTCTGCTCTCTTTGTGCCTCTTTTTTTTCAAGCATGAGTTCGACAATCGTGATTACCGCTCTTGTGAATAAGTAAATAATTTTCCCAAGAATAATGTTATGAATTAATCGTTTTATTGGCAAACGCAGTCAGATGCGAATCTCGCTATCTATATATGTTGGTTAAATCGACTGCTTAAATCTCAATTTTGTTATCTGTTATCAAATGGCAACTGACATTGCACCCACCACCTTATATTATGACACCTTGACTGAGACAGAGACGTTGGCGCTCGTACTTGTGTTTGTGAAGCAGAGTTGTTCAGTATGAGCAAAATTTTTATCTGTATTGGTGATCAGTAGAGCTTATCCCGTTACTTGCATTACTCTCTCTCTCTCTCTCTCTTGATCTACTGTAAATAAAAAAAAACTTGTGTACCCAAAATTAATTTGTAGTTTTTGCTGCGTGTATTTGATTTGTTTTGATTTTCAGGGCACCAATCAGCAGCAGGACACGCGCTTCAGCGATAAGGAAAAGAAGCTAATGAAGCAAATGAAATTTGGCGATTGCCTGAATAAGCGAGTGGACATGTCCAAAGTGAAATTGGACGTGCTACGACCTTGGATAAGCAAAAAGATTACCGATATTCTTCACATTGAGGATGATGTCGTTGTTGAGTTTGTTTACAATCAATTGGAAGAGGAGAAATACCCCTGTCCCAAAAAAATGCAAATTAATATGACCGGCTTCCTTAACGGACGCAATGCGCGCCAATTTATGGGTGAACTTTGGGCCCTGCTACTCTCCGCACAGGAGAGCGACAGCGGCATACCCGCCGAGTTTATACAGCAGAAAAAGGACGAGATACTCAAGCGCGAGGAGGAACAGCAAAAGCAGCGACAGCAGCAGCGTCAACGCGATTTATCACGTTCTCGCTCACGCTCCCATTCTCGTTCTCGTGACAAGCAGCGACGTCACGACAGATCAAAGTCGCGCTCTCGCAGTCGCTCGGCCTCGGCCAAGACTTCGGCTGCTGCTAACAATGGCAGTAGCAGCTCGACTGCGGCGCCGATTAACAGTGCAGCGCGAGAAGCAGCTGCAAATGCAGCGGCGCGTCTACGCAAACGCGGCGGCGGTGGCGCTGGCTCACCCGGTGCGTCAGGTGGTGCGGGGGCAGCAACTGCACCTGCGTCTGCGGGTGGTGGACGTGCTGCGTCCAGAGAACGACGCTCTAGTCGCCGAAGGTCACGTTCCCGTTCACGTTCCCCCCGCTCAGCGCAACGAGCAGCCTCAACAGATGCGAGTGGTGCAACAAAGACTTTAAATGGACGCCACTCGGTGCAAAAGTCATCGCCACCAGCAGCGTCCAAATCCAAATCAAAGGCCAAATCGCGCTCACGTTCGCGTTCAACGCGCAGTCGCACTAGGTATTAAATATGAAATATATAAAATCTTTAAAAGGGATGTTGATATCGTAAATGGAAATTTAATTAAATAATTTGTCTAATTTTTGTAAATAATTTTTTGATTGCAAATATTGATTAGAATTCATGAAACAATAGATTATTAACAATTTAGTGTATAAGGGGCTAGGCCCTATATTTCTGATTATTTAGTTCGGGGTTAAATGCAAATTGAGTGATTTTAATGTAGATATGATTACTAGAGTATTTGGGTATTTAAAGTTAGTAAGTTATTTACTTTACTTACTCAGATAAATGTATATTGTTTGGTTTTAACAGTAACAAATATATTTTACTGGTTTGCAAGTGTATTTAATACCAGTAGGTAATAGAAAAATCTTATTAATCGAAATTTCTTAAAATAATCGATAATAAATCAATAAATGAGTAGATTATGTAGGCGACGAGATATGAATAAAACTTAAAACGGGAAAATTATCAACAATTTAGTGTTTTTACACAGTTTAATTAGTAATCAGCAAAATTAAAAAATTTAATATGTTTACAATAAATTTCTGTGTTTCTGTATGCTACATTTTAGAACAGGATACTAGAACCCTTTTCCACATATTTCAGATAATTTAGTTCTCGTTTAATATGCAAATGATTTTAATAATAACATGCAAATTACCTGATTATAATTTATATATATATTTACGATCTCTTTGAGTATCTAGGTATTTAAACAAGTAAAAATTGCTTTATTAAAATAGAAACAGTTTTACAATTACCATTTAATTTAATGACATTAATGACATATCGATAATTGGTTTGTCAGTTGTAAGAAATGTCAACATCCCTAATGTTAATATTGCAATATTTGAAGTTGGCAAGATGTCAACATCCTGAAAATTTCTATTAAAACACAATTATGAATCGTAATGTCTTTTGTGCTTTTAGATCCCGCAGCGGAGGCAAAGTCTCTGCGGTGGCGCCGCGTTCTCGTTCACGTAGCTCATCACGCTCCTCAGTACGCAGCAATCGACGGCGGCGTAGCTCGCGTTCACGGGCCAGCAGTATCTCGTTGTCACCGGAACGTCAACAGGATCAGCATTTTGAGCATCGTCGCAACAAGAACAGCGTTCAGAATAAGCGACAATATCGCAATAATCGTGATGATTCCGTCAGCTCCATGGAGCGTGGCGATAATCGTGCGAGGCAATTTGGTGGCGGCGGCGGCGGTGGAGGTGGCAGCGGCAGAAGACCACCACCACATGGCAGACGCTTCTCACCGCGTGGACGCAGTCCCATGCGACAAGATAATGGTGGTGGTGGTGGAGGACGCTTTCAGCGTTCCAATTCGCGAAGACGTTCGCGTTCCCGCATGCTCTCCAGATCGCCCATGCGCTACTCCAGATCACCCAGGCGGTAAGCATTTGTTTATATAGAGATAAATGACATGACATAACTGAATTTGAATACCTTATCTTTAGGTATTTATATATTAATTTTAGAGTATAAATAAATAATTTAAAGATGACCCTTTTCTTCGGTGCTAGACACTGCGGCAATTTGTTATACGGTGATATTGAATTTTTGTCGCTTTCGTAACATCTGTCGGGAAGAATTGGCAGCTATACTTTTTGGGAATATGAATGCGATTATTAGAAACATTTTATGAATATATACAGGTTTTACTAATATTTGAAAAATATATTAATTTAATATAACTTAAATCAATGTTCATCTGTTCCTGTGATCGATTTTTTGTCCGTAAATGAACATTTATATATAAACAATAATACAATAAATTATTGGCAATATAGATATAATATATATAGTCGATTGCAGAGCCAATATTTAGTACTCAAATAACCTCTACATATAACCCATTTAGCGAATTGTTACTTAAAAATGCGTTATCGCCAATCTTCCATATTTCTAGATAACTTAACGTTGCCCAATATTTTTGTTTTTGTATAGCGCTAATTTATCAGAAAATTATAATTTAAATATTGAGAATATTTCGCCATTGCGATGAGGATAATCATACTAAAATGTTTACTGGGATTTAAATCAAGCAGTGCAATATTTACACTGCAAGCAGTTCAACCGCAGTATAAGAAAGCAGAAAAAAAAAAACACAAATTCTTTTATAAATTCTTTCCTTAATGCTCTTTATTTTATAAATATTTTAATTCTCCTGGTTTATTTATTCATAATAGCTTTAACAATCGACGTCGCTCACCGCCCATGCATTTCCGTGGAGGCGGCGGCGGTGGTGGTGGCCGTGGCGGACGCGGTGGAGGTGGTGGTGGTGGCGGCGGTAACCATCGCAATATGTGGCCGCAGCAGCATCGTGGCGGTAGCCCCAATCAGCGTGGTGGCGGACGCGGACACTGGCAGGCCAGGAACAATAGTCCCAATGGTGGACGACGCTTCGATCGTCGCCAGTCACCGCCGGGTGGCGGTGGTCAGCCTCGCTACTCGCGCGATCGTCGACAATCGCCGGGCCAGGGGGGTCAGCAGCAAGGGCAACAGTTCCGCAAGCAATTCTCGCCGGGACGTCGCTTTGAGCGTCGTGGCTCGCCGCAGGGCAATTTTAATCGCTGGGATCAGCATCATCCCGAGCAGCAGCGTCAGCCGATATTACCCATGCGTAATCAGCAGCAACAGCGCATGGGGCGCTCCAGTTCCGGCAGCGCCAGTCCACCACCGCGTCGTCAGCAGGTGCAGCGCAGCGTCAGTCCATTGCCGAGACGTCGAAGCCGCAGTCGCAGTCGCCGCTCGAGTGGACGACCAACGAAGCGCAGTCGCAGCCAATCCAGTGGACGACCAACAAAGCGCAGCCGCAGTCGCAGCAGGACCCAGCGCAGTCGAAGTCGCAGTCGTAGTCGTCGCTCGACTTCACGACAGCCACAACAGCGCAGACGTCCAAGTCCAGCTGCAACACGTCGATCTGTGGAATTTGCAGGTCCGGCAGTTAACACCATCGATCTCTGTCGCGAAGAGACGCAGCAGCAGCCGCCGCCGCCGCTGCGAAAGTTTGAGTCTCAGCCACAGACGCAACAGCAGCAACAGGCGCAGCCGCTGCCTCAGTCGCAGTCTCAGTCGCAACCACAGCCACAACTGCAGCCTCGGTCGCAGTCGCATCTAGCGCGCCGCATTTTTGCCAGCCTGTCGCGCACACCGTCGCCGTTCCTTAAGTCACATGAGCGCAGCGCTGCCGCTGTCGCTGCCGCAGCACCAAAGAAAGCTCGCGACAACAGTCAAAGCAGTAGCTCGGACAGCAGCGCTGACGACAGCGATGACAGTGACGATGAGGAGCAGCAGCTGCAGCAAAAGCAGCGTCAGCAAAACCGTCGCTTAGCAGCGCCAGTTGGAAAAAGCATAAAAGCAAAAGCTTCGGCAACTGAGGTAAGAAAATCGAGCAAGGGGAAAGCGTCACGAAGCTCCGCTAGCAGCAGCAGCAGCGAGCACAGCGACGATGACAGCAGCGATGAGCGGCAAAAGAAGAAGGCACAACAGCAGCAGCAGCCGCCGCAGCAGAAGCGTAAAGAAACGAGCGTCAACAGAAGCGACAAGGATAAGCAGCGACGGGGTGGCGATAAGAAACTACAACAGCGCAGCACATCCAGCGCTGAGGTGCCAACGGAAACGGTGGCAGAAAAGCAAAAAAGCTTGGACACCAGCCGTAAGCGTAGTCATAAGAAATCGCGAAGAGATGGCAGCGGCGGCGATGCAAGCGAATCTGAGGAGGAACGTGTGGCCAAAAAGAAGCGCAAGAAGTCGAAAAAAGCAGCCGATACAAGTGACAGCGATTCTGCGTCGTCGTCGTCAAAGAAAAAGAAACATAAGAAACACAAGAAGCATAGCAAGAAGAGCAAGAAGCATAAGAAGCATAAAAGAAAGAGCAGCAGCAGTGCCAAGCATCGGCAAGAGAGCAGCTCTCAGGGCAGCAGCGATGATGATGATGATGAGCTTTCAACGACGGGAGGTAAGCGGAATGGAAAGCTACCACTGCTGCTTACGGGTGGCCCAGGTATCAATGAGGATTTAGAGAAGCAGCTACGTGAGCGTGCCCTAAAATCAATGAAAAAGTTGGACTGAACAACAACAGCTACAATAACTGACTAAGTAAAAAAAAAAATAAACATTAAAACAATGCGAGACACCCTCATACACACACATACATACATATGCATATGACACACGGACCGACAGACAAACAGACATGCGTAGCCATTTAAATACTAACTTAACATTCATATTTGCATACATTAATTAATATTTCTTAACAAATTTATTTCATACGTTTAAGTCATTGCGCTATTTAAAAAAAAAGCAACAACGATCCGTGAATGATAAAAGCAATTTGTATTATGTACAAAAACAAAAAATTTCCCAAAAAAATTATAATTATACATAAAAAGCACACGTGCTTTAAGAAAAAAACAAAATAAAAAACAACCCAAAAAAAGATAAAAATACATCAAAAGCAACCAGTACGTTTGGCTATTTACATGCATGCCACAGTTAATTGGCAACAATGTTTGCTTAGAACACTAACGTTTAATGTCTAAGTAGGTTTTACAGAATGTAATTAATAATACCTAAATCGAAAATTATATGCGTTTGAGAGCATTATTAATATAATATATAAAGAAAAAAATAAATAATTGTAAAGGAATCTTTTAAATTTGAGTATTTTAAAATTGGCAGTTTCGCGGGCAGTGTGCAACCCTGGGCTGGCTAATATATAGCAACACTGTTTTGCTTTGCTATGGTCACACCTAAGTGACTCACACTGGCAACGCTGTGGGCAGCTGTCAAATGCTCTGACAGCGCATCAACTTCCTTTCCTTTTTTACGTATCGTACGAGATGGTAAGGCTAAAAATATAAATGAAAAGAAAATACACTGCCATCGACGCGTAATATAAACAAAAACTCAGTGATATCTAATAAAAATGACGCTATAAGCTGTGCAATTGTTGATTATGTGAGCATTTACGCAAAAGTGTATGCCATTAAATGGAATATTGCGAGTTTATGTTTGTTGCCGTCGTTTGACCAAACAAAATTAATTTATTAATTTTAACTGGTGTTTATTCTTGTGTAGGCTCGTGGACCCAAGAAGCATTTGAAGCGCTTAGCCGCACCCAAAGCATGGATGTTGGACAAACTTGGTGGTGTTTTCGCCCCACGTCCCTCAACCGGTCCACACAAGTTGCGCGAGTCGCTGCCGTTGTTGATCTTCCTGAGAAATCGTCTAAAGTACGCTCTTAATGGAATGGAGGTGACAAAAATTGTTATGCAGCGTCTGATCAAGGTTGACGGCAAGGTTCGCACCGATCCTACCTACCCAGCCGGTTTTATGGGTAAGTCAAAACTTACGTTGTGTGCAAAGGATTGCATTTAACATATTTTCCCCTTTCTCTTTATATGACAGATGTCATCACCATTGAGAAGACTGGTGAGTTCTTCCGTCTGGTCTATGATGTTAAGGGACGTTTCACCATCCACCGCATCTCCGCTGAGGAGGCGAAGGTAAGTTAAATTAGTTTGAATTAAAATAATTATTAGAAGGCGGGCTTTATCGAAGACCGCTTAGCGTTTAATAATACGCAAAATTGGTTCAAAATGAAGCCCATAGCAATTTTTGATACGACGGTCTCTGATCTGAGCATTTATTCAGCCGTTTCAGTAACTTTAACGTGCAATTACATCTTTTAACTAATAATAATTTAATTTATATATTTATGATTATATACTAAAAACACACTATTCTAATTACAGTACAAGCTGTGCAAGGTGCGCAAGACACAATTGGGCGCCAAGGGTGTTCCCTTCCTGGTTACAAACGATGGCCGCACCATCCGTTATCCCGATCCCCTGGTGCATGCCAATGATACCGTGCAGGTTGATATTGCTACAGGCAAGATCACCGATTACATCAAGTTCGATTCTGGTAAGTTTGATCAATTAAATCATTTCTTGGCTGGTTCGAAGACCACAAAACGTTTTCCTCCAAGTTGCGTGGTTCAAAAACAAAGCCAAAAGCAATTTTTGATACGACGGTCTCTGATTTTTGCATTTTCAGCAATTTCAGTAACTTTTACGTGCAATTACATTTAATATATTTTAAAAACAAATTTGAGTACCGTTTTTTAAATATCTTATATCTATTTACAGGCAATCTCTGCATGATTACTGGAGGTAGAAATTTGGGACGTGTCGGCACCGTTGTTAACCGTGAACGTCATCCAGGTTCCTTCGATATTGTGCACATTAAGGATTCGCAGGGTCATGTGTTCGCCACTCGTTTGACCAACGTGTTCATCATTGGCAAGGGCAACAAACCTTACATTTCTCTGCCAAAGGGCAAGGGTGTCAAGCTGAGCATCTCCGAGGAGCGTGACAAGCGTTTGGCCGCCAAGACCCACTAAATAATTACGCCAGCAGCAAATTAGGGGACAAGAGTAATGAGGATTTTTACTTTTAGCATAACTCTGTACGTTAAAGCTACGGAATTACAAATCAACGTAAAGTATTTTTGTTGTGTTTTTGTGCCCCAGTTTGGGGTTGAGGGCATTGTGGGATGCGAAATAATTAAAGAAACTGCGGCAACAGATTCTAAGTTATCAAGCTGATTGTGGAGTGCTGCTATCGAAATAAAAAAAGGGGACTGACTATTAAACTATATTCCCATTATCTTTTGTATTTGCTTGTCATATTCCCTTATATATTAATAAAATCAAGTTCAAATTTTATTCATATATGCTAACAGTGCTGTCTAACGTCAATGTATGACTACGATACATTTCGATAAGTTCTCTGTTCCAACAACGAAAATTGAGTTTATTTGCTGGGTTTACCTTTGTAAGAAAGCAATATTTCATTACACAGGGGTAATTAATCGAGAAATTAATATATAATAATAAGTCGGTCACGATAAGCAATTTCAGTGTATCAATGCAGATCTTAGTTTTGCGCGCAAAATTTGCTTATCAATGTTCAGTGTTGTGTAATGCCAGTGTAGGGCTGCAAAGCTTCGACATATTGCCAATAAATATCGAAAATATCGATAGATAAGTTCAGCCTTTGTGTGTAATGCAGTGAAAGGCTTGCGCACTGGGCAAATAATTAGTTAAAAAGAAACTGAAAATCAACTCGCCCATTGGAGTAACTAGAAGGTAACTTATACTAATAATTGGAAGCCATATAGTTGCTGGTACCCACAGGCAGAGGCAGACGCAGACCTTCAGTACGTGTTTTAGCTGTGTGTATGCCCGCATACACATATGTACACACATGTTCATATGTATGTGGATATGTACGTATGGATGTATGTATATTTGTCATATGTTAGCACGGCTGATAAACTGCGAAGAAGTGAATCATTTGTTGTTTGGCTCCAGTTTGAGTTTGGTTGGTTGCTTGTGCGATACGAAACGTATTAGATCGTAGATAGTTGCAGTATTTGTGCCCTCCCCCTACACAGATTACTAATGTTGAGGTCTTTGCATTCGCAGACAGTCACGTCATAGAACCCAACGAGGTCGCACCACCCACAAAACAGGAATAGGAAGCACGATTGACCAGGAACTACAAAACTGAGAGAGACATATTCGAGAGCGAGCGTGACCAGACGCAATTATTATGGCGCAGGCATTGAACAATCCAACAGGCAGTACGCATCGCGATTATGGCGCTACGTCCAGTGTGACGCCTGAGGTCAGCTTTGCCGCTGCCTCCAGTGGCTCCAATGCCGGCTTCAGTCCCACGGAATTTGTATCGCTGAGCGAGGATATTGGCCACAATATTACCGCCATACACAGCACCACCAAACAGTTGGAGAAGCAATTGAAACTCATTGGCACTGCAAAGGATCTGTCAACATTGCGCGAAAAGATTCACAGCATTAATACAAAGACCAATGCGCGCGTTCAGACCACCAGTCAAGATTTACAGCGTCTGCAGGCTGTGGTGCGCCATGGCGATCGGCAGCAGAAACTGCAACTAGACAAGCTTACGCATGAGTTTCAAAATGTTGTCGAGAAATACTCAATGCAACAGAAGCGCATCTCGCAGGCCACGCGAGCAAGCTACCAAGTGGCCGCCGCAGCTGAGCAAGATGCTGAGATGTCCGCCAGAACGGAGCTGCTGCAGCAGCAGCGCCAAGAGCAGGCGAGCCTGGAACGGGATCATGATATGCTCGTCGAGCGTCAACGTCAAGTGGAATTACTTGAGGCGGATATACTTGATGTTAATGTTATTATGAACAAACTGAGCACTTTGGTGGTTGAGCAGAGAGAGGTGATTGGTGAGTATATCCTTGTGGTTAAAGATTACAGGAATAGTCGTATATCTATATCTTCAATATACCGAAGTTAACTGCTGTTTGTTTTGTTATTCTCCGAACTGGTTTATAATTATATCTGTTTCCGTGTCTATTTACAGATAACACTGAAACACTTGTTTCTCAAACAGCTGCTTATGTGGAGGAGGGACGCACTGAGCTTCAGAAGGCGGCTGCCAGTCGTAATAGCCACCGTCGTAAGATACTGATACTTTTAGTGATTGCTGTGATAATAGGTTTAGTTGTAACTGGAATTATAGTCGGAAAAGTGAAATAATTGTTTTTTATATATTAACACACACACACACACATTACTACACACATACATACACATTAAAAATTATTAAAAAGTTTTGTAAAACTATTTTTATAAAAAATAATGCATTAATCACAAAGTGAGTTAAAGCGCGCGCCAAGCGGGCAAAGACAAAAAGCAAAAATTCAAATACAAATACGAGTTTAAAATACGAAGCGCGTTGTAGATTTTAGCTATGTGTATGAACAAAATAAAATAATTATACTTATATAAATATATGTAAAGGAAACGAAACCATTTAAAATTACATAATTACAAATATTCAACGCTTTTAAATGTTAAATTATTTCATGTTAAAAACTAATATCAAAACAAAAATTTGGGTTTAGCATTGATTGTACAATTTGTTTTTGTTAAGCAAAAATTAATATATGTTGAATAATCGACCTGTACTCAGTTCATTGATTTCCGGTATATCTGCTTTAGAGATTAAAGAAACAATACTGTATATTAAAATATCCCGATGTTTTGTACATTTAATTGAATATGATTTAGATGCTTGGAAAAAATTAATCTATCTGAATATAAATTTATTTATGGCGTAAGGTGTTCCTTTGACTTTTTAATGTACGTTATATTTATAATTTAAATTTGACCGCAAAAAAATCAAGTTGGCAGCTCCAAATATCAAAATATTTTCCAGCACTGTTGCCAATTAGCCTCTAACATATATCGGACGACCACCACTATTATCGACTCCTATCGACATCAGCTGTTTACCAACAATCTTAAAAAAACGTGCTATTATTGTAGTCATTAAATTCTTCGTAGGTTTGTCAAAAATAACATTGAAAAATGCCACAAGGTAAATTCAAAAAGGCCAAGTTGCCCGCTGCCATACAGAACAAGAAGAAACAGCAAAAACAAGCGGCATTCACACGTAGATCAAGTGAGTAGTCAACTTGGGCAGCAACTAGTTGCAATTGTTTATATATTTTCATGTTTTTGTAGATGCCCCTATACAAGCCAAGAAAGGCAAATTCAATGAAACGCAAAAAATCAAGGCGGTCATTTCGAAATCTGTCAACAAGAGTGTCGAGAGCGAGCTCCGTTCACGTGCCCACGAAGGATACATTCAGTTGAGCAAAGCCCAAGAAGCAGTTGCCAAACATCATGCAACGCAAGCTGCGACAGCAGCAGCAGCCAGCACTAGCAAAGCTGGGGAATAGCACAAAATAGATGTAGTTAATATTATTAATTAAAGGCTGTTACATTTGTACACTGTATGGCGAAATATTCTTGTTACTTTAAAAACGTATAGATTTGCTATATCGGAGTGTAATTGGTAAGAAGCAGCAACTTCAAGTCAAATTGAATGTATATTTTTAATATATTTTCTATATATTTAGGAACAGAATATTACAGACCCAGATATATAACTAAGCAAAAGGATTTTGTTAACAGAAGGTAAAAGACTATTTTATTTATGCAGATATCTAAAATTGCAATTTAAGTAATTTCCGAATTTTACTATATATGGCAGCAATATGATTTTGCTGAAGTAGCATCTCTGTTTCGCATTATTTGAGCGATCGGAAAATATGTTTTAAAACCATATAATTTTGTACATTTTACAACTTTTCTGTGTAAATGTAAAGAGAATTATTTCGTTGAAATTTTTATAGAGATTTGGTGCATATTTTGTGCATCTCCAACCACAACTGGCCAACAACAATAATAAAAACATGCACCTTTGACATTTGCTTAATTTATGGCCGATGGCATTTGTTTGGAATCAGTTTCAAATTTGTAAGTCACTTTTGCTACTTATCGCAATTAGTTTGTGTTTGTTTAATTATAAAAATAGTTGGCAAACAAAGTTTTCTGTGCTGACATTTATTGGGCGTGCAGCCCAACTTCCTTCCACCACCGCCAAAAGTCCTCACGCTCATCAAAAAACTTTTTGGCATTGGCAAAATGAAAAGTGAAAAGAAAAAATGTAAAACTAAAAATTTTTATTTAATTTTTGCAACGTTTCGTTGCGTTTGCTATGCAAATTTGGCGCTTTTGATGCGCTTTTAATTAGCCTAACCCCCGCTCTCGCCCGCCGGGATAGAGCAACACAAAAATCTGCTGTCAATTGGTTGTTTTCTTTGTTTTTCTATGCTGATTCGTATTGCACTCTGATTCCCACTCTAACGCTTTCTCACTTCTGTCAATCGCATGCAAATGAGCGTCCTCCTCTCACTCAACACAACAGCACCCAGGTGTGACTGTGTTTGGATGCGGCGTGTTTTGAGCGTTTTACGTTTACGTTTTTAGTTTTATGCTGCGAAAATTGAAGTGTCCCTTGCATATTCAACAGCATGCAAATGCATTGCACTCAGTCTGCAATTACAATGCCACTGGAGCGCACTCGGGAACAGAGGGGGTTGGGGAATGACACTGAAATGCGTTGGGGATATTCATAGTGTCCCCCTTTTTGGCTATCAATTTATTACGCGTGCTTTAATATTATTTTCCTATCAAAGGCAATAATATTGGAGAGAATTTTATATCTGGTTTGTGCACAGTTTCGCATAATTTTCAACTTTCGAGTTATTTTATACAATTCCCCTTTTATTGACAATTTATGTCAATCTTTACTATTTTTTTTATCTATTCTCATGTACATACACTGACAGATATATTACTTTCCCAAAATGTAGAAAAATCCATCTGCTTTTATTAAATTAAGTTCTCAATTTTATTTTCGACTTATGTATAACACAAAACCCCAATTTTACCACAAAAAGATTCTAGATATTTCTTAGCGAACGCTTGAAATAATGTAAGGTATAGAAAGAAAAAGTTTTGATCCTAAAAATTCTAATAGAAAGTTGTGTCCGATATTCGATTTTATTGATTTACATTTACACTGTTTTATTACCAATTTTATCCATTTTTTAAACGATGCAGGATTAAGCAGTATCTAAACTTTATTTAAATCTATTTCTAATTTTGTTGACTACATTAAACAAAGGCTCTCCTTAGGGATTAACCTATTCCATTGATTAGTTGTCAAAAAATTGAAGGAAAAAAATGTCAATTGAAGTTTTGAAAATGCATTTGTAGCTGCTTGATTGATTTACTTTCGCTGTGCTCTCACAAGGCTTATAGTCCGCATTTTAATTACAAAATTTTGAACAAAGGAACACACACAGATGTACACGGGCGATTGTCACACATATGCACAAAGGATAATGTCCATTACAAAAGCGGAAATCACACGACCAAACATCCTTTACAAGTTTTTCCATTTAAAACATATTTGATCAGTTCGTTTAATGCCCAAATGTATACCTTGAGCAGGCAGGACAAATACAAAGATACAAATATATATACATATATATATAAAAAAAGGGAATGAAACTATTTGAATATCGACGTGTGGCCATTGTCCACAGTGTCCAGTCTGGAATGCCCAGCCGGACCGGGTCGGGCCGGACCGGGCCTACCTGCTGCTGGCTGCCTCATTGTGTGCAAGGCGCGCATGTAAATTTGTCCAACTGGATGCAAAGACAAACACTTGAAATGTTGGACAGACAGTTTGTGGCCACCTGCGGAATTTTTTAATTTTTTTTTATTTTTTTGTTATTTTTGCATACAATTGCAACTTGGTTAAGAGGCCTGTGTGTGAATTTTGATTTATTCAACAATGACAACGGCATTTATATGCAGTTTTTCAGCTTTATTTTCGGTTTGCAACTCACATTAAATTTGAGTTTTTCTTATTCACCTGATAAATGTAAGGCTGCCAAGTAAACTCTTTAATAGAAATTGAAACGGCTCAATTCTTTTGTAATCGGCTTAACAATGTAGGAATTCAGAATAAAGATTTAATCGGAATTGCGAAATATTCCTAAATAATTTTAAAAAATTATTAAAATAGTTTTGGAGTTTTTAAAACTTGGAATTTACTATAAAGTGTATTTTTTTTATGTTTTGCTTCAGTTAATATTGCGACTTTTATAGCTTTTGCTTATCGTTTTTCTCTTATATCCCTTTATATTGTAGCTTCCTGCGAAATGTATTTAAAACACGCGCTTAAACATTATACAATTTTTACACACACGTATCTTTTATGTAGCGCAACGGTGCTGATATCAAATTGTATCTACAACTTCAATTTAATTATAAGCCACGCACAGCTCATCAAAATTTCTGCAGTGAGCGTTGCAGGTGCAAATGTAGAACTTCACAGTCTGTATCTTTTGTATCGTCGCCAGTCACCGGTCACCAGTCGCCACTCGCCAGTCGTCAGTCCTGAGCGATCCCAGCTCATTTTCGGTTCCACATTATTATTATCCACGCTTTGCAGCCCCGTTCCCTGGGTCTGGTCTGGTTCGTTTGGGCCGGGCTTAGTTTGGTCGCTTTGGCTGCTTATTGAACGGCCGACCGCGCTACAATTCATTTGCAAAGCGTATCCAAAAATGTTGATGGGATTATTATATGTTGCTCTTGAATTTTTTACTGCAGGTGGAATCTCCATGTACCTGTATGTTATATACCTGTGTATTGAGGTCTTTATCTTTTTAATGTCGTGGATTGTACATTGTATTTTGCTTCAAGCATTAATTTATGTATTAAAAGTTAGAAATCCGTGTGGACAGGTGATTTTTTTCGCCCCTACGTTTTGGATATATATATTTTTTGAACGCATTCAAGCTACAAATGTATAATTTCGTATTGGTAGTGAAATTGGTAAATTATAAATGGAGCTGCTCGTACAAGGACAGGTGAGGGTGGTTTAATGGATTGACGCCTGGGAATGCAGTTAAATAAAAATGTGGGAAAAATATATAAAACAAAGCAGAAAAGCTGTCTTTGGTATACCGAAGATTTAATGCCCTTGCAGAGGTGTTAATAAACTGGCTTGCTTGGTAACTAACCAAAATAAGATAATTAACACAATTTTGTTTAATTTTTAGTTGGCAAAGTCTTTTAAAAAATGCGAAATTAATTGCAAATTGGATTAGTTCAAACCTACCTAGTGTTAAAAAAAAATTCAAAACCAATTTATATAATTGAATTATTATTCAAAAATAGAGGTCTAAAATTTCTTCAAATATATTTTAGTTTTTTTTTTGTATCAAATAGAAACAAACTTAGAATTTCAGTGACATGTTTTGTTAACAAAAATAACTAAACTAATAACGTAATAAATATTAAAGCACTGGGATGTACTTTTACTTCCGCCGGCTGCAATTTAAACTAAAATCGGAAGAAAAAAATCTGCTGGAAAAAAAGCGGGCACCGGATGTAAATTTGGCGCAGCTGCATGCCAAACTGCAATTGTCATCAATACACCAGCAACAGCAACAACAACAACAACAATAATAATAGCAAGGACTACAAAGCCAATCCATAAAACAAAAGCAACCAACAATAACAAAAAAAAAAAAGCGAATTTCAATAACGGATGTAAATAAACCACAAGAGATCGATTACCTCCCCAGCGTGCGAGCAGCGGCAGGACTCGCATCGCGTCGCCTTGCCTTGTCCTGCCTTGCCTTGCCTCACCTGCCTGCTGTCAGGATAACAGATGCGCACAGGTACAGCACACAGCATTTTTATCTGCCTGGCAAAAATATCAGTTAACTGCATAAGCTACGCGACATGAAGAAAAATATTCAAGTATGATAAACTATAATCGAATGGATGATAACGACTATGAAATACTGTATAGTTGGTTAAGCCTAATTTAGGCTATTTAAAAAATTAAATTTGTAACAATTGGCATATTTATTTATTGAAAAAATTGTGTGCTACTATTTAATACTACTATTAAAAGTAATGCTGAAATATTCACTAAAATAAGTCACTTTTTTTAAAAGCTGTTGTTTAAACAAATAAAATCAGTAAACACTTGTAATAACAATATAGTTTACTACTATATAAAATCATATAAATTATTTAAACACTTGTTAAACTATTTTGAAATTATAATTCCGTTTGAACTACAAAACTGTAGACATCTTATAAAAGTCAAAATTTACAAATTGTTTTTTTTTTTTTTTTTTTTTTTGTATTTGTTATTCAAAAATTAAAATTGCTGTATATTTCTACAAACACTGATTCATTTCAATAATAAAATAGTTACCTTAATTGTTATTTATTTAAAATTCAAGTAACTAAAATATTTAAACAAAAATACTCTGTTTTCAATGCACAAAAGTTTGCAATATAAAAGAAATTTAAATAAATTCTTATACCCTGCTCATTTTAATAATCTGATACAGGTCACAGCTGGCACAGGGTATAAAAAGCTGTTGCTTAAAAAAATAAAATCCTGCGTGTTGCTCCAAAACAAAAAAAAGTGCCAAGTTAAAATTTATTTAAACTTCAGCCACGCCAAAAAAAAAAACGCAGCAGCCGCGGGCGGAGGCAACGTCGGTCACTTGTTAAGCTCGACAGCAGCAGCGGCAGCAGCAACCGGAACAACAACAAAAACAACAACAATAAAAGCTCATTAAAGTATTGCACCTGGTGCATCTGAGAGACAAGAAGACCTTAAGCTGAAACTGAAACTGGTCCTGGCTATGTGCGCCTGCGCCTGCGCAAATGGCAGACACAGAAATCGAGTGCTTGAGGGTGATATTGTGGATATTTATAAGATAAACTACAGGCAGGCCATCCATAAATGTGTTGATATTATTACGGTAAACAGTCTGATGCATTTTAAATTGAATTTAAGATCACTCACCACTTTAATGCACTCTCTCTAATTGGCCTGGAAAGTGGTCCATAATGATGCCGTGTCGTCATCAAGCTGATGACCCAGCGATTTAGCTGAATGGTTTATTGAAAAGCCATCAAACTGAATGGGTAAAAGTTTGCACAGAGTTTTGCTTATTATATTTTAACCAATATATACCATGACCCATTTTTAAGCTGACCAAATATATTGTATAGCAGCAATTCCTTGGAACGATAACTCAAAAGTCAGCTCTGGGGTCTCATTGTAAACGCATTAAGTCAAAAAAGAAGCAGCAGCCGTCTCAAGGTGTAAAGAAAGGCGCTGCACCGACAAAGAGATCAGCTCAGAACGCCTACAGATGCACAATGCCTCAATAGAAACAGTTGGAACACAAAAACCGAAATTGCCAGCATTGTTGCAGGATGAAGAAGCATTAATCATGAACCCAAAAATGCAGCTAGTAAATAAATAGTATATGGCCAAGGCCATAAATGTCTCCAATGCTTTAATTAAACAAGCAATGCGAATGTTTCCCAAACTCGCAGCTGAAAATATCTACGTTCCAGCCAGGTCAGCTCCTTGCGGTCAAGATTAAACAATGGACCATGGGTCGAACCAAAAGTCATTTGAGATTCGTTAAAGAAAAATTACACAACGTTTTGTGGAGCAATTACCAGGTGTAAAAATGCTCTGGGGCGTGTACTAATTGTTCGACTCGCATCCAAGTTGCGAAATGCCACATGCAGGACACTCCGAATGCATGACAAATGCAATGGGCAGGACTCGAACTCGAACTCGGACTCGGACCCTGGGCTCAGCATCTCTGCGTGCAGTTTCGCACTGGTTCCTCGTAATCAAATACAAGGACACAACGTGCGCTGTAATTTTGTGCCTCTTTTGTGAGCTGCTCAATTGTTTTGCAGCCTTTGTCGGAACTTTTATTGAAAAGCATCGGCATTGACTTTTTGGATTTTTTGGTAGTTCTGTTCTGGATCTCCTGCCCGGCTCTATTGTCAATTGAACGGCGCTACTGAAGTGTTATTAATGTTGGTCGGGGCACCGGCCAAAAGTAGTTCCCAAATATGTGTAGTAGTGCCGTTTAATTTGTGCAGTTCGAAAATGATTTGACAGCTGAAAATACGTGGAAAACTATTGAGAGCCAGAAATTTCGATTTTTATGTTTGATTAACGACATTGTGGGAACTGACATGCTGTGAAATAAAGTGCTCATAGTGGTAAATATTAATTAATATTTAAATCCAGCTTTGAGTACTTACGAAATTTAATTGATACGTGTATTTTGTATATTATTATTCGTATCTTAGTTTAAAAATGAGTTCAAGCCAACCTTTTAGGCTTACAAAGTAACTTATATTCAGTTAAATATTCTTTTGGCTTAATAGAAAATATACAGAAACTTATAATGATTTATTCATCATTAAAGTAACATATTATAAAGTATTATTTCCCCTAATTCGATCCATTTTAATTAATTAATTAATATTTAAATCCTGCTTTGAGTACTTACAAAATTTAATTGAGACGAGCATTTTGTATGTTATTATTCAGATCTTAGTTTAAAAATGATTCCAAGCCATAATTTTATTTTTCTAGGCTTACAAAGTAACTCATATTCAGTTAAATATTCTTTTGACTTATTGGAAAATATACAAAAGTTTATAATGAATTATTCATTATTAAAGTAACATATTATAAAGTAATATTACCCCTAATTCGATCCATATTATCTTTATAACTCTTTGCTTATTCTCTGTTAGTATACCTTATCTCACAACTGATTTTCTGTCGATTTTTGCCTTTACTTCCCTAAGCCTAAATATCTCTATGCACTCAATTTACCTTTTACCTTTGACAATATCGAATCGTTTATAATCGCTTTGGTTAGCATAAACTTATCGAGAATCCATCAAAATTTTGCACATGCCAAAAGGTCCTTTGTGCATTGCAAATTCAAAACACTTAGGAACAGGCCACAGACTATTACAGGTTAGAGTCCTATCTATCAGCTACATCAGGACAGCTCAGCTATGAGCCATTTCCTAAACTAAGTGTTGGGTTGTTCCTGTTCAGGCCACCACTTCCTTGCCTTTGTGGTTCGACTCGGGCGGTACTCAATTTTTGTATTTTTTTTTTTATATTTTTTATTTGGCAAGCGTCTCATGTGACATTGCAGCACAGAGGAAGTAGGTGTATATGTTGTGGTTGATTCAGGCTGCCAGCTATATGTACACAGGATACCTGTACCTTTTGGCAGGGGGAGGCGGAGAGGGATGCTGTTGTAAGCTGATACTGAGCACGTTGGGAGCGCGCTATTTTGGCATTAGTCTAAAATGCGGTCTGGCATTTAATTTCTATTTCAACATTGCATTGAAATTTGAGCGTTTCCCACAGGTGGTGTGGCAGGGAAACTGGGGAACTGTGAACTGAACTGGGTCCTGGGACCTGGGACTGTGACTGGCATCATTGCAGGTTGGGTTTTCATCGCGTTTGTTTGCTTTTGGCCATGCTATTCACTTATGTGTATTTAATACTAGTCCATCGTTTATATATTCATTTTGCCTTTGAGAATTTTACCTCAAATTGTGCGTGCTGAACAGTTGACATATGAGAGCAGGACAGGGCAGGGCAGGGCAGGGCCTCGACTTCTGGGGTTTACCTGTGGGCATCACTCGCTTTGGCGCTCCTTAAAATGTCAAACGTTCTGGCAATGGCAACGGCAACATCACATGTGGCGCTTGGCGCTTAGCGCTAATGGAAATTGTGGCAAGCAACTGACGCACGACGACGACTTCCTGCCATGTAACTGGAAATTTATGCTAAAAAGCTGTTACTTAGACAGGATCGTGGGGTGTCGCCCAGACATTTTGGAGGCCTTGGTTATTTGTGTGAAAAACAAATTTCTCTTGATTTACTCAAGCAACATGCGATTTTTAGATATTTTTTCTTACTTGCTGAAGGGTATAATAACTTTGTTGGATTGGTTGTAACATAAGAGGAAAATTCGTTTTACTGAAACTACTGCTAAAAAACAAGTACTTTAAAAATAATAATAGTTTTAATAGTAATAATAAATAGACGAAAAAGTGACGTTTCAAAATGAAGAAAAATCTAAATTATTTTATTATTTTTTTCACTTAAATTATTCAATTTAAAAAAACAAAGGCTGGGTTTAACAAAAAAAAAAATATGTAAATGCAAAAACAAAACCCTAAAAAGTGATAATAAAAAAGGTGTTGCATACCTATAGGCAATTTATGCTGTACATCTGTGCGCCTGTAATTCCTAAATGAATTTAGCACACTTTTTAAGGCCTGTGTTGTTTCTCGACTTTATTTTTTTTTTTTTAAGTATACAATTAAATTAAAAAAATTTTTATTAAATTAAATAAATGGCCTCAAAATGTTATTAAAAAAATTATTGCAATCTCTTTAAATGAGTCAGAATAATCTTAAATTAAGATCCATACTCTTCCATAACTTTGCAAGTGTATTTAAATTTCGGCTTATCCATTTGAGCTCTGTTTTTTCTCCTCGGTGCCTCCCAGTTCGTGTACACTGTGCGTAATTTTTGTTAGCCTCTGCCACGTGGCATGTTTTTGCTGCAAGTTCACACTTAACAAACAACTGAACTGAATACTCAAGCTGCCCCTTGGCCTATTCGTTTGGCTGGGGCTTGTTTGTTTGCGTTTTTGTCTGTTATATAGAGTCTCCATCGCATAATTTTTCACTTGTATCCTTTTGTATATGTCTTCTTTGGTGTTGCACACACGAAAAGCTTTAGGCTTTTGTGTACATACATACATACATATATATTTTATGTTCTTTTTTATATATATGTGTTTTTTTTTTTCTTTACACACACACACCCACATGGGGCATTACCATTTCAATCTTCATGTGTGTGTGCGTTCGTTTTGACTGTTGATAAATTTGCTTAGATTATTATCCTTGGTGCGGTTTGCTTTCTGGCGTTATCTTTTTTGGTGTAATTAGTTTCGAGCTTGTTTGCGCCGCATTTACACAAAATGCTTTTTACGGCGCCACACGCACAGGACCCTTAACAAAACAGGACATCAGACGTTTTGTCTGATATAGAGAGAGAGAGCTGAGAATACATTTATTCTGTTAAACCTTCGTGTTGAGTTGATTCCAAGTTGGGGCTTAGCAAATTGGTTTTTATGTTAGAAATGTTAGTGCATTTCTTAAATCAGAAGTTTTTATTAATAGCTGACATTACTGTGACTGAGTTTTTGGAGGAAAGGAAACATTTAAAAATATTTAACATAATTATTATAAAATTACAAAAATTGTTCGATTTTTTAATTTACTAAGAAAGTAAATAAGATTGAGCAATATTAACAGTATTTGTCATTAAGATAATCTCAAAGACCCAACCTTGAAACATGTGTATATAAAGACTTTATCTTAACATTTCCTGTTCCTATTTCTCAAGAACTCGGTTGTCAGGCTACTTGTCTAACCGTAGATCATTGTTTAACCGCCTCTTTAATACAAAATCGCATTCAAAGGCGGCAACCTCAAAATATTTGCAATGCTGCCCCCGAGGCATGACAACTAAATCTTTGTTAGGTTCTAGTAAACATGTTGCAACATGCGTTAAGGCGCTTAAAACCCGCTCGTTGTGTCTAAGCCGTGGGATTAAATTGGCTTACAGAGTTGCCGAAAAACGCCTCAAAGGACGACAAGGAAAGGTGAAATTTTTGGACTAGGGAATTGATCCTTTTTTCTTTTAGTCGCTATAGGTGTGTACCGCATAATTTTGCACTCAATAGTAAATAGAAACCTCAAACCAAAAGAAAACAAACCTAGCTGAGTTTTTTCCTTGCCTGGGCTAAGTCCATCAATCATTTTTTAGCCGGCCGTCAAGGCAGCCAAGCACATTAACATTTATGAAGTTTGCCGATGGAATTTTTTTACTCTACCCGAACAAAAGGTTCATTCAGTGTTCGCCTGGCTGGTTGACTTTAATAAGATTTTCATAATTTCATGCGCTTGTGCATATTTGGAGTCAATTAATGTCAAAGTAGTTTGGAAGCGCTGCAATCGATCAAATTATAAATGCAGCGCAATGGCGGTAAAGAAGGCGTTAAAATGTCTAGAGGGAGTTCCATACAGGGTGCAATGAAATTATGGGGCAGTTTTCATATGCCATACATGAATATGAATGATGATGACTTGGCTTGGAAAGTCATATTATGACCTTTTTATTTGAATTATGCACAAAAAAATATGATGACTTTTTGACTTTTGATTAAGCAGGAAGCTAAGGTGTTGATGTTAGTGATAAGAAGGAAACTATAGCCACAATTTTTGTGGGAACTCTAAACAGTGAAAACTGCTAATGATTAGACGCTGCTGCATTTCTCAAACAATTTGATACGCTCATGTGCAGAAGGCAGTTAAGATGGAAGATACCAAAAGTCGAAAACAAGTTAGTTAAATGAAAATAATCGAAACATTCATGGGAGAAATGTTCTAATGAAGATGGACATTGAATATAAGAGCAGGAATGTTAATACAACAAGTTGAATTCCTAATGAAAAATTAGTTGTTTTTTTTTTTTTGAGTAAAAAAAAAAAAAAAATTGAGTAATTTTTTTCTTTTTTATATTTATTTGTTGTCCAGCATTTCAGTTTTTTTTTTAAACTTCTCTTACACTAGTTTACAAATTTTTTTTTGATCGAGAGAGCTGGGCTCTCATATACTTTTTTTGATGTATTTTTGGGCGCTGATTTCAAAAGTGCAAACCATTTATTTTTTCAAAGAATGGTTTTCGAGAAATCCGCGATTAGCTAGTTTTTTGGCAATCTTTCGACTTATTTGTTCATATTAACATCATATCTTATTTGATATTAAATAATGTTACACAATTCAATAGATAATTATATTATGCGGATCGAATGCGAATTGAAGCCACTATAAATCCTCAAAGTTGAAAAATGTGAACTTTTTTTTTTGCATTTTTGAAAAATTGCTGAATTTCAAATGGACATTTACTCACTTACAAATTTTTCTTTGTAAATATCGCAATTAATTAATTAAATCCATAACTTACACTGTTGCTAATAAAAAGTAGGTTAAAACAATTTCTCAAGGCTTTAACTAATCGCAGTCATTTAGTTTGATTATAATATTTTATATTAGTGCTAATGGTATTTTTATTGCATTAATTTTTAATATTTGCAACTCTTACAAATTGCACGCCTAATCTTTTTGTTAAGCCAAAACATTTAAAGCCTCACCACACACACAGGCAAACACACACAGACAAACACATTTAATTAACTTAATTAAAATAAACCTGAAAAGCCTCAAACAGTCACAGGGATTGTTCGCAACGCGTTTTATATTAAATGTGGCATTTTAAATGCCATTTCATTTGATGCACTTAATCCAATTGGTCAGGCGTGTAAAAGCGTCACATATATAACAAGTGAAATAATAATAATAACAATAATAAAAGCGACACGGTAATTAGTTAATTTATAAATATCATATAAACTGCTCATTTGTGAATTCAATTAATGTTCATATGCGCGTGTCAAAGTGGATTAAAGTCTAATTTAATAACTAACTATGGAATTGTGAACAATGCGTAATTATTATATAAACTCAATAAACAAATGTATACAATTAAATATAAATTGAAATGGCGTTGAAATGGAGATACTAATGCACTTTTTTTCTACACAGATTTATGACACAGACTGTGCACAACTGTCAACTGGAAAATCTAGGAAAATTGAATCTTTTTGATATGTTATGGATACTTGAATACTTCAGACAGTTGGAACATTTGTTGACACATGCTGGGGTATATTCAGGGTAAACCACAGCAGCCTCAACAGACGCGTTTGCAAGTCACAAGACCGCCTTCTAGACTACTTAAAGGAACTGTCAATTGCCCAGGATAATGCATGCCTTTAATATAATTTATGCATGCCCAGCTCTCAAGTGGATATATTATTCCTTAAGGAACGTCCACGCCTGCGCACAGCTGTGGCTCTGACTTGTAACCTAAGACTTCTTAGACAGCGCAGGACTCTCTCAAACTGGGGGCCATTCCAACTGCCAAGTTAATCATATTGTTGACTGCAACTGCAACTAATTACAAATCAATTTGTACCAGCCCCCAACAACCAAAATCAAGTCAAACTAAACCAATTCCAATTCCCCACAGGAAGTAAGCGCAACCACCTGCCTGTTTTTTTTATGTGGTCGACTTTTTGACAAGCCTATAAAAATAAAAATGTTATATATACACAGCAAGTACCAGGGTAAAACTGGAAATGGAAACTATGTGCCATAAATCAGTGAGGCGACTTTGATGTGCGTATCGTGGAGCAGTGTAACAAGTTCGTAAATAGTGTAAATGAGATCATTTTAAGTACGATTTTAATGTTCTTCCCAGATGTGAAATAACAATTGAGTTGTAGTGCAGCAGACATAATTAAAAGGCAGATATAAGTTCAAAGTAAATCTATATGCATAGTTTAAAGATAGCAATATTTCCAATTTTTTGACTAATTTTTAACAATTTTTTGTTTTATAATGCAGGCTGTAATTTGGTGCGAAATCAAATAAATATTTGATATAAAACAATCCTCCAATTCACTGTAATCAAATTCTACAATTAATATATTAATATTAAGCTATATGGAAAAGTGTCTTAAACATGATATATTTCTAAAAAAAATTTTTCTTTTTCTTTTCAGATGGATACGTAGCTTCTTCTACTTTCAACTCCATTGTTTGGACAAACCTTTATTAGCACTTAAGTTTAAGGAATCCTTTTCTCAACATTACGACGCAAATAAGCACTTCAGCTTCACTGCCTTACCATTGTGCTCGAGAACTCTAACCATTTGTCTTCTAATTATGATTTCAATGGGTTTGCAAAATCAAAGAAGGCGTAATTCGCTCTCACCAGTCCGTCAAAGACCAAATGTCTTATAAACAATACCAAGGTCCCTTTAAGGCGGCAAATCGAATCAAAGAAATAACAAACAACCAAAATAATAATAATAAATAAAAATAAAAAAAAAAGGAGTACAAAGCCTGGCCCAGCAAAAAATACGTACACACATGTACTATTGTTGACAGACTCAAACCGCAAACAAAAAGAGTTCCCTTTTTTGTTGGACCACAAAAGGAGCGGAAAAAGCGATCAAAGAGGCGAAGAGCTGCCAAGAAAAAAAAAATATATCTGAAAGAAAGAAGGTACCAACCTTGTTCTTGAAAAAACGCGAGGTATCAACACATATCCCCTGGAACGTACTTACCTTTTATGTATGTGTATTTGTGGATTCATTTTGCGGCCAGCTTAGGACCGTATTCATCAGCATCATCTGCCTTTGTTGCCAGGACGATGTGGTGTCTTAAGCGCTTTAAGCGAAATTAAAACATTTCACGCAGCAGGCGAGCAACTTTATTTGGCTGCTTATTATGCAAACACTGCCACAGATTTTCGCATTTACGAGTATTGTTGTCAAGTACATACACTATACAAAATTTCTTACAATTAAGACATTTATTTTCTTATGAAAACTACTTACTTATTAGTGTAGATTAAATTAATCTTAAATTTGTATTTCTTATGCATGTATATAGTTTACTAACTTAACAGAATATTTCAATTATCAAAATAAATGTTATTGTCAAATTGTTGAAATATTTAATATATATTAAATATTAATATTTAATTTTTTTGTATAGCCATAACTCAGACAAAAGAAAAAGGATACTAAAAGGATATGCCTTTTTTTGCAGAACCGATCGTTACTATGCTAGCTATATGTTACATATGACCCCATAATGTTTAAATGGTAATCGATAGAGTAGGTCCTTATGATCCTAACGCTCCAAAAATTTTGAAAATCCGTCTCTATTTGGCTAAATGGGAGCTATTTTTCGAAAAAAGGACCTCTTAATTAGGCATAACACGGTCAAATAAAAAAGGATATTAAAAGGATATGCCTTTTTGAACTCACAGACAGCAGAACTATCGATTGGCATTCAAAGATTTCCAGAATTTTTTCGAAAATTTGACTTCAAATTTTTGTAAGGGGGTTGCTAGCAAAATTGGTCCTGAAATCACTAAAACGGCCATAGCTCCGCCATTTCAAGGACGAATTTGATGTCCTTTGGCCTGAATTTAGTCCTTGCCTGCCGAAATCAGAAAATGTATTCAAAAGGACGAAAGTCCTTTCAGGAGCTGAGAAATCACGACTTTTTCGTATAGAGAAAAATGCTTATAACTCGGCCGTATCCTTGAATATCCTGACGAGTCCTGTGGCAAACCAATTGTCTTGATGAGGACTATAAGTTGACCAAAGGACATTAAAATCGTCCTTGCAGTTTCCGAGATATTGAGGATTTTGTGTTTTCTGCATGTTTTCCTTGGCGCCCAGACTGAAATTTTACAAGTGTCGGATTTTTAGATGACCCCATAATGTTTAAATGGCAATCGAGAGAGTCGGTCCTTGTGATCCTAACGCACCTAAAATTTTCAAAATCCGCAAGGATTTGACCAAATGGGAGCTATTTTTCTAATCAGGGTTAATCAGAGACTGCTGCTGTTAATTTGCTGTTAACCCACTGTAAACATTGTAATTCTGTTAAGGTGACGTCACCTTTGCGTTATTCGGCTGTTAACCTGCTGTGAGCCAATGTTTGGATATTTCATTTTTTCGGTCGCTAAAGTCGCTGAAATACCAGGCAAACAGAAATCGCTACTTAATAATTAAATATAAATTTTTATTGATTTCATATTTTATATGTATACTAATTACTTAGAATTTAATATTAAAAGACTATTGTTTATTATGTACTTATTTTAGGCAATTGATTAATAAATGTATTTTTCTTTTATTTATTTTAATTGATTTTAATTATAAAAGTTAAAAAAATAAGAGTAATTTAACGTTTTTAACATAAAATAAGAGTAATTTAAAGTTTTTAACATGTCACAATTTGAATTTTCGTGTAAAAATAAAGTTATAGTAAATTTTAATTTAAAAAAAAGTCCATAAATAATTCTTTACTCATAATTTGTATATAATGCGTTTCCTGGGAATATGCACTTTTCGGATGCATTCTCTGAGTGCACACACGCATACATTAGATTTAGAGCACAACGCTTATCATGTCCAACATACTGTGCTTACATCCAGCCACGTAATCAGCACAGTCCAAGCCGTGCGTGCCCAGCTCCGAAGCCTTATAGAGGCTATCCACGTGCTGCAGTCGCCGTTCGGCGGCGCTAGTCGTCGGGCTGGGGGAAAAAAAGGCGTCATATCACTAATTATAACTGGAACTGACCCCGGCCGTTGTTTGGGGTTACCTTCAATAACTTACATGAATAGAATTTTGAATATGCTGCCCAATACGCCGTTGTGTGCATCCAGTGGAGCTGCGCTCACCTCGCAGATAGTCCGCAGCAAACAGGCGCTGCCATTATAGCCATACTGACCCAAATAGTTAACAATCGCGCGGTAAAAGTCGTGACGTGTAAACCGAGGAGGTGTCGCAATCGAACGTTTCTCCAGGTTATCATCATCGCGCCCATCTATGGGCGTTACATCGCTGCCAACGCCCAGAAATCCTTCGTCCAGATCCCACTGTAAATATGGTATTTTAAGTATTTAACTGTTCTGCCAAAGTCAAAGCTCTACTCACCCTATCAATCCACTCATTGTAAGAATTATTTGAAGGTAAACCATAGTTGGACTCAAAGTTGAAAGCCATATAGACATTGCGATACGTTAGATCCAAAGGAATGGCCACAGCGGCTAATAACTGAAAAATAATATATTATAGTTAAATCAAAATTTGTAAATGCTTCTTCACTTACACCTATGGAGCCACCACGTGGAAAGAACAGCACTGCACTGGCCAGCTTTGCCACCAGCAATATCAGCGCCAATCCGACTAGGATGCAGTCCCAAAGATGCGAACGGTTTGAACTCATCGTGAACAATGCGCTAAGTGAACTATTTGCAGTTTTTGCGTTGCAAGTAACAAGTTGCAAGTTGCTGTAGAGCTGTAGAAAATTGCAAGTGGAAGGTAAATTAAAGAAATATACAAAAGAATATACAAGAAAAAGGTGTTAAAAATAGAATACTCTTAACTCACGTGGTAACATTGTGAGATCACAATAATCAAATATCACACAAATGAAGGCTTCGCAAAAGATATTTGAGTGATCTGAAATTATTTTGATTAGTAAAATTATTTAAAAATATACAAATTTGACAAATATTTATAAAAAAAATTTCAGTGTCAATAAATAATTAATTGAAATACTTATTATACCGATAAACACAATTAAATTAAATATACTTCCAAACTTCTTTAAATATAAACTCCTAATGGAAGTAGAAAACTAAAATACTAAATTGTTTTATTAAAATTAAAAAATATCAAATATTAAAGCTACAAGGTTTTAATTTAATATTTGCATAAAATATTTTTTTTCATAAATGATTTTTTTCTAAAATTCAAAGTTTGCAGCCAAACTAATAGAATATCATGGCTCAAACTGGAATATGCAAGTTTAACACAGTTTCCATATGACCTAGCCAAGTTACTTGGCCAAGTTACTACTACCAAGTCTATGCAACGTGTAAGCGTCAATTGGTTGGTGCTAATTAATAGAATTTGAAGCATTTCTCTCCCAAAAGTGGTGCAGACTAAAAGTAGATTCTAGACAATATACAATTCTTTTGAAATGGAATTAGTATAGCGTCACACAATTTGATTGCGTTAAAAAATGCGTGAGCATGAACTTTAGAAGCTTTTTTTTAATATTCTATATTGAAAGAATCAGTAACACGCTGATAGGCAGAGCATTAACAACGTGCGGATTGTAAAGGAATTTGAATTTTTAATATACTCATATAGAAAATGAAATCAATTAAATCTCTGAGTATAGCTTATTGTCTATATATAAGTGTAGTTTGTACAACAAATGTTTATGGTAGTTTATCAAAACAGGAGCGTAGCAAAAGAGCGCCAATTCCATGGCTCATATTTCCAACAACATCTCCCACACGGGTGCAGGTAGGCAATAAATCGAAATATCTTTGGATTTATGTTTAATTAAATATTTGTCTTAATTCAGATCATTGCTGGTATCGGTATACCGCTGGAGGATCTCGAGTATGAGGCTGTGACGACAGGTTATGTACTAAAAGCGGAATACTGGCTGCCCGAAACTCCAGATTCACTGCGTACTCCCACAGCTTTACCCATTAACCAAAAGCCAACGTTGGGATCTGTTGGAGCACGGAGAAACCGACCCATGCTCGAGAACTTCCTGGTGGGTGTCGATGAGCTGGGCAAGAGTACAAGAAAATTGTTTACTCGAACTAACAAAGTGCTGAGCAGTTATCGCTGGACAGTCTATAAGGGTCTGGAGGGATTGGCCCAACGTCTGGGCTATCAAGGACGCATCTGTGTGCTGAAAAGCATTTGTGAGGCTGCCGAGGAGCCTTTTCATATTACCAATGGATTAATTTCAGATCTTCTGCATATCCTGTTGACGTAAGTAAAATATTGAATTTTATTAATTACTATTATATATTTTAATTGAATATTAAATTCCTTAGTCCCTCTACATCGGTGGATAAGCTGTCGGAGCATGCTGATAATGAGTATTACTATGCGGAGAAGGTGGGACAAACGGGCGCGGGTTGTGAGCGCGTCTTCAAAGAATGTCGCCGCAGTTTGTTGCAACACTTTAGCGAACTGCATGACAATCTGGATAAAATAATGTTTTAGGCAATAAAATTTAAGTAAAAATATTTAGCCGAATTTTTATTATTAAAAAATATATCGAAGTAAATTTAAGTTAATACGAGCAGAGCTCATTTGTTATTTAGGAACCCCAAAGCACTCAAATATTCTTCCAAGCAAAAAAGTTAAACATAGTTTTTGATTAAAGTTTTGTTCAGTGTATTTACTGACTCAAAGACAGTTAAAGTGTTAATTGCCAGAACGCGAACTATGCTGTTTTCTGAAAACTGAAATTCTCATAGCTATATGAAAAATGGGCACACAGTCGCGTCCAAAATATTTATTATGGCTTTAAAAGTTTCAACAGGTCTGCGTTGATATTGTGACTAATTTAATTCATTAGTTGACACTTTCATTTTTTTTTTTTTTAATAAAAGAAAGTAAAAAGTTTCTGTTCTGCAAAGTTAATCATATAGTTGAGAAGTAACAACGAAGCAGTACGGTTTTGAATCTTATAGGCGCAGTGGTTAAAGAATAATCAGGAAACGCGCTAATATGACAATAATACGATTCGAGTGGCTTATTGTGCTTATTTTATCATATTTAGCTATTGTTTTAGCTCATAATAATAGCTATAGCTATGCTCAGCATAATGAAAATGATCTTTTAGTGCGAAAAGCGCGTTGGTTGCCTTTAATCTATCCACGAAGTCATCCTGCAAGATTTAAGGTAGAAATTTGGCATCTTAATGATTTTTTAATATTAAAACCTTAATAAATTTTCAGCTTATAGCAGGTTTTGGCATACCAGTGGATGATCTTGATATTGAATCTATTACCACAGGGTATGTGTTTAAGGCCCAATACTTTTTGCCCAACAGAGCCAAGCAAATTCGATTAAAGGATGTGCATGGCATAACTGATCGGAGGTCTAAGGATAATGCAACCATATTTCAACGAAACATGCAAAAAACTGACAAGGAACTGGGTCTGGCCACAAGAGTTTTGGAAGACAATGCATATCAGACTCTAAGTGGTTATCGTTGGGCTATTTACCAAAGTTTCGAGAGCATGGCCCTACGCATGCAACTCAATGGACGGCAGTGTATTTTGAAGAGTATCTGCGAAAGTGCCACAGCTCCGTTTGATGAACGCAATGGTTTGCTGGGCGAGCTACTACACATATTGCTAACGTAAGTAAATCATTTAACTTATTTAAGTACAACTAACTAACTGAGAATTTATAGTCCTTCCAGTTCAGTTGATGCCCTGTCAGAGCACACGGATAACGATTATCTACGGGCTGAACATTTGGGACATGCGGGCGCGGATTGTAATACGGTTTATGCCAAATGTTCAAAATCCCTTTTGGAACATTTTAGTGATGTACATCATTTGGGCAGCGAATTTTTGAAAATTATTGGCTAAAATTTATGGCAATTAGAAACTGCACATATTTGCTATTTAATTAAATAATTTTGATTTGATTATGTTATCATTATTTTAATCTAAGTTCATAACTTGTTACAAGTCAAAATCAATGATAATGTTGTATTCTTGATTTGAGCTTATTTAACTGTCAATAGGCATATAAAATGCCTAAATTAAAATCATTTAAGTTGCCTTATCAATGCATTAAATAATTAATAAATTTGTATAGTAGTTTCATATAAATAATTTAAGCTTTAGTGTTTTCCAAACTGTCAATAGATTATAATTATTATTTAGACTAGTTTAAATTAAAATTTGTTTCACTGAGAATGTATTTTATATATTTAATTATTATAGATAATTTGTAATCTATAGATTTTATGACTGCGAGTAACTTTGGCAGACTATAATTTCTTTTTTTTAAGCTTTCTTTTTATTGCACTCGGATGTATTTTTTGGTAATATAGAATAAAAATAATTTTTCTCTTTGGACACCCACATTGAACCGCAAAACTGTAATTAAGAAATTATCGTAATATACTCTAATACTTTAAAAATGCTTGAGAAAACAATAGTTTGAGACATTCTAACAACTTCCTCTCTGCATCATTTCACTGTCAAGCGTAAAATTTATGCAAATTTGTACATAATAACTCTTTTTGTTTTCTGTTTATAGTATGTATGTGGCAGCTTCATCTTCAGCTCCATTTACATACATCTTGCAACTCCATCTTTAGCTCTTTCTCTACGCTCGGGTGGTCGCCTTTGAAACCTATCAAAATGTACGCATCTTGCAGGTCTTTAGCCTATGCCAGGGGCCAGGCCAGCGGCATTGTCTTCTAATTTAATAATTATAGTTTGGCTCTTAGATGGCATTAGCTACTGGGCCTTAAGACCCACCACCGACAGTTGGATTGCCCTTTTGTTATTGGACTGGCCAACAAATAGGCGTTTAAATGCAAATGTCCACGCTGTAATTAATACGCATAATACGCGTATTATGCTAATGCCAATGTCATAATGACTTGGCCCAAAAACCCTGGTCAAAATATGCTTTTCACACTTAAAATGCAGTCGATGTTTGGACTCTGCCTCAGACTCGGTCATATATTCGTCACAGCGTTCCATTGTTAATGTTTTTACGTACTAATTAGCTTTGACAAAAACACAAAACAACACAGCTACTAAAAAAAAATTAGTAGTCAAAGGGTCTGGGTCTATGTCTTGGGTCTGGGATCTGGATCTGCGATCTGCGGGTCATCGTCTGCGACTTTCTCTAATGAAGTTCCCAGCAAGTGGCTTTTAATTTGTTGCCGGGTTCTGGTACACTTGTGCATCATTCCAAAATGATGACAACATATGATAAGAGCTGCATATTTGACAGGAGTTCCCCAAGCCCAAGAAAACTGAATGAATGTGTCTGCTCTTGTTGGATCGTAGAATCTACCATAAACTAAAATCTCTAGTCTAGATAATCAGTGCTAGATGATGATGCTGTTGTTGTTTTATTTTTGTATTTTTTATATATATAGTGTAGCTTAATAGTTTCCACAATCCAAGCACCTTTCACAAGTTTTCATGTTGTTGTGATTACCTTTAACCCTTGCCTGTTTGTTTTGGGGCAATAATTTTTATTTCCATTGCCTTTCTTTGGAAACAATTTGTAGCAACATGCAACTTAACAATGTAATCAGTGTGTGTGTGTGTGTGTTTGTTTGAAACTGCAGGCAAAATGCTGCAGGAGTCTGAGACAGAGAAATACATAGAGTCAGATGCTTATCCCGCCAGGTTGCGACAACTATTTTATGACCTTATATGCGACTAGGGGGGGGAGCTCTTCTTTATAAGGTGCCTTGGCTATTTTTGGGTAAACCCCCCCCTTTATTTGCCTCTGGTGAAAGTGGGTCCCCGTCTCGGTACCAGAATATTATTGTTTCTTGTTGCCCAAAGTTGGCAACTGGTGTAATAATTTTTGTGCACCAGGGCGAAAATGTAACAAATAGCTGTAGGTCGAGGTCGAGACTTCTCTTTCTTCTTTATGGAGTGCGTATGCTAGTTATGGTAAATTAACAGCTCTATCTCTATCTCTGTCTGGCAATGCTAATTATGTGCAATTTTATGGTTTTTCATAGGGCAGTTTCAGAAATTGCACAGTGTGAAATAACAAAAAAAAAGGTAATGCAGTTAAGGTTGGTTTTTACAATAAATGGCTATTTTTATATAATTAAATTGTGCACACTATGAGATAAATAAATTTGATTTAAAGTTAGTCACTATATCATATAGCTGTCATATAAACAATAGGTTAAAAATTGATTTTAATTTTTAAGTATAAAAATTATGAGTAAAGAATTATTAATGTACTTTTTTCATTCAAATTTACAAAAACACTTTTTTTTACCCGAAAATTCAAATTGTGACATAATAATTAAATTTAAATTTTTATTTGTTAAGTTTAATTTAAGTTGTTGAAAAATAACAGTAAAGTTAAATGATAAAATCAAAAAATCAATTTTTATGTTAAAAATTATAAATTACTCTTATTGCTCAACTTTTATAATAAAAATCAGTAATTAAAATTATTTGCCAACTTTTATTGAAAAGTTGAAAATAGAAGTTATTTTTTGATTTTTGTGATAATAAAAGTTATATTTTGATTTGTATTACAACAATTAAATCATTTTATATTAATCTTAAGTTTTTTTATCTCACGCTCTTTGCGCATTCAAAAGACATTAAAACTAGAAAATGTTTTTACAACTTTACAAATATATATTTCAACATCTTTAAATCACAAATGACCATAAATGTATTTCCGATTTGATATTATTACTGTCTCCGTCTACATGTTTTTTTTTTTGGTACGGCAAAGTTGATACATATCGCTACTCTCCTTTAACGGTTCATCAAGCTCATTTTCCCATTGTAAGTTTTGATTGCAGTCATTAAATTACACATCTTATCGATGATTATGTATATTTGTGTATATTTCATGCTAATTAGAATTCAAAGATCTTCATTTCATGATATGGAATAATTAATTGCGTTTAATTTTTTTATCGCTAAACTCGTATACACCTGCGTGTGTGTATATCCCCTAACTCACTTAACGGCTCTCTGATTAAGTTGTATCATTTGTGGCATCAGATTTCTGCTGTTAAAACCGTGAGACTCTTTACCCAAGCCACATGTCGTATGCGCATTGTCATCATAACTTTACCATTGTCTGCATCTGAATCTGAATCTGATGATATTTGTGCATAATTTTGTGTGCTTGTGCTGCAGTTTATTATTTAAACAACGTGACTGAATTTACGTAGCGCCGCAGGGTAAGCAAAAACAACAAAAAAAAATAGGTAAATACAAGAGAAAAACCGGGCAGTAAAATAATAATACGTAGTAGAGTTGGTTTGCATATGCAAAGTGAGCGTAGCCCTGGCCCAGACAATTTTCGCATGATAAATCGTTAAAAGAATATGAAAAAGCGCGAATTGTTACTGAAATAATATATATAGTAAAGAGAGAGAGCAGGGAGGTGGAGACAGAGGATGGTACAGTTTCTTCTCACCTGCCCTTTGTTTATGCAAAAAGCTTTGCAAAATTGGCGCTGCGAACGTGCCAAAGCATTTCATGGTCTGGCAACTTAATACAGGGCGCTTCGTATCTGTATCTTCTATCAAATAAAAAATGCCCCAACCATATGTGTGTGTGTGTGTGTGGGGGCTCCATTCATCTCTTGCATATGTGTGTGTGTGTGTGTGTGTTTGTTTTTGGACTGGCGCTCACGTGTAAATTTTCTCAAATAAATCATTAAAAGCTGCGCCAGCGAGCAGCACAGCACAGCACATTGACATTGTCAGAGAGTCTTCGCTCTTTTTGAATAGAGGCGCCTTTAATAATAATCAACGCGGGAGTGCTTATTGTAAGTGCTCAGGCAAGCCTGAGGGACGGGCAGAGAGCATCCTCTCTGGGGGCGGAGACTCTTCTCTCTATTCATAGATTGCACTTTGTATGCTTGTTCTATTCATAAAGCATATTCCTAGGTGCCTCAACGTGCCATTGCACTCGACATTGTGTATGTGTGTGTTGAGTGTGTGTTTGTATGGGTTAGTTAGTGGCACTTTAGCGCTAAAGTTTATACATAAATTTGTCATTGGCATTCAGTAACTTGCATGTGCATACTTCAGCATATTTTCTAAGCACATGCAAACATTTGTCTACACCGTTTCTTTAGTTCTTTTACCTTCATTTATATATTCATCTATGTTTGAGTTTACCTTGTTTGCTTTTGAGTTTCTTTTCGCAGATGCTTCTATATTTAACCGATTCAATAGTATATGTCTTGGTTTTTTCTTTTTTTTTAATTAAATTTGCAGCTTCCTATAGAATTTATGGCCGCCTTGTGAAGAAAATACAAATAGCTGTTAAAACATTATGAATTCTTTTTGAAAATTGATTGAAAAGGAAAAATAGCAACCATAAAATTATATAATCTTATTGTTCACATAGTTTTAGTAGTAATTCTATCAATTTTTTATATTTTTTTTTTTAATTTATTGTTTTTTCATAAAAAAACGTTAATAGAATTTTTTTCTTTCGCAATATAGAAATTTGATTTCTGCGACCAGCGCTCTTTTCTTTTAATAAAGTATAGAATTATTAATATATTATGAATGCATTTTAGCTAATTTTAATAGTAAAAAATATTTAAAATAATAATAAAATATATAAAAAAAATACAGTATAAGTCGTATCACTCTGTTTCAAATTTAAGTAAATTTTGTCGGTAAAAATATGTGTTGTTAAAAATTGGAATAACATTTAATATATTGTTGCAAAAATGAATAATTTAATTTAGAATATTATTTTATTCCCAACATATGAGAAAATCATATAAAATTGCACTTTTCTCTAAATGGTTTCATGCAGCTTATTAAATTTTATTATTTATGACGTTTAAGTCCATGATTCCTTGCATTTCCTTCTAAAATCTCCCAAGCTCCTAGCTACTGTAAAAATATTTACAATGAGCTCAGGTTTTAGCAAACTAAAAACCCCTTTTGATAGGGCGTTTACAGGATTAAAAGTTGGATAGAAATTTTTCCTTTACAGACCTTTTACCTAAAAGGATGTTAATAAACGGCCTAAGACAATTGAGACCAACATAAATTCTGAATTAGTTGCATAACAAAGAAAGGGATGGAAAAACACAAAACGGCGGCGTTATCACCTTTTAAAGGACAAACAACACAGGAGGTCCTGGGCACAGACACAGCCAAAGCAAGGAATGCAGTTTTACCTCATGGATATTGTTGGCTCGTTAAAATTTCATTCGTTTGCCTTTTATTAGCATAGATGTGGTAATTTTCCCTTGAAGAATGTAAACCCAAGTCCCTCAATGGTTGTTGTTCCCAGTCCCAGCAACATTGGCGGCGGCATGGAACTGATCTGGTTTAAATACTATTACAGTGGCAACAGCGGCAGTTCAAAAGGATCAGTGTGGCGAGTCTACAACACATTTTGATTAAGCATGAAGTCGTGTCGACGCCGATGGACCAAACCGGTCGGTTTGTATTCGAGTCTAAATCCCTTTGTTTTTTCTCCGCATTAAAATTCTTAATTTATTTCTGTTGCCGACAAGCAGCAGCCAAGAGCGTAGTCATCATCAGCTGGAACTTAAGCAAACAGGGCTCAAGTGCAAGCGCATTAGACACAGTCATTCCCTCTCATCATCCATTCCAGAAACATTCTCTGATCTCTATACTCTATTTGTAGACCGGGTGTGAAGTGCCGCACATTTTCAAAAAAAAGGTGGGCGATCTCACCGATTCCAATTCGATACTGTAGTGTGGGCTTGTGTGAAGTGGGTGTGGACAGACGCATGTGTAGCGGCCCTGGCCCTGGCATTGGCATTGAGGCGCCTCGAGTGTGTGCAACACTTGTGTGTGCGCTGATTGTGCAATAAAAATTTTTACTTTTGGGGGGGTAGAAGAGGGCGTGGCGCAAGGCATTGCAAATTGGCGCAATGGGCACAGCTGTGGCAGATTCGTTGCGCTTTTCATTTCGTTTATTTATGTTCATGTCGCGTTGCGGTTTACGAGAAGGTGCCAACTCATCTACGGGAATATGCATCCTGTCCCTGTGCCAGAGATCTCAATTTGTTAAGCAGCTGATGCCAGATGGCGCTACAGTCGAAGGCATTGTGTTAATAAGACTATAACAGATTTCTTATAAATTATGTTTAAATTAATGGCGAGGGTGTGTTTATACATTCGACATATTTATAAGAAATGTGTTAAAAGTGTGACGGCCCAGGACAGTGAACAAAGAAGTCACAGTCTGCTAACAGAGTAATTTATAAAGAAAAGCCTTGAGTAGAAAATAGCAAAAATGTGAAATATATAACGTAAACAGGCATGATTGAGGTATAAATATTTAAATATTAATAATAAAAACAAGGATGTGCGAAATGTATTGAAAATAACAGCTTTAACTTATAAAATAATTTTGAAAATTCAAAAAAAAAATTGCACTTTAATACTCTAATAAATAAATAAATATGTCTAAACGCGAATAAAATATCCTAAAATAAATCTCACTTTTAAGCTGGATTATCTCAAATAAAAATTAAAAAAAACAAATAATATGCAAAAAACTTAAATATATTGCAGAATAAATGTCGAAATATTGAACTAGCAAACAGGATAAATACGAAATTAATATTTGAGAACAGCTCTAACATATTAAATAGTTTCCAAAATTAAAAAAAAATTCGCACTTTACTACGCTTATAAATAAATAAATATGTCTTAACGCGAAAAAAATATTCTAAAATAAATCTCTCTTTTAAATTGAATTATCTCTAGATAAATTGTAAATAAAAATTTAAAAAAACTTAAATAATATTGAATTGCAGAATAAATAAATATCTAAATATTAAACTAGCAAACAGGAGATTTACGAAATTAATATTTGGGAATATCTCTATCTTATATACAAAAAAAAAAAAATCGCAATTTTATACTCTACAAAACAAATAAATAAATATATGTAAATACAAAAAATAAAATATTCAAAAAAAACATTCACTTTTTAATTGGAATATCTCTGGATAGTTTGTAAATCAAAATTTAAAAAAAATGAAGTTCAACTTGTAATTTATTTAAATCTTTATCACAAGTAGAAGTTGAATAATAATATCGAAAGTTAATACCCTAATATCATATTATATAACACGTCTGACAGCTTTTATAAAGACAATCTGAACTTCTTGTCTATTTTGATTAAAACTGATGCTAAACATCCAAAAAAAATACAAGATAAACTCACGTAACTTTGTGCTTAACACACCAAACGCATTCAGCTCAGTTTCAAGCCTGATCACATGTCAAGTGCCACCCACAACAAAACTGAAATAACTTGGCTATCTGATGTCGCATTAGCACCACACCACATTAGGGTAGCTCACTTTTAACCCACAATTTCATGGGCATATATCACGCGTGCCTGTTAAAGTTTCCATTCCACACATTCATCAGGCTGAACAAGAAATGGAACCATTACTGGCATGTGTTACTTGAAACTTATCGCTGTCTGCACAATGTCAATGTCAGCTATTATTATTTCACTCGCGTCTCCACAAAAATTATCACTTGGGATTAGCCAGAACCACAGCCAAAGGAAAAACTTCCGATGTGCTGTGTTTGTCATAGCTCAACTAACCAGAAATCCCCAACAAACATTTGAGGTACAAACACCTACAGTCTCAACAAGAAAACAACACACACACATGTCGCGTCGGGCTTTTGCTTTCATTTTTCAGCTTCGTTTGATATATTTAAAGTGTGATTATTTGTGCGGCGATAAGCAACTTCCTGCCCCTACTGATTGATGCTGCACTGACTGGTGAGTCCTCTGCCCCCTCAGATAAGAGATGGGTTTGCATAAACGCCCGAGGTGTTAGTTTCCACACCCTATGCAACATTTTGTTGCGGTTCCAACTGGGGTGTGATATTTGACAGTTTGCCTCGCATTCACAGTGATAAGAATTATTTACATTTCTTTCTCTTTTTTTTACGCGCTCATTTTTCTCATTAAAAAGTTGAGGCACAGCCGGAAAATGATTGCCATGTGCTGACGCTATGACTGTGTTTCATTCTTCTACATTTTTCATTTCATAATTTCACATTTTTTTCGTTGGCAAATAATTACCTCAAAATTCACATACCGACGGGCCGCCGCTTAAACCACTCATCCAAGCGTTATGAAAATTCATAAATGCCCCATTCCATACCCTAGAAAGGCAGGCAGGCAGGCGGTGCCTGCATATTTTGAATGCTGCCTGGTTATACTTGGCGGTGCGGGTGGCATTTTTATGTGCATAAATCCTTTCACACACAAACATTTCAGACTACGAAAAAATAATAAAAAATATAACAAAAAAAAAGAAGAAATGTAGCAAAAGGATGTGCTTGCCGTTTGGTCATTGTTTGTCCCTGGCAATGAGCCGCACATTAAACCGTACATAATTAAGCTGCCAGGATTATTTTGATGTGTCACACGGCGACGGCGACAGGCAGCTGATAGCCCGGCCCAGGGCATTAATTTAAGCCAACTTTTGTTTTGAATTCCAGTTGCTTGCATTTTCCAGCACTGTGAGAGTCCAACCAGCTGGGTTTTGTGATAAATGTCTGGTTTGTCGTTGAAAATCAACAGGCTCCAGGCATTGTGTTTAACTGCAGTGCAATCAAAACTGCATAGATATTATAATCAAAGCAAAGAAACAAATTCTAAATGAAAAATTCCAATACAACTAAATACAGTCGTGGGGCTGTTAAATTGCATTTTTAACAATGCAACATTTAATAACAATTTTTATCAACTATTTTTCATTTAAAGTATTATATTATTTATCATTTGCCCATAGATATTGCTTTGAATTGAGCAGTTAACTTTAAAAACCCGAAAAATCTGCATTTTCTGAATGTTTTTAAACAAAAAAAAATTAAGTTACAAATTTACGTTTGTTATGATAAAATTAAAATGAAATTTCTTTTATCCAATTAGCTGTAAAAATAGAAACACTTTAACATTGAAAGCTAATCTACAAACATTTTGACAATATGTATAACAAACATAACATTTCAAATGCACAAACATGGCATTTCACTCAAAACTAAAAAAAAGAAAAAAAATCATTTGATTTCCGACACAACAAAAGTGTTATCTATATGGGCGCCGGAAATCGTAGAGTGCACATTTTAGTTTAATTTATGCAACGGACAATAGAGAGCGCTGCTTAGCATTTAAATGGCCGTCACATTTCCGCTCCGGTTGAAGGCGTCTTCTTGTCTGAACAACCCAAGACCATAGGTCAACAATTTTAGAGTAGAGTAATACTATAATATGCCGAAAGGTTTGCCAGCCTATTACCATTTAATTAGAAATCAAAGTGAGTGCAGGCCAAAAATGTCCATTACAAATGCATGTATATTGTCCTGCAATTGTCTTTGAAGTCGCGCACAGTGGGCTCCGTTGACTTTATTTGTTGCAGAAAAATTCGTTGGAAATTGGTAACAAAAAATCAGCTAATAATGAGGAAATTTTGATAATTTTTTCTTTGTAATAATTTAATAAGAAAACTTTTGCTTAATGCTATTTTTTCGGGTCCAAAAAAAGTATTTATTTGAGAATTACTATTAAATTGCTAATTTTAATTTTAAAAATATCGTAGACGCTTGTTAATAACTTGCTAGCAGTGAAATAACCTCAAGAATTTATTGGAAATAAATTGAACAATTATAGTCAAATTTTCTAACAAATTTGTATTTAAAGAAAAACTATTTTTAATATTAAAATCTTTCAGTTTTTATTTCAGAGAGTTAAATTTTATTTGAAGTGATAATATTGAGTTCTAAATATTGAGCGTAAAAAAATGTAAGAATTTAGATTATTTTATTATCTGCAAAAATAATACACCTAATAAACATTTTAAAATTTTCTAGAACATTTAAAATCATTAAACCATTTAAGAATAAATATATTTTAGTAAATTTCAGTTGAAATATAATTTAGAAATTTTTGCTATTTTTTATAGACAAGTTTCATTTCAAAAACTATAAAAATTCTCTAATCAATAATTTTTTTTTTTACTTCTTTTTAATGTTTTAGTAAATGTCAGTTGAAATATAATTTAGAAATTTTTGCTATTTTTAATAGACACTTTTCTTTTCAAAAACTATAAAAAATTCTCTAATCAATAATTTTCTTTTACTTTTTTTTAAGGCCATTCGGTTTTGGCACCCACTGTGCGGCGTTAAGGTGACAATGGACTATGTCAGGTGCCTGGAAGAGTGCATTTGCTTTTCTATTAGCATTTTCAATGCGTTTACATTTCGGGCCTGAGGTCAACAGTAGTAGTGGAGCCTACAGACATTGCAGCTAATGAAATTTAAATTGCCATTGAGCTCTCCTCGGATTCAGGTTCAATAGGTCGTCACAAAGTCTGCGGCGCTCTTTCGATTCTTTATGTTAATCAAAGGGTGCAGCTTGAAGAACCTCCCGCTGACTTAGGGGCACACAGTTGTTCTTTTTTATGGTGTTATGTAAATTAGTTTGAAGCGAACAAAGAAATTATTTAATTTACGCGTTACTCAAAGGCTTAGGGTTTGAAGATCTTAAAAGGGGGAAAACTCTATAGTTTATTCGCATTTATTTACACGCATGTTAGCCGCATCATACAACTATTTGGCTTTCTTCAATTTCTTTATGGCATTTTTGTGGCTTTTACATAAATGCCAACATAAATATCATTTAAGGCTCCTTTGTGTGACGATATAAAAAAGACAGTTGATTGTTGGGTGTGAATAAGTTTTTCCCAAAAGTTGTGAAAAATTGTTATTGATTTCGTGCCTATAGACAACAATTTCTATTTGGCTTAACATAAGTCATAAAACGAAACCCGTGAAGTGACCAAAGAAAGAAAAACAGAAAAAAAACAGTAGTCTCGCCTGTTTTTTACGATCAGAGCTTTAAAGTTAGAAATCGTCTTAAAAATTTGTGAAGCTTAACAACTTAGCACGATATGAAAATTAAACAATATGGGAATTCTTTATTATGTAATGGGAGTTCTTATAAATATTACCAAAATGTTGTATTTCGGTATTTGAACAGGGAAACATGAAAAAGAGTTGAAATTTATTTATATATTGAGTGTGATCACTGTTCGGAACAAGTTCTAATCAAAAATCCTGAATATTTTATATTTTTTTTTATCATTTTAATGTTTCTCTCCTGCTGATTTTTATATTTTTATTCGCCTCGATCATAAGTAGATTATTTGCCTGTCAATTCCTAGTCTAGACTCTGCTAAATGTACACAATTTACAGCTTGGTAATCATTTTAAAACTCCAATTGACAGCTACTCATCAGAAGTAAATTGTAACAATGAGGCAAAAAAAAAAAAAACAATTACTGCAATTACGAGCACAGTTTTCTCAACAAATCTTAAAAAACAATCAACTGCATTTACTTTAGCCAACTATCAACACTAAAACCTGTAGCTGCCCCGCATTTTACTTTAATTAATACATTGTCAGAGACAACGTCGAATCATGGTTGATCTGACAGGTATGCTCTGGATATATTTTCAAGGATAAGATGGCGTAGGGTTACGCCTATAAATTAAAAGTGGCTGACCGTTATTAAATACAGGTTTTTGTTGCTGCTGAGCACACGCAAGCGATTGTATACAAAAAGATTATAGGGTTCATGAAGAGCGGAGTCCTTTGCCCTAATTAAAGTAAAACAGCAGCCAGGACAATGCGTGAAGGTATTTTCTTATCTTTTTTTTGTACTGACCCTGTGACGTATGCAGGTGCATTTTGAAAACGAATGGGAAAGTGTTTTTCCAGCTATGCAATTAACCAATGCCCAAATGCTTTCACATTTTATACACTTTTCATACACCGGCCACACACTTATCGCTTACTCAATGCCCATTTTTTATAAGGGCTACATGCATACCTATAAAAGTTGCAAAAGTATTTTAAAAGAATTGGCTGCTGGCCAATTGCTAAGAAAAATCGAAAGCCATAAACCGAAAACCGAAAACTGAAAACCTAAGACCAATAGTTGTAGGCAGCTTGAATTATTTAAAGACTTGCAGTCGAGACGTACAAACGTGGCACGCATTTCTTAGCCAAGTGTGGCATGTGTGTTAGCCTGGTCTCTGGTCCGCATTGGAGACCATTCCACTGATAACGGCATGAATAATGTGCCGGTGCAATACTGCATTTGTCTTGGCCACATGGACTACGGCTGTTTGCCAGAGAACAGAGACCAGAGAAGAGATACTGATGCGGGTCATTGGCACAGTCTCTCACATCGATTGCCTTGGCTTTGCGTTGCTTTTTTAATTAAAAGAAACTTTAGTTTAGATAAGCGAGACTAGATAGAGTGGCCCAAATGGTAACCCAGGTCCGACCATATCAACATTTTACTAAAAGTTCTGATTTTTTCCATATACTCATGTTATCATTGAAATACGACCGTATAATGACACTGGTTTGCCCAAAATTCAGTTAGTCAAGTCTCGAGCGACATTAATAATGTGATTTTTGATAGTACAAACAGGTTGTTCTATCTACTTTTAAACATGAGCTTTCCATATTAAATTTATGTTGGGCGGTAAGTTGAATTTTTGTTTTTTCAAAGCAGTTAAACCGATTAGATCTATATAGATGTTGAGTTGCTGTAAGTTGTAAATGAAAATTTTTATTAAATAGTAGGTTTTTTTTTTAATTGAAGAACTGGGTTAAGTTTTGTCTAGCAACACACGCCCACACACAGTCGGAGCTCACAACAATAATTTGAAAAACTCGCAAATAGCTAGAGTCTACTATTTGCTAAGTATAGTTTCACCTGCCCAAAATAACTGCAATTAAACTAATTGAATACTCGTATTTGAATTTTAAATCACATGAAACATCTTTCGGCAATCATTTTTGATGGATGATGATTCCCAAAACGGCTGCACGTCCACAATGTCAAAGGATAAGCAACAAGACGTAGAGTAATAATGCTAACATATATCAAAAAAAACAACAGAAAAAAATACAAATATCGCTTTGTGTGTCTGGTCCAACAATAAAGACAGACAAAGGAACAAAATCCAGGTGCATTTACAAATTTGACGCCGTTGGCTTTTCACAAAAGCAAAACAGGCCGAGTGAAAGAATGAAACAAATATACGAAAAAGATGCACACTGCCAGATAAAATGAAGATGATGATGATGATGATGTTGCTCTTGATGTTGGTTGACCACGAATGTGGTTCCAGAATGCACCTTGCAGCCTATAACCAGAACCAGCACCAGAACCAGAACTCAAACCCGAATCCGAACCCAGGCCCGGCTAATGATTTCAAATGCTAATCGTACTGGAGTTTCAGAAAGAGAAAAAGATACATTCCTTTGGGACGCGGGCACGCGTTTTATACCTGCGTAAAAGGTAGATACAATTGGTTTGTTTCCCGATTCCCTTGAAAGGATGCAGGTGGAAACTGATTTTTAAGAAACAATGAAAAATAAAGGGTCTTTTTGAATTTTTAAGGCGTGTATACAAGCGCCAAGAGAAGGTTTTAACCAGATCTCAACTTGCAGTATTTATTCGCAAAATTCCTTAACACAACACTATCAATTACTATAAACTTTATTTTGTTTGTTTAAAAACTAACATATAAAATTAAACAAGATAGAAATACGCCCATTTACATTTATTTCCCAGCTTTTTAATAAACAGCGCAGTATATGAAAACTTTTATAAAACTTGGGTTAAAATATATATTATATATATATTATTTATGTGTATAATTTTTAAATTTGTATTATTAAAATATAGTATTTTAATAAGAGCACGAGTTTATGTATATTATTGTATTTTTATTTGTATTTGCTTGTGCCTCCTAAATGCCTAGACGAATATGCAATTATTATATGGAAAGGGAAAAAATATTTACAAAATCTGATGGAAAATGTATAAATTAAAAAAAGTATTTTAATAAAAGCTCGCATATATGTAAATTATTTTTAGATTTGTATTATTTATTTATATTTGTATTATTTAAATAGTTTTTTAATACGAGCACGAATTTATGCCAATTCTTGTATATTCTTGTGCCTTCTAAATACTTTTTTGAATATGCAATTATTGTATAGAAATAGAAAAAATATTTACAACATTTTATAAAAAATGTATATAACTAAAAAAATATTTTAATAAAAGCTCGCATATATGTAAATACTTGTATAAATGTGTTTGTCCTTCTAAACACCTTTTCGTATATGCAATTTAAATGGTTCTATCTATTCAAATAACAAAAAAAATAATAAAAAATAAATTTAAAATATTCTCAGCTATATTTTAATATTTTTTTTGTGCAGTTCTTAATTTGTTTTCCATTGCTCAATTAGTTAACAACACTTTAAGACTTTTAAACAATCGCTTTACATATCAATTACTGTTTTATACGTTTGTTTTAAATGTGAATTTTTGCAAAAAAATATACTCTACTACCGAAAAGTTTATTGAAAATATATCCCCCACATTACTCCCATAGCAGTCACAGTTCACACTTTTCAAATTCAGATTCAGTTCCATTTTCCCCAGTCCTTAAGTCTATGCCATTTCACATGCGTTATAAATCACGAAAAGTTTTTTTGAAAAGCGTCGTTCTTAACTTTATGCAGTAGCTGCATAAGTTTTATGTCATCAAGTTTGGCAAGTTCCTGGTAAGAAAAGACTTTCAAGTTTAATTTTTGGAAGCGATCATAGTTCAATGAGCAAATTGCACGTTGATTTGTTAGACTTGAATGCATGCGACTTTCTCCTGATATTTGACTTGCTCTAAAGTTCCAATTTTCAAATTTTTTAAATATATTTTTTTTTTTGCTTCCTTCATGGTGCTGATTTCTTTTGTGCCGTGTGATTAATGAGCTAAGACCGCTAAAAAAAAACTTTTACCTTAAGCGCACAGAATGCAACGCAGCGAAAAAAAAGTCGCAAAAACTTTTTTCTTCGTCCTGTAAAAAGTTATTAAAATCAACGAAGCGTTGTCTGAGTGTTCCAAAATTGTGGGTATAATTAAGCGACAGGCAAATAGTTCTAAAGAAGTTCAATATGAAATCAAATTTAATAGGCGTCTGTATTTGAAAACGAAAGCCTTGCGTGACAAATGTCATTTGACTTTGAATTGCCCCAACTCAAATGCCAGGAACCTCTACAAATGTTTTTTTTTTTTTTTTTTGTTGGATTTATTGGGTATATATGGGTATAGTCTGTTGGCTAAGGTATAATTTAACAGCACGCAGCTCTTGGAACCTTTATAATCGGCAGTGAGAAGTACGCAACCAACTGACAATTGTTTGTACTTAATTATGGGTTTTAAGAAAAAAAATCAAATAGCATTTCATGGCATTTAAATGTAATTTGACTTTGATTCGCCAGTCAAGAATAGTTATTAACTTTTTTGTATTTGTATTGAATTCATAGTTTGCCATCAGCTTGAGTAAATTAAAGAAAATTGCTGAATATTCCTTCTTTTTTTTTGTAGAAAAATATTGATTGCTTGGCTGGACTAAGGAATTCTGTGTAACAAGTTATTATTGAGTTTGCAAGTAAATACAAAAGGTCAAGAACTTGTTTGTATAAAGGTTTAAATAAATTGAGCTTTATTGATATATACAAAGAACTATTCATCCACTAATAATAATCGAATTAGATTGCATTATAAAATCATTTTAAAAGAAGTTTTAACTGATTTTTGACTAGATTCTCTTATATATATTTATTTTCAATTATTTTATATGACTACACGCACTTTAGGGCTTTAAAGATTTGGCCAAAATGTGCAATAGTTTAACTCATATTTTTATTATTTTCAGTCTCGCACTTGGTAAGCTGCAATTCAAGTTAAAGACGCAGCAGCAGCACCTACAATTTTAGCAGCTGCTGGTAAAATTGTCAGTACTTGCTCTTAATGGCAACAAACTATGTAATAATAATTGTCAATTGCCGACACGTACGATGATTACACATGTTCAAATGGCAGCTGGAGTTGCAACCAACCAGCCAGAGCCGGAGAGAGCAGCAAATTCAGGAGGCGAGGCCAGACTTTAGCTACTAACGTAATATGTGTAATATGTGAGACAGGCCCTAAGTAGCCTTAAGGCAGGATAACAGGCATTATATATGACACACACACACACACACCTTCCAAGTGTTAGAGCTCCATGTTGTCGTAATCCTCAATTAAATTTTATTCTAAAGCAATTTGGCAAAGTAGTTTTTCTTTTCCCAAAAGATAAGCAAACAGTGGCCCAAAAAAAAAAAAAAGAAATTTGTAATGGCATTTTAGGTATTTCGATTTTTGGTTATTGTTAAAATTGTCAGGGGCACGCTGTAAATAGCCCCGTAAACATGAGGATTAGCCAACCATTTGGCTTTGTATTCAGCCGCATAGCCCGCTTTCAGAGTCCTGGCTAAAAGTGTCACTCACTCAAAGACAAATATTGCACAACACAAGGAAACGGAAATGTCGCAAGATTGGCCAGGCTAAGAATAACAACAACAAAAGGAAGTGGGTCTGAGCCCGAATCTCGGACTGCCTCTGCCTCTCTGTGTAATCCTTGCTTGTTTCGTCTTGGCCATTGTGCCAATATTTATGTGTCATTCACAATTGTATGCATGACATTGATGGCTGACAGCAAAAGTAACAAATCCAATTGCGCAGCTGTTTCGGGGTTTCCTTTACACTAAGTAAATATGAAACAAATGTACACTGTGACTTTACTTTGGTTTCTACTGTTTTCTATCCGGCTATCCCCAGGCGATCTGTTGCTGAAAAATTGTCATGAAATTGGCCAACAATAAGCAATGGCATTGTCATTCGACTTCAATTGCTACGGCTGCTCCATACGATATGCATCTTGTGGCAATATCTTGGTTAGATGTTACCACCTTTCGGGCAACAGGTAGCAAGTATCTAATACGCGTGTCTAATGTCTTGCGGAAGACTATTGTGCCCAAGCAGACAGGAAGTGGACAGGACATATGTAAGAATACAGTAATGTAAAAGATAGGATCGAGCAATGAAACTGGGTTTTAAAAGACGATATCAGTATTAACAATAATTCGGAATAAACAGACATGCCTTAAATTAGGCAGACATTTGCCTTTTATTGCCTTAATCTCATATTTATTAGTTAGTTTAAATAATCGATTATCGATATTTTAGAAAAAAAAAAACCTTTAACAAATTTTGCTTGTGTTAAAATAATTGAAATTTTTTTTAAATAAACGATTTTTTACCTTTAGAATTACAAATTTAATTTAATCTCATATTTATTAGTTAGCTTAAATATTAATTCTTTTGTAATCAATATTTTAGAAAAAACTAAACGAATTTTGCTTGTGTTAAAATATAAGGAATTTTGTCGAATATGCATTTTTTACCCTTAGAATTATAAATTTTTCAAGCACTGTAACACATTAACAAAATATATTTATTCAACAAATTATATATTCTTGATCAGCATTAAAAATTGCATCAAAATAGCCTTGTAAAAGTTCGTTTTATTTACTTTATTTATTAATTTTTGTAATGCAATTTTTCCCTTGATTTATACACTAAAAATATGTAAATATGTTCCAATATAATAATATTTTAAATTAATAATACCCCACTAAAACTTATTTAATGTTTAAAATATCATTTTATAGACCATTAAAAAGGCTGCTTCTTGAAAATAATAATAATAAAATAAAAATAAAAAAAATAATAATAATAAAATAAAACAAAATTTCCAAACGATCTTAGCTGTTAGTATATGAGGCACAAAGGTTCCTACACAATAAATATTTTGTGTTTTATTTTATTTTTTAGTCCCCTTGGAAGATAATAATTTAATTAATTAAAAGATTAAATTTAATAATCTATATCAAGTAAGTGCAAAATTTATTTTTAATAAAACACATTCTCACGATTATATAAAACGGCACCAACAATTTTTTCAAAAATTGATTTATAAATTTCTTCAGAAAATATATATGTACTTTGTTTAAATATTGTCTCTGCATGCGGATGTGGAAGTGAACATCACATGGCCACAACCTTCGACTGTCATAATGTAGTGAGTGAAATTTGTGTTGACTCTGCGACAAATCGTTGCCAACTCGAGCGTCGCCCCAATAGCAAACAGCAAACAAGGTCCAAAAAAATCAGAACTTCTCATAGTTGGCACTGGACTGAACCCATTTCATTGACGTTAATAAATGACCGGAAGGACATTGTATGGCATTGCCATGGCGTGGCAATAAACAAACGAAACAAGAACAACAACAACAGCAGCAGCAGCAGCGTCAAATCGGCAAAAACAAAACTGCATGTCCTGTATAGGGAGGCGATGGACCAGGTCCTCGGACCAGGTCCTGTTGCATTTTTGCTCTGCAGGAAGTTTACTGCAGCGTCGCACCCTTTTTGCCTTGGCTCGCTCAGTATTCTCTGCTTTGTTTGACCAATTTTTTATTTTTTATTTTTTTCTTTTTTTTTTTGGTTTTACAGCACAGGAATTTATTTGTTGGCAAATTTTTCACAGACTTGCGCGCAGAACAACAGCAGCTGGCAAAAAGATGTGCCAGGATTCGAGTGTGGGAACTAAATCTTTGACTGCCAAAAATCAATCGTAGTTAGCAGTAAAGTCGGAAGTGCACTTGCGTAAAATTATGCCATGATTAATTGCCGATACTTTTTGGCTTTCTATGAACCTTAGTTTATTGCAAGGATATAAAGGACATGGATGTTCACAGCAGTTGCAAATTAGAATGAAATTGAAAATTTCTTTTAAAGTTAAATTTTTTATACAAGTTTAAGATTTGTATAATTGGAAAATAATAAATTAACTGAAATATTGTTTTTATAAATTTTTTTATAATGTTATTACTGTAGGCTCCAAATTATTGTCTGTATTTTCTATTGTCTTTAAAAAGCAATTCAAAAATTTACAAAATTGTTAACACTGTAATCCTCTTTTTCCTCTATCCAGGCGAAGTTTTTTACATTTTTTTAATATCATATATTTCTGACAGAATAATACGTGTATTCTTATGTCAAATAAAATTGATTTATTTTTTAAAAGTATTTCATTTAAAAAGCAGTCTTCATTTTCTCATTTAGGTTTATTATTCTTATGCCAAATAAAATAGATTTTTGTTCACTTAAAAAGCATTTTCTCATTAAATAAATGCAATCTTTACCTAATGAAAGCGTTAACTCAAAGCCTTTCTTTGTGGCACAACAAACAGCAACCACTTGCCAATTCCCAGCCATGACTTGATGAATTCACATAAACATCAAGTGGCATGCCACACAGATCTGCTGCGCTTTTTACCACCCACAGACAACACTTAAAGCAAACACAAACTATTCCATAGTAGAAGGTGCCCAGATGCACACTTGAGAGAGCCCAAGTCACAGTTCGTAGTCAACATGCGAGTACTCATGTCAATTTTGCATTAAATAACTAAATCAACCTCAAACAAGACGCCCACAGACTCCACGCAGATTATCTGCAGAGATTGTCAGTCAGGGGCCTGGGGAAGCGGTTGGACGTATCTACGGCGGCTCAGAGTAGGTCCAAAATGTTTGTCCAGCTTCGCGTCGCTGAGGTTGCCATTGCAGCTGGTGGGCAAACAAATACACGTAGTGGCATCCAAAGTGGATGCCAAATAACCATAATGGTGTTTATCCACAAGTTCATTTCGCTGTTTAAACATGCCTCCGAATTTACCGACACAATAAACAACAGCCAACGCAATGGGCAATCCAGCGGCGCCCAGTGTTGTATTTTTTTTTTTTTTTATTGTACCCTATACTCATGTGTGTAAAAGGGTGTATTGTTTTATAGTGAAAACTATGTATATATTTCTATTTATTTTTGGTTAGCATCTAAATTTGGTTCGATAATTCATGCTCGTCTGTTTGTCCATAATTGTCGATAAAAGCATTTTTTTATATTTAAATTAATCTTTGTTTAGCTGAAAATTTGTGTGCAAAAAATTCAATATTAGCCACTTCGATTACTGATTTCTTTCGATAGTAATTTTTTTATATAACTATAAAACTATAAAACGTCTTTAAATTAGAATCAAATTTTTAATACTAAAACTTGATTTAATATATGTACGTCTGATTTTTATCATCTCTATAGCCATATATAAATATAATAATCCTCCAGAAAACAAAAAAAAATATTATTATTAAAAACACGCAGCAATGCTACAGGGTATGCCTAAATCAGCATCCCTAGTTGATTTTCATCACTTTTGTATCTCTCTGAGGCTTGCCGCGGGCCATAGACGACTGACACTGACCGGGCTTGAGTGTGGACATGGGCATGGGGTATGGGGATGCGCCTGCTCCTGGGGGTACCGCCATCATCAACGGTAGCCACTCTTCGTCGTCAACAAAATCGAAGTGCATTGCGCTGTTATTTTAACGATTATGCTGATGAGCATCGAGGAACGACGACGACAGCGACTACGACGACGACGACGCGGGCGATGATCCATCAGAACTTTAGACATGGAAATGCAATTTGTGTAATTTATGCGGATGATTCCTCTGGCCGGGTACGAGCACAGTGATAGTATGTTCGATTAGCCGCGCGATCCATCAGATACAAAATGCTGATTATCAGATGGAGACCACAGCGGCACTTGTCTTGCACACGGATTCCAAGGCGCAACTCGTTTTGATTTATGATTTCAACGGCTCAGCGTACAAATTAAAAGCATTCCGGGGTTTTATATGAGCATTTTCGTTTTTAACGTTTTTTTTTTTGGTTTTTTTTTTGTTTTTGACCTGCAGCAAATGTTGTCATCATTGTCTAGACACATAAATACGGCTGCTGGCATTCATCAATTAATAAAATGAAGAACCAAACTTAGAACTAAGCAGTCTCATAGATTTTTTGGGCACGTCAATCAGCTTATCATACTCGTATAATTCGGCCTGAGCAGACAATTTAAATGTCAATTAAAGGCAGGAAAAGTGCATCATTAAATATAAATTATGAGGGGCTAAGCCCCAAGGCTTAAGCTTTAAGACGGTAGCTAACAGTTCACAGGTAACATATAATTTTTAAAGATATTAGCTTGGTTTGGAGAAGGTTCTTTTAAAACTTGGCTTGATAAGTTGTACATATTGACATATAATTTACTTTTAAATTAAATAAGAACTCTTAGTCTCCCTCCAATGAAAAATTAATAGAAATTTGTCAGCAAACTATTTAAATATATCATAAATATATACTTGCTGATTTAATTTAAATATTTCTAGAAATCAACTTGAACAACAAGAAACATACTCTATAAAATGCTGTGCCACACACAGATTGCTGCATAAGATGTTATTAGCACCTGGAGCCAAAAAGAGAATCATCATGCAGTGCTGTAGATGGCCAGAGAGATATAGAGATAGATATATAGAGAGAATTACAAAGCAAGGCTTTGTGTAAACCTCACAAAAGGCAACTTGCATTCAAGGATAATACGTAGATAATTTATTAGCTATCGACCAGCATCCATTGCCCAGACATCGCCATCGCCATCGCTGTGGAGTGGATGTGAATGTGGATGACGTGTGCAGGCGCGAATGACAACTGCAAAATTGTGCAGCTGAGGATACTTATGGATAAGGATATGGATGCGACTGCCGCCTTGGCAGTAAGGCGCAGCAATGCGGGCTGTAGCTAAACAAAGGGCAAAATGTTTAAACTAAACACAAAAGCGACCATAATACAATCATAATTGCATTTTTACAACTCCCAAGGGTATACAGGACACCAAACACTTTATTGGCAGTTCACACCAAGGACATTGCCTGTACATACTTAAATCCCAAGTCAAAGAAAATAGAAAAAAAAACAAGAATATATATAAAAATAAACAAAGAAAACAAAATTAAATTTTTATCTAATATAAACGCGCAGCAGGCTACAGTCCTTTAGAGTGTGTGTGTGTGTGTGTGTTGATTTTTTATTTTGCACTGCGTTATGAGCTACAGGACCTTCTAGGAAGTGTGCACACTCACACATTGTCTATTTTTCACACCAATTGCCACAGGCTATGTCCTTGGGACAGTCGAGCATTAATTTGACTTATCCCAGCTGAGCAAGGACACGCACTCAGCTGGAAAAGTGCAATTAATGTCAAACAATGGAGACTTTTGGACACACACGAATACACGCGACCATAACTGACCCAAGGATGCACAGACCTTGATAATAATTAGCCTACAAATGGGTTAATGTCCTTGGAATACCCTCTGAGCGAGTCAAGGTCAGCCTTGAGTCGTTATTGAACGTGCTGTTCGTTATCCTGCGCCGCTTGACTTGCCCGTTTGCTTTTAACACGCGCCGCGCATGCGCAAACTGTGGGCGATCCTTGGAAGAATCCTGGGCGTGTGCTGATAATAAACTCATAACGTAGGCTCAAGGTCAAACAAAGCAGTAAAGATCTTTGAAAGCTATAGTACTTTTTCGTTAATATCTTAATGGTTTATTTGTTGAAACCAAAATAGAGTCGTTATGGTCTATGAAATGTTTAACAGCATATGGAGTTCGGGTGAAAGTTGATAAATTTATTTGCATCCCAAAAATATCACAGTTAAATAATTCAAAAATTATTCAAGGCTAAAGCTGAAATCTGTGAATTTTAATGAGTGTAATTTCATTAATTTATATTGATGGGACTAACCCGAACTGATGGAACTCTAATGCTGTGAAAAGTCATTGAGAAAATGCTGTGAAAAGTGCCTTAAAAAGATGCTGAATATTTCACACACTTAAATGTTTTCTACATTTTTACATATGTTAGATATTTTTAAGAATTTTATAAAGTGTGCCACAATTGCCTATTGAATTTAATGCAATTCTAAGTAATTTATTCAGTTTCAATTTCAAAATTAATTCCAAATGCAATAGGTCTCAAATTTCTCACTGTGCCTTCCAATAAACTGTCAGTTGCATTTCCTTACCTAAATTCATAAATCAAAATATTTCAACATGCTGCATAAGCCCATAAAGACCCACCCAAAGGAACCCAAGCTAAAAATCCAACAAAATTTCCGATAATTATGTAGAACGTCTCTAATGATAATTACTTGATTTGCACAACGTGTGTTGATGTTTTCATAATGGATGCAAGTATTTTATGGCATAAATAACAAATTCATAAAGGAAGGGGCAAAGGGTCTTTGTCTAGCTCGACATGTGGCACACAAATGTTCGGAGTAAAGTCGAGTGCTAGATAAAGTGGCAGATTGATCAGAGAGCGCACAAGCGAAATTAACACATTTGCGTGTGCATAGGCAAAAGGATAATGATGCTGGGGTGACTGTTAGACTATAGATTACCAGGGTGGTAGTTTTCTCTATAGGGTGTGCCACACAGTAGCAGCTGCCACTGCGCAGCTCTTAGGGGGCAGGCAAACAGCGGCGGCGGCGCATGCGTCAAACTGCATTAAATGCGCTTTAATAATTTTTCACTTTTCATTGCATTGCGCACTTTTCAAATTGCGTATCGATTTGCCCTAAAGTGCTCGTATGTTAAGTATTTTCTGACATTTTATGTGTCCCGCATGGAAGTACTTATCGATCTTAGTTGGTCAGTTTTATTTTGTTGTGTTTTCAAGTGCACTTCCAGGCAAAATTTATGAGCTCCCCCGTCTGGCAACATTAGCCTTGTCGTTTTTTTTAAACATTTGCAATTATTTTTGTTCGATTTTTGAAAATTTTATATACACATTAGACTGAATTCTCTATCAATATGGGGGTTGATTGTGTCCAGCCATCAGCTTATAAAAAGGCAGAGGGTCAGTTGGAAATTAAATAGGACGATTTGTTTAGAATTTCCTGTCATAAAATTCAGTTCAATTGTTGTCAGAATTATATACATAATTTGTAGTTTTTATGAAGGATATTGAATAGAAGTGTTTTTTGCTATTTTTGAAACTATTTAAACTAGGTGTCAGACCGCTTAAAAATTTATTTTTATTTTTTTGAGTATAATTCGAAAAACTTTCCCTGTGTCAACTTAACAAAAACTGTTATAGAATACATAATTCTAAAATAAAATTAACCAAATTTATTATTCTTATTTAGCAAGGCATTAACTTGGCGTTCAACCTCATAAATATACTTGTTTATTCCTTTGCTACAAATCAGAATATCATATCACATTTAAGCTCTTTATATTATATTACTGCATGGATTTCAGAATTTTAATTACTTTTTCCCCCCCCTTTTAATCATGTACAATCCTACCCAAGCATCATATTAAATAGAACTTTAACTTTACACTGACTTTCAAAACATTTTTCAAACGTAGTCGGAGCCGGAGGCTAGACTATCAACAAAGGCTAAAAACTACTAAGACCTAAGCTTACTTAATGTGACCACTTTGAGCGGTGTCAACACCGAGTTGGCAAGAGGCAGAGCTCGGCAAATGTTGCTACTTAGTGGAACGATGGCTACAGACTACATGCTACGGGGACGACTAGTGATGGGGCGACTACTTTGTAATCGGCTTAGAGCAATAAATTTTTCATGGCACGGCCGTGGATGCGCATCGCTGTTAAGTTGACAAAATGACCAACAAAATGCAACATTTTCTGGGCAACAGTTGTTGCCACACGTTGCAAGAAGCAGCCCATATTTGCTATTTTTCCATTTTTCCAATTTTCCCTTCTATTTTTTAGGGTTTTCAATTTACCACAATGATTAATCACCGATTGCACGCCCATTTTCTATACCGTTTTTTGTTACACACTTCCGGATGGGGTTGTCAAGCACAATGCAATATAATATTTGTCATAGTTTATAATTTAGATATATAAAGGAAAAATTTGCCACAGCTTGCAAAAAAAAAAACTAAATAAATGGTAGAGTATTGAAATACACTATATATAAAACAGGAACTGCATATGTTGCGGGCAGTTCAAGTGCATTTTTGGGGGTTGTGTTTATTTTTGTATTTTTTTTTTTTTTTTTGTGGGCTGTCATGATACCCTTGTTTGTTTGTTTAGTGTAGATATTCGAGGGTCTCGGCTCTATTTGAATTTGGGGTGGTTTCTAATAGGTGTTGATGTGGTTTTGCGGTCATGTTGAGAATGCTAACAAAAGGGCTTTGTACAAGAGCAAGGATTACAAGTAAAAAGAATATACCCATTGTTTAGCTGTTAGCTTTTTTTTTAATATAAATTGCAATATCGGAAAAAACTTGACTTTAATTTTTAGCTTGAAAATTAAACACAATTTAAACTGCAGGCTGTACATATAAAATTCTGTTGTGCATTTGTTTTTTATTATTATTTTTAGGCTTATGCTAATTCTGCCTGGAAAATCATGTAGGTGCGATTATTAGGTGCCCATGGCAAATTTGCTTAACAATTTCTTTGATGTTGTATGCGGTCAAATGTCACAACACCTACGTAAAAATATTTGATGCCACCAAAACCGGAGCAAACAAAGGCAATCAGTAGGAGAAAATTGTGAGAGAATGTAAAAAATATGACAGTTAAATGAAAGGAAAATAACACGAAGCCTCTGAAGAAAAAAAAAAAAAGGAAAAATGTTGCTGATTTTGACAACTTAAGTTGGCTGTAGGAGTTTGTAGAGTAGCGGGATGAGCAGGGGCATGACAAACGCCTCAAGTGCTACACACGCACAACAAGAGAGTGAAGAGTCTTGGCCACATTTTCTTTTATATATATTTTTCTTATATTTTTGTTGTTGTTTATTTAAATATATATATATTGCATGCCAGTCGGCAATTGGCTGTGGTGCTCTGTTGCTCTGGCAGTCCCATAGCGCTTGGAGTTATCCTTAAAGGATCAAAGTTGAAATGTATACATTCAAATGTCACACCTACAGGATTATGTATAACAAAACAAATGCCGCATGTTTTGGCATTGACTTGAAGAATTCTTTTTATATTTTAACATATTTTTATTGTTGTTGTTTGTTTTTTTTTTGTTGCATGTGTCATATTCACAGCTACACACACGCACACACACAAATTGTTAACAAGATTATGTTGTGCCAGGCGCAAAAAATTGAAGCAGAATTTACTTTTTTCATACATTGTTGCCGCCTCTTGCTGGTTTTTTGGCAACGGCTTTCAATGCCATGTTTGTGGCATGTTTTCAATGTTTTTATTTTGTCTTTTTGGTTTTTATTTTTTTTGTTGTTCCGCTTGTTGTTAGTGGTAAAAATTACGACATGTAACATTTATGCGCATGCCTTGCCCTAAGCTAAACTCCTGTATCATTCCGAAGTTTTATCACACTTCACAATATCCAAAAAACATTGTCTCACAAAGTGCTGAAAGTGAAACTTTTTGGCATTTTTTTAAAGTACACTCGAAGGCATTGCCACGGCAAGTGCAGGCTTTACAAGGATATATATATATTTTTTAAATGAATATACTTTGAAGTAAAGTACAACTTTAAACCCTTTATAAATTAACTATTCCATTTAAAATCTATTTACATAATTTAGTAATCTACCCACATCACTTTTAGCTAAGCCATTAAAAATCATATCAAAGTCTATTTGATGCCGCTGTCGGCATTAATATTTTCATTTAATTAGCTTGAGCCTTGTGCCTTGTCAACAGTTTTGTGCTAAACTAAACATCAAGTACTTATAGCAACTGCTGGCCTAGTTCTTGGACACACCAGTGACAGACTGTATCTCAAAGATACAATGAATGGCAGCCGAATTGGGAGCTCTGCCAAATAAAATAAAATAAAAAATTTGTGCGCTTGTCGCTGTGCAAACGGCAGAAAACTACGGCTAATTATGTGTATTTTAACTTTTGGGCATTGCATCTTTAGTAGATGAAATGAAAAGACTTAGTTGCCCAGTCTAACAATCTGAAGGAGGCGACAAGTTGCATAATTAAAAACTTTACATTTTTGCTGTTTGACTTGCCGTGTGCAAAGAATCAGATACAACATGCAACATTTTTTTCCTTTGTATGCCTTATAATTTTCCCTATTTTAAATACCCTGTTATCCATGAAGCCAGAAAAAAGGGAGTGTAAAGTATTAAGTAGATGCAATGAGGGATCTTATGTGCTTAAATGCAAACATCTTAATAAATTCAAAATAAAATAAACCAGTCAAGTGTTTGATCGCATTAATCGTTTAAAAACCATTTGAAATATTTTTTATTTTATATTTTTATTCCGAAAACATTTTAATTATTGTTTGTGCAAAAAATATATTTTTTTTTATAAAATATTAAAGACGTTTGTTGCAATTTATTAAATGTGTATTGAGATTAAAATTGTGGCACAAAAATGTATTATTTTCTTAAATAAAATTAAACTTTAGATTGTTTTTTAAATCTGGCGAAATATCATTGCTTTCCAGATTCACAACTTATTTATATGAGCTTCATTCCCAGTTTCTTATAATTGAAATAATTGTGTCCATGTAGGAATAACAAGAATTTTAAAAATAAAAATATGTAGTATATTCTTCTGCCATTTTAATTTATTAATATATTTCGCTACACATTTTTCCCTTTTTACAACTTTAAAGAAGATCCTAATTTTTCTATTCTGAATCCAGCAAAAGAATTGAGTTTGAAGTTTTTAATAAAGGTAACTAAATCTGACTTTTAGATACCTCCAAGTCCACATCTCCACTAGGCTATTTTGAACTATATTTTTTATTTCTTCTTCTGAGCAAATAACTGAGCTGAATTTCCTTTCAATGACGGCATCTTAAAGTTCGCACTGAGCGGGTAAATAATGGCCAGAAACAAGTGAAGTTGAGGCCAGGCCACAAAGGACCTTTTTTGCGTTGGCTGTTGCTGCTGCTGCTGCTGCACAGACAAATGCAGGAAACAGGATATTGGATCATTTAGCATTAAGGCAGCGCCGCCATTCGCTTTGCCTTCACACAATGCGAAACAAGTTAAGCGCAGCGCGAACAATAAAATGGGGGCCGACAACAAGGACGACAAGGATGATGACGACGACGACGATGTGGAGACGACAATGAGGCAAAAGAACGTGGCGTTACACTTTAATAACTTGCCGCAGGATTAAGTCCTGTGCAATGAGATGATAATGCGTCCAGGCTTTCGCCACAGCAGGAGGTGCGCGCGCCTTAACATTTTGTAGGCGGTTTGCGGTTTTTGGATAATGTTGATTATGCCCGGACGGGCGCCCATAAAACCGTATCCCCAACAACAACAACACAAATTATATTACAAAATGATTTCAGTTACGACCCCCACCATGTCATGTCAACCTACTGCATATTTGTCGTATCGTAAATATAAACATCATCAACGCATCATGAAAATAATTTTGCTTGGTTTATATTATTTTTTTCTCTTTGGATTTTTGTGCGGGGTGTGGAGGCTTATTATTTTCTTTTATTTACATAATATATATGTGTAGAGTATATATGTATGTAGGTTCCTTGAGGACTACTCTGCTTCGACACTCTTGTGTGCAATTTACATAACACAGCTAACAAATTCTTGTTTTTCCCCATTTTTGGCGGAATGAGTTTTTGGGGCATTTTGGAGGGGGGCGTGGTTGGTTTATGTGTGCTTTGTCTTATTTGTCATGTGGGCGTTTTTTATGTGCTCTGGGGGACGGGGACGGGGGGGGGGGGGGGGGTTGGTCTTGTCGGTAGGGGTAGAAGATTTGGGGTCATGTTTGATTGGCCTGGTAGTTGTTTGTTGGCGTTGGTTGATGTGATGGCCATAAAATTAGTTGTCAGCTATGGGAAAATTTTGGAGTTGTCGGAAAATGTGCTTATTAATAGCTTAAGGGCTTTCGCAGCTTAATGGTTCATGTGGTTAGGATTACAACTTAATATTTGTGCATGATATTTAAGCAATTTTAAACTAGAGTATTTGAATATGAATATGATTAAAAGCGTTCACTTTAATCATTTAGCCAAGTGCTCTAGTTTTCGGTTTTAAATTAAATAAAAAAGGAATCTACCTAGATGCTATAACTGGTTAAAAATAATTAAAAAAATGCAGCCTTTATTTACAATATTAAATAAGCCAGTCTCCAATTATTTTGCCCCCCAATTTAAAGATGTTTAAAATCTATTAAAATTAACTTTTGATATTAAAAAAAAATTAGAAAAATAAATATTAAAATAATATATAATAATTTGAATTGCATAAAACATTGCAACCTTTTTCAATCTTCAATACTGAACCACAAACAAATTCATTTGTCCGAAATAATTTCAAATAAAAGCAGCTGCAACTATGGTTTGAGTTCTCTCCCCTGACTACCTTCAACCTTAACACTGAATATCTCTGTCTAATCGGGCTATAATCATAACAAACAGACTGACAGTCGGAGCATGAACTGTTGAGAGAGAGGTGTCTGGTATTTGGCTAATCTTAACCAAAAAACCATTAGGTAGGGGCACAGAAAACTATTTGCCACTCACAAACTGGTTGCAAAATAAAATTTTATATGTATTTATTTTTAGCATTTTTGTTGTTGGATAAAGGATTTATTAATGTGACCAAGAGCAACGAGAATTCAGGCTACTAGGAAAACAAAAACAGGATTTGTGTATTGTGGCTTAAATTGGATTTGCTTGTTTTGGGTGCCAGGGGTGACTGCAATTTGGTCCAGTTACGATGATTGCGGGCTGCGGGGCGCTTATGTACGCTCCACTGAATGTTGCAGCCTTGATGTCTTTGCCGGCTCCGACTCTCGACTGTGGCACTCCTGTGCTGTCGTCCTGTTGTTTTTGTTTGCAGCCGGGCTTTATCTGCGGCTTTATCTATATCTCAATATCTGTAGAGCTGTGTATCTGTATCTATATCGCTTACGTTTATTTGACAAGGTCCTTGTCGTGCCTTGTTGTGATTATTTGCCAGAATAACATCAACAGCCATGCTGAGTGTGTGTGCGTGTGTGTGTGTATAGATAGAGTGAAAGGACGAGTTGAGTCACAGCTGCCTTGTGCACTTCTCTTCATTTTCATTGCGTTTTGATTGGATTTTTCTATGGCTGTTGCAGCTTCAATTAAGCATCAGCCTATACAGAAGATTCATGTCAGGTTTTTATACCCTATAGCCATTAAATTTGCAAAAAGGGTATGCAAATGTTTGTAATAGACAAAAGGAGATCAGGTTTATATGTTCTAAAGCAGCATTTTTGCTTGTCTGTGCATTTCTGTTCATTTCATTTAATATTTATTAATTTTTTGAATAAGAATTTGTACAAATTTTATTTAAAAAAACCTCATAATCCGGAATTAAAAATGACTGGAAAAATATCAATTTTATACAAATACAAAAGTATATTCTGAATTTACTTAAATTTTGCGAAATGGAAAGACGTAGCAAAATAACATTTGTACTTTTGACAAAAGCAAAATCCCATTTTTATATCCATTTTATGTTCTGAATTCTAGCATAATTCAGTGTAAAGTATTTCCTAGTCGAGCACTCTCTATTAGAGAATTTCGTGCTTGTTTTGTGACATTTTACTGCTGTCGCAATGTTTGTTATTTTTGACGCCGCCACCGACAACTGCACTGCGATTGTGGTTCGGTTTGGTCTACTATACTATATATATCCTGAAGTTGGAACCACCCCATAAAATCTTTTGTTGAGCTGTCAATATGTCAATTCTGGTTGCTCCTTTGCGGGCAATTTCTATGGCAGAAATTAAGTTGACATTGTCCTCATTCGTTGCGTTTCGCATTCATTTCATTTTCGTTTTGCGATTTTGATGGCTTTCAAGTGCGGATACATTATATTTTTATTAAAAGCAATCAAGCCCAGGCTCGTTCCATTGTCAACATTTGTTCAGTTTGATTTCCGCGCCTTGATTAGGATTATTTAGGCAATTAAATTCATATGTCGCTTTTATGCAATTTCTCTATTTTTTTTCTACATATAAATAAATATGTATTTTATTTTTGATTGCGAATTGTGTTGTATTACTCGATTTTAATGGTGGTAGACTGTACGATTTTATGGGTTTGTTAAATGACTTTACTAAGGGTTAGATGATAAGCTGCCATTGATAGAAGATTATTGGTAAATCAAGTATTGGGCATATAACATCTTGCGTTTAAATAAATAAATAAATATGGTTGGTGCTTTTATAGGGCTTCATATAGCCTATAATATTTTTTGAAAGGGTGTATGATAAGAGTCAAATATAAAATTTAATTTAATATTTATGAATTACTATAAAAAAAAAAATAGAAAAAAATTCATTGATTCCACTTTCTAATTTATTTTAATATTACAATAATATTAAATTATAAATATGAAAAATTATACTTCCGTCAGTCTGTTAAGTAAAAATGTCATGTTATAGTCTATTATAAAGTCTTCTTTTTGACAATAAAAATAAATAATAATAATAATAAAAAAAAATAAATAAATATGAAAAAAGCATTTAATTAAAAAACCATTTAACCTGAGACAGGATTTATTATTCTTGAGTAAAAAATTAATGTCGATAAACCGCATTATCTGATTGTAATTTTACTTTTCTATAAATATATTTAATTTACATGTTAAATTCTCAAATTAATATTTAATAAATTTTATTTATATTTTCATAATAATATTATAAACTGACAAGAGCTGCAGCATTCTTTTATGCTAATTTTATTGTCAACTATGTATTAGGTAAATTTTTTAGCTTTTTTTCGTTTTTACAAAAAAAAAAAGCATCGTCTAACTAGGCTCTGCTTCGCTATCGCTGCCTTCCTATATATACGTATAAATCTAATCCAAATCTGATACCAAGACCACCACAAAATCCTATTCAAAACTTCGGTGCCGGACTAAACCCATTCTGGAAATTAAACTTGTGGCATAGATGCGGACCACCAAACCGAATGCGAAATGCGATCAATCTACAATGCGTGGGGCGTTGCCACTGCAATCGGTTGAAACCACAGAAGAGCGGCAGCTGCTGGCCAAATGGTCGTATCTCAAAGCCAGAGACACTGACAATTTGTCAAAGCCAACCAAAAAAGAGCGAGAATAGCGGCCTTGCATTGTATGCATGTAATTTACACATTTTGCAGCTATTGCAATTGCAAATTGAATGGCCAAAACCAAAGCACAAAAGTTGCTTAAGCAAATGTAAAGTGAGGAGAGGAGAGGAGAGAGCGCGACAAAAATCGCGCAAACGCAGCTGAGGAAGCCAACAGATTGGCCTGACTTAAACGGTGGCGAAGCATAAATCCTTGAGAGCAGCGGTCGCAAGTCATGTGGTTTTTCAGATCGGGACTGGATCTGGCAGGGCAGCGAAGTGACATGCCAAGGGTAACGAGGGCTCGGGGGGGCTTGCCACAATTTCCGTTTTCCGGCTGCAGCTCAGATTCACTTTTTGCCTTTGCATATTGTGTGCATGCATATTGCTTCGACTGGGGACGCTGTAAACATCAACAGCAACAACAACAACAACAAAAGCACAGCGAACATTTTGCGGTTATTCCCCGTAACCATTTTGCACTCTCCGTTCCCCTTTTATCCTGGAACTGTCTCCGGCTACCGCAACGCATGCATAAATTATTATTTGCTCGTCGTTCGCCACTTGCTGCCAAATGTTGTTGCAACATTTGTTATAAGCACAAAACACTGGCAGGGGCATATTAGTTTTGTAAATGAGCTTGTCAAATGGAAAGAAAGACGAAGAAGAAGGACTATTATAAACAATTCATATAAACATTTAAAGTAAAGCTAAAATTATTTATTTATTAATTATTTTGCAATTTCAGCCCATTAATTGATTTACTTTATTCTGATTTGCTTAAAAAGCAATTTTTAACAAACAAGATTATGCCTTTTGCCAATAATCTGCTCATAAAGTTGTTTTAATATTCTTGGCGCTTATAATTCTCAATTGGCTTAAGTGACAAATTGTTGATTGTACTGATTGTACTCTAGTATTTTTGAGAATTCCCTGTTTAGGGTTGCATTATTGATCCCGGGACAGTTCTCCTATATATCTTCTTATTTACCTAATTTAACTTATTTAATGTTTTGATTGTTGTCCATGTCACAACTGATGTGCTGCATTCCAAAAAAAAAAATGTTCCTATTTAAAAAAGATATTTGGTAGATATAACTGTTTACTCTAGCAGGGCCCAAAGGATAATGATGAAATATCTTCAATACCAATATATAAATCACAAGAGCACACTTCGCAAAATAGAGTTTAAAATAGAAATTAATTAAATAATATTATGAACAGTCCACATAATATAATACAATTGTTTTTTTCCCCCTTCTTTTTTTTCTTGTTTTAAATCTTACGAGTATTTTTTGATAAAAATATAAAAATAAATTTGTTAGTGTATCCAGAATATGTTTATTTAAAAATATCCTTTTTGTTCATTCACTTATTGTTGTTGTTGTTGGCAGCGCAGTGGTACGTCATCGTTTTCCATGCGAATGACAGTTAAAAGTGGTTCGGTTGTTGTTGCTGCTTTGGAGGATGCATGTCTTTGAATGGTCTCCGGCTGCCACGCCCACTCCGGGCACACCAAAAACATATTCGAACGCTTTTGTTTTGCATTTTTATTATACTCCAACACACACACACATTTATATATATAAATAGTTCGCTTTGCGGTTTTTATCAGACACTGGCAAAACAACAACAACCAACATGCAACACCATCATGCAGCAACCTCATCCTCTATAAAGCCGCTTTAATTGGAGTCGATGGTGTTATTTATATAAATGTTTGTCATTTCTCTTCGTTCGCCCTGTTTGCATTTCATTTTTTTGGCAGTTTAAATTGTAGGCGTCATGTGATATATTGGCCATATTGGACTCAGGCTTGGCCTGGCTCTGGCCTGACTCTGGCCTGGTGTGGTCCGGATTGTTGTTGGCACGCTGACTCTCTGGCTCTGAGCTCTGCTCTGGGTCACAGCTGACCTTGTTCTGCATAATTTTTTTTTTTTTTTTTTGTTTATTTTTTTCTTTTGACTGTAAAATTGGTACATGTGGAGCTTAAAGTTGAAAGCGTTGTTTAAGAAAATGGATGTATTGTGTAGATATGCAAAAAATTTGACCCACATAAGTAGGAGAGGGTATGGAGAAGTGTATTTGAATATGCAGAAAGACAGTCAAGTGGGTGAGTATTTGAAGTGGGGTGACTAACAAGGTATTCGAATGGGCTAAGAGAGTTAAAGTGGCAAAAGATATACGTATAAAGAGTAGAATAATATGGGAAAAGTGGTTTAAAAAGGTGAGATGTACGCAAATGAGATAATGTGAATCCAATCAATTGAAAAAATGTTGCAAAAATAACTTGAATTTAAAAGAAATATAAATTTACAAAAAAAAAAAAAAGAAAAATTAGCAATAAAATATAAAAAATAAAATGAAAGTTGAATTTTAATTAAGTAAATATAAAAAATAGAATTAGAATGAATTCAGAGACTGTAAAATAAGTAATTGTAATTGCTCTTACAATAACAAATAAATTTACAAAAAAATATAAATAAAATATATAAAAAAGAAAAATTGAATTTAAATAAAGTAAAAATAAAAAATAAAAAATAGAATGAATTCAGAGACTTTAAAAAAAGCAATTGTAATTTCTCTTACAATAATAAATAAATAAATTAACTATGCCATATTAGTATAAACAAACTGCAAACTTTTCTATTATTATAATTATTAACCGATTTATCTGAATATTTGTAATTTCCACCTGAACCTGTCGCTTCTTTAAAATATCTATAATTTCAATTTAAAAAGCAGAAAACATTTTACTTATGATACCTAGCTAATCTTGACTTAAAAGCTAACTGAAAACCCAATAAAGACCACCCTGAAGATTCAGTGCAATGTCAAGTTCAAGTGCGCCTGTTTTGTATAGTATAAATGACATTAGGTTTAACAAAAAAAAAGTGTCAGCCATAAAACCGTAAAATCACATACAAAATGCATTTACACACCCAACGCAGACAATAACATTTTGGTTTTAATTAAAGAACAACCAAAAACAAGAAAAAAAAAATAAAGAAATGTACGCACAACATATTTTAATTTAATGCCAGCGAGTGAGTCTTGTATTAGGAGAATGGGGAGTACTTCCGTTTACAGCTCGACGTGCCGACTTCCAAGTAAAGTGGAGAGCTCCAATGCCAATGCCAATGCCAATGCCACAACAAACAGGCACACACATGGTGTGTATACAGGACAACAACAATCGTTCGACTCAATTTCAGAAAATAATTTAACGACTCCATTTAAGCATGAAATCGCAAGACGCTTCCCCCCTCAACATTCTTGTTTGGGCTTATTTCGTGGAGTCCTGGGGAGCCCGGCCGGAGTCGGATGGTGTCCTAGACAAAAGGCAACTGCCAGGCCATTCAACGGCAACTTTATCACTAAGTGGGAAAATCTGTAGAATTTTAAGTGCATGTGGAAAGACAGTGAATGAGCAGAGCCTACAGGAAGGCAGTTGTCTATTGTCCTATTGCGCCTGAAAATTCTCCCGTTTGAGCTCAAGTTCAGTGCAGTTCTGTTGTAGGGTTCCTTTTTTATTGTTGCTGTTGTTGTTTTCAAGGTGTGCTAAGAGGCGTAAGCACAAAACAATTTTCATTTACTTTACGTTTTTAATCATGGTTAAAGGATATGTCAGCGACGCTCGTTATACTATAGACAACAACAGGATATACACAGAAGCAGGGGCAACAAGGAGCGGCTCATTCGTCTGCAAGGATGTCAACGCAAATTCAAGTGAAATGATGCACAAGCAAAGGAACAAAAAAAAAAAAAAAGGATTGCCACCGGATGAATGCACTTCATTTGAAGTAGAAGTAGAAATATAAGTACAGAAGCCAGCAGCAGCAGGCGAGCCAGACAACAACTTTCAACAAAAAAAATAAAGAAAGAATATACAAAAAAAAAAATGGAATGCAATGCTCATTGTTAGACATTGACAGGTATGTACGGGAAAAAAGGTAGACATACTCCTAAATACTAGCTCAAGTCAAACCCGAAAGGATTTCATTTCAAGACATTCAAATGACAAATGCTGATGATGATCATGTTTTGGCATATTTGTGGTCGCAGTCAAAGGGCACAGCCCACACAACAAAGCGGCATTTACTTGGAAAATGCTCGAATCGGCAACTTTTCCGGCTAAAACTTCCAGCTGGTTTTTTTTTTCTTTTTCCAGCTCATATGATAAAGTTGTACGCTTTCTACTTTGAAGCCGCCGACGGGTCATTAATTGTATCTACCGTTTAACACCCAAGGAACTTTCAACATGTCTTCATTGGCTGACTGCGCTGACTTTGACTTTATATTAAATTATTTTCTCACAGTAGCAAGGCCAACGCCGAAACCCATGTACATGCATTTCAATCTAATTAAAACAGGTGTTTTAATTATTGCAGCCATTTAATTTTCCTTTTTTTTTTCTCTCTCAGACACTTGGCACATTTTTATGAGATCATTAAAAACCGTTGCAGTTAGTTCCTTCTCAGCCAAGTTGCTCATTAGGAGTGCTCCATGCTCCAGATATGATGAATTTTGTTTCTGTTTGCTTTATTAGGCTCGTAAAATGGTCAAAAGGCAGCGTGTTTATTACTTTTTTTTGTGTGTGTGTGTTTTGTTTAACTATTTTTTATTGCAATTAGATGGTGCACTTTGAATAAGGGCTATACAAAAAAGGGAGCCATAGATATGTGTGTGTGTGTGTCAAATTAAACAACTTTTTTCTGGGCTCTTAATTAGATGTCTAATGTTCTTTACAACTTTTTGTTTATTTCCTAAAAGCTTCAAGTTTACAATTAGCAACCAAATGAATCTATTAAATATTTTGAAACATTTTTAACTCTACGAGTTACGAGCATTTAAAGTTTTAAGATTTTTAAAGAGCAAAGATTTATAAAAGTTTTTAATGGGAGTCTACAGATATAGAAATGTTTCTAGTTTTGTTTAAATATATAAAGAAACAAGCATGAATATGAATTTTTCAGTGGTTTTAAAATATATATTTATGTGTCTAAAATGATTTTCTTGATATTATATTTATTTATTAATCAAAGAAAATCTTTTTATTTAATTTATCTGAATTTTTAAAGCAAGAATCGACAACAGATTTAGGCTAGATTTAAATTTAAATTTTTTCTGATTTTTTTAAGATTTTCGTAGCGCAAAGATTTATAAAAGTTTATTATGGAAGTCTAAAGATATAGAAATTATTCTAGATTTGTTTAAATATATAAAGAAACAAGCAAATAGTGTTGTTTGTATTATATTTATGCATATTTGGAATATGAATTTTTCAGTGGTTTGAAAATATTTATTTAGGTGCATAAAATGATTTTCTTGTTATTATATTTATTTATTAATCAAAAAAAATCTTTAAATTTAATTTATCTGCAGTTTTCAATTAAATAAGCTAAGCAAGAATCGACAACTGATTTAAGCTAGATTTAAATTGAATTTTTTCTGTTTTTTAGTCTAAATTAATATTTAGATAAATTCATATGACAATTTCTTTCTTAACTTTGTAGAACTAGCATATTTTATTTCACATCGAGCATTTTATGTTTTATCATGCTTCCTGCTCAGACATAAGAATATACAATAGCTTTTGAAGAATTAATTAAATTTAATTAATTTTATTGTCATTTTGTTTGATTACCAATACCAAAAGGCAACATATCTCCACTTCTAGTTACATTCTTTATATATAGGGATCTACACACCCTCAGCTATACATAATTGCATTGTTATTTAGCTCAGCAATTTTGTGTACCTTGACACTAATCAATTTTTAATGAAAAAAACATAAACCCTTTTTTTTAACCGGACTTTGCCCCTTCATACTTAATCAGGCAATAATAACATAAATTAAATAAACAAAGTCACTTAACAATCAACCAATAATACGACCTGGTAGAACTTTTATTTTTTTAAAGATCGGAAAAAATTAAATTTGAAGAGCAAACGTGATGATGTGTGTTAAATTTCACGCTTACATTTGGAGCGCCCTGCCCCGGACAACAATAATAACAATAACAAGTTCAGCTATACAGCTGTTGGAGTTTTACCTGAAGAATATTGCAAGTTCATTATACAAACAGTAATCAAACATCGCAGCTTGGTTCGGGACAGGTATGAAAATCCAATTAATGCCGCGTAAAACGTAGCAACAGATGATGATAATGATAATGATGATGGAGCTCTCTGGATGTGTGATGGAAAAACTGCAAGCTCACCGCACTTCTCACTCAATTAGAACAGAAAATTCAAAGGAAACGTGTAAACAAAATAAATACGAAAATCAAGCAACTCTACTCGACACAACTCGACTCGACTTTGACTTTGACTCCTGCCATGTCGATATTTTCCGACCTCAGTGCGATGATGCGGTTGTTGCCGTTGCGCTTTCCGTCTAAAAGGCTTGAGTTGATTTTTGGAGTGGCCAACACGCCAGGCTGGCCAACCAAGCCAAGGCAACAGAGGCACTTGAAAACGTTTTTGGCATTCTTCACCTGTCAAGGCGGTAGTTTTGGATTCTTGGACTACGACACCGGCTCTGACCACCGTCTTGCTGCCTCTCTTCTTCGGCTTAGCAAAGCGCAATAAGAACGTCGAAAACCTCACACTTCACAACTTTTGCCGAAACATCAAAGTTGACGTACACAATGGCCATTGATGTGATACAACTGAAGTGCAAAGAAAACAAAACACGAAACCGTAGTACTGACTCTAGACATGGTCTCTCTGTCTCTCTCTCTCTCTCTCTCTCCATTACAAGCCATAAGAAGAAGCGTATGCAGCTCAGGTTCAGGCCCGGCCCAGAGTCAGAGCCAACATCTCGACATCGACATCGACATTGCCGTCTACGTCGTTGGCGGTGGCTTCAATGTTGTCGTCAGCTTCAACAAGCGTAAAATATTCTTAGAATTGCAACAACTTTAGTTCAGGTTCAGCCTTTTGGGCAACATTTTGACAAACATTGGCCTCGTGCTGTCCGTTAAACAGGCGCGTTTCAACATTGGGCGCTCAATTGGGGCGCAGAAATTAAGCCTCAAAGTTGGGTACAAATAATTAAATTTATCGGAATTTTTATATTATTTTTGCTATAAACCATAAGTGTAATGTGGAATTTAAGGCAGAAATTAAACCTCAAAGTTAGGTATAAATTATGAAATTTATAGTAATTTTTATATAATTTATGCAAAAAATATTTATTAAATAATTTAACTGCTCTTCATTTAATTTTACTGAATTCTCATTTCATTTACATTTTTAATAAATTTCAACCCTCCCATTGGGCGCTCAATTGGGGCGCAGAAATTAAACCTCAAAGTTGGGTACAAATAATTAAATTTATAGAAATTTTTATATTATTTTTGTCATAGACAACATAAGTGTAATGTGTAATTAAAGTATGAAATATTAATTGAATAATTTAACTACTCCTAATTTAAGTTTACTGAATTCTCATTTTATTTAAATTTTTAATAAATTTTAATCACTTATCTGGCTTATAATTTTTAATTGTTTAATTGAAATTAAAAATTATTAAGAACGTCTAAACAATTCGTAAGCCATGTTATTTGACTTCATTTTAATTAGTAGTGTATAAATTTGTTGTCAAAATTAAATTCAAAATTTTGTTGTAAAATATGAAAAGTCGAAATAGTAACGCCACTGGGAATCGGGAGCGAATGAGTGTAAAAGTTGTGCCGTATACGGGAAACCAACCTGTAAATCTTAATGAAATAATCGGACATTTAATTAACTGTGAGAATCCCTCTAAGGGCGTAGATCTTTCAGAGTATCAGATTCGACATGTATGCACTGAAGCCAGAACGATATTTCTGAAGGAGAGGACGCTGCTGGAGATCCAGCCACCGGTAAAGATATGTGGCGATGTGCATGGACAATATTCGGATCTTTTGCGTATTTTAAGGTCAACGGGTGTTCCGCCAGGATCAAAATATTTATTTCTGGGCGATTATGTAGATCGGGGCAAGCTATCTATTGAGACCTTCACCCTGCTGCTCGCCTACAAAATCCGATATCCTCAGCTAATGTTCCTGCTGCGTGGAAATCATGAGAGCGCCAGCATAAATCGCATCTATGGCTTCTATGATGAATGTAAGCGTCGATATTCTATAAAATTGTGGCGTTACTTTGTGGATACATACGATTGCATGCCACTTGCTGCAATTGTGGGTGGCAAAATCTTTTGCGTTCATGGCGGTCTGAGTCCTAGTCTGAAACGCTTTGAAGATATTCTGGCTATTCAGCGGCCCTGCGAGGTACCCGAACAAGGTCTCATCTGTGATCTGCTCTGGAGTGATCCGGATGAAAGAGTCCTTGGCTGGGGTGGCAATGATCGTGGTGTTAGCTTTACCTTTGGTCCAGATGTCGTTAGAAACTTTTGCCATCGTATGGGCATCGATGTCATCTGTCGCGCCCACCAGGTCGTCGAGGATGGCTACGAGTTCTTTGCCCGACGTCAATTGGTTACGATCTTCTCCGCACCCAACTACTGTGGCATGTTTGATAATGCCGGTGCTGTTATGGTGGTAAATGAGGATCTGGTTGTCAGTTTTGTTATATTGCGACCGACCTATTCAGTGCGCCAGGCGATGGGTAATGTTCAGCCAATGATGGCATTGGGCAAGAATCGAAACTATTAGCTAATTTGAATTAATTTCTAAATGTTCTGGGAAGTGCTGTTATGAATATCTGAACTGAATACGAATGTTTCGGTAGGCAAAAAAAATTAAATAATTAGGATGTTTTGTAAAAAATAAAAAAATTCGTGGGAATATAAAAATGTTGTATGTAAACTTTTTGTGAGTATACCCAGAAAATAAATAGTAAATAAATCATGATCCATTTTTGACAATAGTCTGTTATGGATGCCTTTCCTTAAGCAATGAACATTGGACATATTTTATGAACAAATTAATTAAGACCACTTTTCTGTTATTAGAAACGTTTTTGGTCTTAGTTTGTTTTTTCTTTAAATCAATTTAATATGAAATTATAAAAGATGAAAATCAATTAATTGAAGATAATTTTGTCTCATAAAAAATATAAATATAAAAATATATTTAATACAAAATTATAACTGATGAAAATCATCTTTGTCTCATCAAAAAATATAAATATAGAAATATATTTAATATAAAATTATAAATATAAAAATATATTTAATATAAAATTATAAATGATGCAAATCAATTAATTCAAGATTATTCTGTCTCATCAAAAAAATTTCGTTAATTTTTTAATTAAATTTTGTTGTCATATTTGTCCTAATATGAGAATATAATTTTTATCAAAAATTCTTTTTTGCACTTGAATTTAAAATATAAAATTACAGATATTTAAAAAAAAAATTTAATGTTTCCCTACATTTTCAGGCCTTTTAGAGTGACCGCTGAAACCTCTTGGAAATTACAGAGGCATAGGTGTGCAAAATTAACGCTTACACTTTGCACACCCTTACAATTTTATATTATAGTGAAATTGGAAAAAAAATTATTTTATTTTCGGAGTATAAATATAGAAGAACCAGCGTCTATACTTTTCACAACCAATAGTTGAGAGCAGAATATAATAAAATAAAAACCATGTTCATTTTCTAACTTAATTTTTCACGCAGTGCTTAATATATTAAAAAATATATTTCTAAATTCAAAATATAAATATTTATTGTCATAAATAATCAAATTAAAAACTCTCAAACTGAGCTTGCATGAAAAGTTTCTTTTTTCAGCCTATAGACCTTCTTTTTGGGACTTCCTTTCACTATAGTTAGAAGCTCTTACTAACTGATTGACCCCATTCTCACATGTGCCGCTACTGTTTCATTTGTGTGCAATTACCGAAACTTCTCTTCCTGCATTAGAACAACAACAACGGTGTGCTGGGACATTGGACATTGGGACGATGATTTTGGCAACATCGACAGCACGATGTCTGCACTTAACAATTTCGGCAATGTTGCATGTTTCATCGTGTGCTGAATGTTGCATAAATAAAGCACAGATCACACGCAAACAAAGCTAAGGCTAAAGCTAAATCTGAAGCTAAAGCTGAAGTGTAGACCAATGTTGCCAGCGGTTTCTAGCTGCTTTGCTCGCTTGACTGCAGTACACGGACAACATCAAAGTGTTGACTTGACATTTTGAACGACATTTTAACCTGGTTAGCCGTTGCGGCCAAGCTAAACCAAACAAGCGTAGCCAAAGCCAAGTCAGCATGCCATCGTTTGGGCCTGTTGTCAAGCCAAGAGCCTGAGCCAAAGTCATAGCCAGAGTCAGAGGCAGAGCCAGAATCAGAGTCAGAGCTGGGGGCAAATGAAACCAGCGAAGCAAACAACATGCCATGCTGCAATACGAATGACTGCACTCTGTTGCCATACTCTAACTTGAAAGATAATAACGACTAAATAATATAGGTTTTAAACAGTAACAGCCTTTGAATTAATATAGATATCTAAATAATAAATGCATTTATTATAAATCGCATTTAGTCCTATATTTCTATAATCGTTATATTTTGCAATTTTTCTACATCATTAATTTGACTAAAATATAATTAAATACTGGGGAGTTTCACATTTTTTTAAATAAGTTCTTGGCTCTGTCTAATATATTTCCCGAAATTGACTTTGCAAGAGCATTTCATATTCGTTATTATTTAATACGCTTGTATTTATCACTGCTTGGATTTCTACTGCTGTTGATGATGACGCTGATTCGTTTGGGCCGTAATGTTGACTCTAGACTGGTTGGTTGTTTGAGCTGTTGTTAATTTTCCTAAAATCAAAGCACAAAATTCACAGGAAATGTAAACCCCGTTGTGGCAAGAGCAACGGCATCGGTGTCCGGCTGCAACATAGCTATACCCAGAACAACAACAACAAGAGGAAGAACAACACCAACCAGAGAACATGAACTAAAACTGGAACAGAGTTAAGCAAGAAATTGCATTTGCTTTGTGTTTACAATGTTGAATACTACGATGAATACCCATTTGGCCGTTTAATGGCTCGTTTTATGTGTTCATCGGTTTCTGGCTCAAATTAAAATATTAAAATTTATGAACAAAATATATATATATATATATATGAGTTTGTGCCCCGGCTGTGCAAATGTTTGCGCGAATTCCCTGGCCCTGATTATAGCCCACGAAAAGAATCTGGCAACGTGCATCTAAGCCATTGCACGCGCTGCCAGCTGAAGTTGTAGCTGGAGCTGGAGCTGGACTTGAAGCTGTTTAAAACGAAACTTAGCCTCGCTCTGATGTGGCTCAGATGATAAATAATCCACGCAAAGACGCAAGTCCCGAACCCGCGCTTGGGCCATTGCTCATCCGGCAGGTGCAAATCGCATGTGACAGCCAGACACTTAACTTTTGTGCGCCGAGTGGCCAAGAGTCGAGTCTCGAGTCGACTCGCTTCGAGTTGAGAGTCCAGTTGAGGGTGCCGCAGTTGCAGTTGCAGTTGTAGTTGTGCTAATGCAAACACGTAAGCCAACTGACCAAGCAACTCTGGCTCCTGAGCCAGCAGCAAGCAGCGCCGCCAACAGCTACAGACCAGGTTCATGTTCCAGGTCTCAGCTAGTGGCCTGGGTCTGGACCCTGGACCTGGTATGGTGCACAGTTGCCCAGCATAGTATGCTGCCTGGTCATTTTTTATCGCATGTTAATCACAACCTTGTGGAACTTTGTTTGCCTTGGCCGGGGCCGGGACTGGGGCCAGGCAGACTTTAAACCCTTTTGTTGCGTGCATTTTGTATTTTTTTAATGCACTTACATTGGGCATAATCACATTGTGGCAAAGTTAGCCATGCTTAGCCAAAACATCTGTTCAATTTATTTAGGCAGATGAGCCATACAGTATTTTAAAAGTGATTTGGTTATGAAGAATTGAGTTAGACGCATAAAATTTTAAATACCGAATTAAAAAATATATAAAAAAAAATAAAAGTAAATATTGCCATTAAAAGCATTTACAATCGTGCCCGTTTTTTTTATAGATTATATAAAAAATCTTCTTTTCAACTTGTCTGCTTAAATGTGTTACTAAATATAGCTTATAGTTCCGCTTCTATATTTTTAAATATTTTTTTTTTAAATTTATTCAGTTGATTTGTGATTATATTTTTATTTTTATTAAAAAAATACTTAAGCAAAAAAAAAGAAAATTGTAAGAATAAGGAAATGTTAAAAAAAAAAAATATATAAATATTTTTGATACTTTGATATAATATAAATATTTAATTTCATGATATATGCTCCTAGTGAGCTTAAGTTTAATAACTTAAATATTTCTAGACAAGTTTTGATGGCTTTATTTTTTTTTTTTAACTATTTAAAATGTATTTTAAATTATTACACAGATATTTCTAGACAACTTTTAATGGGTTAATTTTTTTTAACTATTTAAAATGCATTTTTAAATTTTAACAAAGATTTTTCGTTAGGGCATCTAAACTTTAACCTGAACACAAAATCATATACCACGCTGTTGTTTTTGCTCTTTCTTTTTATTTCTTATTGAAGGAAGGTATGCATATTTTCAACTGCTTGTCTGGGAGCTGTGGCTCTATTCTAAGGCTCTATTCTCATAGACAACTGAGCCAGGACTGGCTTGGTTAAGTGAATGCAATTAAAATTGACGTTAATCTGCTGGAATTCTGATGTTTTGTCATGTTTGCGCGCTAAAGATGTTATTTTGTTTTGACATGCTCTTGGCCTGGCTGCCTTGTAACCAGCAGCCTTTCAGACTGCCAGGCTGTCCGGTACGCCAGGACAGGGCCAAGTAAACACACACACACACACAGACACACAAAGTAAGCAGTCTATAAGGCAACAAGGAGCCAGTGTCTAGGCCAGAGTCTGAGCTGAAGTCGGAGCTGGAGCTGGAGCCGTAGCCACTTGGCCACGTTGTTGTCGTGTACATGTAGATCAATCTATCTAACTAACGCGTTTGGTGTTTGCCTGCTCCATGCTTGTTATTTAAATTGTTATATTATTTGTGGCCAGGCTAAGCTTGGGAACATGGGAACCTCTCGAGTCAATGTCTGTGGCTTTTTAGCTTATTGGCGTCTTGAGTTGTAATGGCTTAACTTTAATCGAATTGTCTAGGGAACGTTGATGTTGTTAAGGAGGGGTTTAACCCGCCCTTTTATGGCTAGCTTGTAATATTTTAAAGAGCCAACATCAAATGTTTATGCTTCTATTTTAAATTAGCCAATAAATGCATTTTAAATTAAATCATAAATCAATTAAATAAATGGCTACGTATTTAATCCGATAGATTCATTTTAAATTACATTATATAAATAGTTTGTAGCCACAAAAATCACTTTAGTTTTTAAAGAATATTTTGTTAAATTTTCTAAATATTCAATTAAACAATTTCTGGCAATTTAATAAGAATTTAAATGCAATTGAATTGGGAATATTTGAACTCCCCCTTACCCTACCTATAGCTCTATTAAACACATATCTTTCTTTCTATATACAATAACTATGTTCTTTTCACAATTAGACCACCTCAAACTTGTGCTTCTTTTTGTTCAGTTTGGCTATAAATCTTAAGCTACTATCTACAGCTCTATATACACTGTTAGCTATTATTACTGCAACATTAAGACACCCAAATGGCCAGCTTTGTTGTCTGCACAGATCCCAATCCAGATGCCGACCATAACTGCCATTAACATTGGCACTTAATTTACTTTTTGGCCAAAACCAAAACAAACACACAAATGACGCAGCGAGAGCATTCAGCTATCTTATTATATTTGGTCAACAATGTGCGAGAGCCAATATAAGGAGCCACAAAAAATAAAAAATAGAAGAAAAAAATAGAAAAAAATTCAACAACAATTAAAACCATTTTCAAGCAAACAAACAACATTCCTGGACATCCACAAACTGTAGGTTACATTGTTGTCCAGTGTCCAATTTTTCCTACTGTGCTTATTTATTGGCGTCTTGCACATTGTTTGCGCTGCAAAAAGGAAAAACATCTACACGGGGGGAAAAAAAAGGAAAGTAAACCAGGCAAAAAGGCCAAGAATAATATAGACACATACTTAGATAGAAACGAAAGTAGCTCTCGGTGTGTGAATGTGCCGTATATTTTAACAATTTTCAATTTTAGCTTTTGTTCGCAGCTCGCGCACACACAATAAAACCATAGAAACAAAAAAAAAAAACACGAAGAAGAAAATAATATCAAATACATTGCCTGAAATGTTCCAAATGCTCAAATGCTGAAATGCCTGGCCCTCAACAACAAAGGGAACAACTAAATTTAAGTGCCTTCATCTTATCTGCCTTTTGAACGCATCATCCTGGTGGTCCTTTGGCCTCCAATGAAGGAATAAAAAAAAAATCAACATCATTTTATTTTTGCCTTTTCCTTTAGCTTTTTTTTGACTGTTGTGTTTGCTCGACCATAAATTGACTTTTATTTAATTTGATCACTTGCAGCATTTTGTACAATTTTCAAAAAAACATTTTCTTTAATTTAAAATGCATAACAATTCAATTTGAAAGTCGTTTAAGTAAAGTTTCAATATTGCTGTGTGGTGCACACCTCGATGAGCATTTGTTAAATATTTTGCCTCATAAATTTGTCCAGTGCCGCGGGAAAGGGGGGGGAACAACATTGCGCAGGCGTGACTGTGCTATGTGCTCACCCTTTCAAGCAGCGGGGCAAACATTGATTATGCAATTGCTTTTGAATAAACCCAAAAATAAAAAAACCTCATATTTTCTCCTAGCGGTATTTTTTTTGTATAATATGTGACAGTTTTTGAATGCGGGGGAAATTGATTTCCGACGTATTTTCGTTGCATTCAACGCTCCTCGTTGCGCTTCGTCGCTGTCGCCAGGCGCTAATGAGCTGCAGCATTCAGTTACGTATTGTTTGTGTCTAGTATCTGACAGATACTTTTTGGCTGCATTGCTTGCCATGATTAAAATGTTTGTTATGCTTGAATGCTGGCTTGTTTTTTTTTTCAAAAAGAAATATTTACTTCCGTCTAGCCCCGCTTGATAATAATAAGAGTGCATTTTAGAAGCTCACTGAATTAAATTGTAATTTTTAATTAAAGCCACTTTATATTTATTGTTTTATGAACATTCGACGACTATTTAAATGTGGCATAAGGCGTGAAATTGCTTAATTTCCTGTTTCCAATGTAGGTGGAATTTTATTAAAAATATTAAAAAATATATATCGCGATATATTTCAAATGCAGTTATTTAGAATTTAGAAAAAGTAACTCTACTCATCAATTGAACAACTCAAACCCTGCTGTCACTTTGCTAGACACATTCATATATTTGCATACTAAATAGCCCAATGTCAGATCAAAACAACTAGCCGATATATCAATTTGAAAACGATGTAGCTACTTTTAAAACAAAACTTGACTGCAGTTTATCTATTTGTCAGCTTGTTAAGACAGAACGAAGAGATCTCTGCCTGCCATTTCCCAGGCCATTGAAGCATAAAACTTGACATTTATTTTGTGGAAAGTCGCGCACAGGAAACTCAAAGAGTCTCGACTAGCTGACACGACAGGTCACCAGGTATTTTTATAAACATGCACAGCTCTCTCCCTGCTCTAGTCTCATATAATTAATCGTGTAGAAAAGCATCGAAGCTTAAGTCATCATAATGGCTTCATCAAACTCTCATGAAAGAACCTTCATCTGTCATCAGTGCGGCCTAACTTGTCGCTAGCTCGGAAGAGACAGCGCCCTCCTATAGCCGGAGCCGAAGTGCATTGCGCTCATAAATTACAATTTATTATGACATCATTTTTTACGGATTACCAAACAGCAATGCACTCGACATGCCACATGTGCATGTCGATATTTGAGGACTTTTGCTTTTCGTATTACTACGTAGTATGTACATATTATCCATTCCTGTATTTCTACGCCATGCCGCATAAATTTTCATTGCCTGAACACAGAGCATTTCCTTATGCATTGCATTGAATTGTCAGCGCCTCTACCTAGTCATAATTTAGTGGCATTCGTTGACTTCATCTTCGATTTTTACCCTCCTCCAATCCTTGGTAGCTTTGTGTGCCGCGGTTCTGTCAGCACTTCCGAGCTGCTATTTTATGCCCTGTATAGCAGGAATTTCTATATAAAAATGGGCTTTTGGCATTGCTCCTGCTTTGATTGGCGTTTTACTTTGAACTTCAAGGCCTGCTCTTCCGCTGGCAGCTGTTTCTTTACCTTTAATATCATAAAATTTATGATTTATTACGGGCTATTTAGCATGCGTAGAGAGGCACAGTTAACATGTTTCTACCTTGGACGCCATTTAGTTGCATTCATCGGTGGAAGATTGAGCTGTCATGTAGCAGCATCTTGGAGGGAATTTAAATATCGATTTTTTTGTTGTTTTGATCATTAAGAAATAATAAATATTCTCAGAGTTATTACCTATATATTCATATATCCTTTTATTAATTTCTGTGGCAGCTATATATGATCAGATTTTGATTGAATTTCTTTAAACTATATTATATAAAAGTAAAAAAAACAGAGCTATAGATTTTGCTCGATCTCGAGCTAGTTTCAATCTATTATATAAAATAAATTGTATTTTTGGAAAAAAAATAATTCAAAGAGTATTTGAAGCGTATTTTCAATAGGGTGATAGGTTTAATTTTAATTTTAATTAATTACTAAAAAATAAAAAAATATATATTCATTTGATTGAATAAATTTCAATATTAGTTGCTACCGTTTTTCATATTTTCTATATAATATTCAAAAAATCAGCTCATATTCAATGTTGGCCAAGTCTTGGCTTATTTACAACAATTTCTAAGACGCCAAAAAAATTCAACTAATGATCTCTGTTGCCTTTTAGCCCTTTTTAGTTGGAGGCATCTAAAAAAGTTAATTAAAATGTGTCTCTGTCGCACTAAAATGATGCCAAGGCGCAGATTGCCGCATGTGGCACACACAACACACAAAAAAAAAAAAATTGTCTAAAATATTTCATTACGCAATGGCAGGCAAACAACTTTATTACACTTAAAAACATTTAAAAGTCATTTAGAACAAGCATTAAAAAAGCAAAAAAAAAAGTATTAAAAAAAAGAGCTAAAAGATACACTAAGTACTTGAAGTGCGCGGCAATTAACAAATTTCAAATTGAGATAAGAAAGAATCAAGTTGCCACTGCTAGTTTCTGTTGCTGCCACACAGCAAGGCTGCAGAGTTGAGGCAATGGTCAGTCAGCTTTATGGCTCGATTAAGTTGTTGCGATAAGATTTAATTTATAATACAATAGCTAAGTGGACCTACAGCAAGGATACAAAAAAAAAACTAGTACAGCATTTAGAAAACAAAACTCAGGACATAGTTAAATCTCGGATTGCCTTTTGAGTCTAAGTTGAATTCTTTCATAGAAACACATAAAAATGGGTTTTATGGAGTGGAGTCTGGTTTTCATTCGTCCGAAATCAATTGGCTTAAAGGGCCAAACCCATATTCTAAAACCTTAAGATTGTGGTCATTGATTGTGTGTGTGCCACACGTAGATTCTAATTTTCTAATGAAAGATAAATGTTGCAACGAGCGAGCTACCTTTAGATAGAATACTTTGAATGCTCTGCTCTGACATCCATAAATTTCACTTGCTGGGGTTCGTTGAATGATCTTTCGTTTATAGAAAGGAAACCCACTGCGTTGCACCTTTTGATTCCTTTTTTTTCTTTTATTGTCTTTTATGTGCATTGTCAGCGTTTTCGATTATAATAAAAATCAAAATAAGTTGTAGTCCATTGGCGACAAACCGACTGCAACCTACTGAGACTATAGATTTCCATGGAAAAACACAATTCATATATGAACTACAGTTACGACAAAATCGTAATATCTTTATATCTCAGCATCGCGTTTTGTTTTGATTTGAAAAAATTTGTTTTGAATAAATCGTAAAATTTTTCATATACATGCAAGCAATGTGTATTTTCAATGATTAATTTATTGTTTAACGATTTCGTTGATATTTAATTATTATTATTTAATTAACGCATAAATGAGCTACAATTATGTGCGGTATAAACCAATTGGTTATGGATTGCAAGCCGTGTTTTTTTAATGTGATTTTGATGGCCCCGCAGGTATGGATTTCATATTGCACTGAACCAGGGGCTACCAGGGGCTATAAAATCAGGTTTTTGTTTATAAACAGTCAATTGATATTAAACTAAAATATACAATAATTATTGCCAGACATATAAAAAACTTGATTTGATTTGTTTATATACAATATCGGACATAATTAAATTAATTTTAAAAAATGATATTTTTGTTTATATTGTAAATAATTTGTAAAACCAAAAATCAATTGATGAACTTTATTGTTGAGAGAGGTAAACAAATCCCATGGCAAGTCCTATCAAACTATCGAGTTTGGAATTGCATAAAACAAATAGAAAAAAACAATTTTCAGGCTGGTTCAGCCTACCGTAAAAGAAATATTAACCTAAAGATAGGGCCATAATCACAGTCAGTCTAAACAGACACATCCAGCAAGTTACTTTTAACCGCACTGTATCCTGTTTCTGATTGCGTACTCTACAATTAAAGAGGAACCATCTTCCACAGCGCCTGGGTGAAATAACTTGGCCCTGTCTTGCCATTATTATTATTTCTTTTTCTTATTTTTTTTTGAATTTGTGTGCGAAAAACTTGCAGATGCGTATTAAATGATAAGCTACAGAGCGAAACACGCGCCTCGCCAATCACCCAGACAAAGTTGCTTCGAATATAATTGCAAGTTACTAGCATTTTGCTACGATTTAAAACCGCAGCAGCTAGAAATTAATACACGTGCAAATTTTGTGCCAGCAGCCGTAATTATTTTCCCATTTGATTTATGCCTTCAAAGTTGTTGGTAGTACGCTAACAAAATAATGCCAAACCAGAGCCAACGCATTTCCGAATCACTGACCAAATGAGCTGAGAGCCCTGGGTATGCGAACTTCAACTCGGTGCTAAAGTTAAAGCTGTATCTGAATCTGCAACGCAAAACTCAGCCAGGCGTATGTGTGGCGCTGTGTGGTGCTGTGTGGTGCTGTGGTACCTAGCCGCCGGTCAAAAAAAAATTACCACACGTTGCCACACTTTGAAACTGAAATGTTGCCTGGATATTGCCTTCTGCTGGCTGTGTGAGAAACACACCTGCCCCGGCCGGACCAGAGCCAGCCAGCCAACCAGCCAACCGGTGTGCCTAGTCGCAGCAGTTTGCCCAGACACTCGACCTGTATCTGTATCTTTAAGTTACGTTCTGTGTGCGGCTTGCCTTTGGGCTGTGTTTACACACGCATCGCTGCCGTCGAGGATGTGCGTCTCTGTCTCTGTCCCTGTTTTAGCCCCTCCTGCCTCCTGCCTCCTCCCACCCCCTCTCTCTTTCAGGGCTCTGTCTGCCCATTTGACTTTGAATTTTTCCGCTACCCTGCGCTTTTGTCGCTGACTTGCGTTCCGCAACGGGTTATACGAGAGTATGTAGTACCATAGTAAAAGACTTCCAGATGCGCATCGCTTGACTTGGCTAATGCTACTTGACACCCATTATGAGCAGGATAGAGCCGCTCTGAAAAATCTCTGTTGAGCTTGGCTACAAAACTTGACTTTAAGCAGTAGCTTGACCCACGTCATTGATTTGATTAAATATAATTAAGTCATTTTTGACTTTATTATAAAGATCTACAGGAAAATTATAATTAATAAAACATAATAATGCCATATATTCGCAACTATAAAAGGGTTTTTTTTTTTAAATAAATTTGCATATTTGCGTTAAATTTGCCCGCGGCAAAAATATATTAATAAATCTAAATCTACGGCAAAAATTTATTTATAAGTCTAATTAATATGTTGTCGTAGTTTTTAAGCTACAATTTATATTATTGAGGATTTTGAAGGCCTTTATCAAGGAAGAATTAAATAAAATACATAATAATAAATAAATTTAAAAGCCTTTTGCAACATCTAAACAATTATATGTGCATTACAATTTTTCCTTAATTAAAAAAAAAAAATACGAAAATAAAAAAAAAATTTATAAAAATAAAAAAAAATATATAAAAATAAAAAATAATATATAAAAATTAAAAAAAAATATATAAAAATGTATATATAAATGGGTTTTCTCCTTTCTGTCTTTAAGAAGATTTAATGTTTTATAAATCTAGACTTGCGTGTAAATATTTATAAGTATTTTTGAATGTAAATGGTACTTTAAAATTAATATTTTTTCAATTAAAAAAAAAAAAACATATGTAACAAGTTAAGAAGAAAGTCAAAAATATGTAAGCAAAGACAACTTGTTTTGGGACTTTGGAGAGGGCAAGATCGATATAGAATTTTCAATTCCGTTTTTATTTAATATAGATCTTAATTCTCCTATTGGCCACATTTACTTTATTAAAAATTTAAATGAATTTTAATCAAAAATTTGCATTATTATATTATATATTTAACCCTTTCCCTCCAAATTTTTCCAAGCCCATTGTTGAATGCATTTATTAGAAAGTGCCATCTAAGGTATTTACAATGGCCAATCGCCTGCAGATATTGTAGATATTTTTGTATTTCAACTTACAACCTCACTTTAACTTATTCTCAACCAACAACTGCTGATAATCGAAAATCATTTACATATTGCAAACCGGAAAATTCAAATCAGAAACAGATGTGTATTTATTTACCCAGGAGACTCTACTCAGATCCTGGAATGCCCCCACATCCGCTTGAAGTCCGCAATTTTGTTGTAATTGCTTTGCTCATTTAATTTCGCGCGCATAATTTATGCAAAATTATCAATGAGATTTGTTTAGACAAAACGCAAAACAGTCGCCGGATTAATGAAACGTGTGGCAACAGGCAACAGGAAAAGTCACAGATTTGTTTATGCAATTGAAAATTACAAAAAAAAAACAATCTAGCAGACGGACAGGCATGCCAAAAATAGCCAAGAAAAAAGAAAACTGACAAGCAGCAAATATAATCTATGAGATACGCATATCGCATTTGAGTTATCTGAACAGCAGAGCAAATACAAATCATGTGCCAGGTCCAATGCCAATTCTACAGTTCTAGCCAACTCCCAGGCAATAGCCTGCAACTGCAACTTGATATGCCAGTCTTGGCCACTTGGTCTTGGCCAGGCCATCGTCATCATCGTGATAAATGCCGCCTGATAAATGCGTGTCGCAGTCAGGCACAGACAATGCGGAGACACATGTTTGCATAAAGTATTTTTTTGCATGCGGATCGAGGGACAGACAGGCAGGCCAGGCCTGGCCAGGATCGTTGCTCATGTCCAGTGGCTGGACATGGACACGTGTAACATTCAAGTGTTCACAGCTAACCGGGCTAGCCAGAGGAGGTATGAGATGCATTGCCGATTGCATTGCGTGATCGCTCTTAAGCTTCGTCTCATCATTTCCCTGTCTGTGGTCTGGTCTATAGCAAATCTATCTCTAAGATTGATTATAATCGGTAGTCAAGTGTCCCGGTTTGAGGCTGCTGCCGGCTATTTATGACCCAAGCTAAGCAAATTATAATTTATGAAGTCTGCGGTATCAACTTGCACTTTGCGTGCTGGCCCTGCCTGGCCCTGGTCTCTTGCTTTAGTTAAAGTATCTCACAGATACACAATCTACGCATACGTTTTTTTTTGGAGTAGTGCCACATGCTGGCTTCACATGGCACTGCATCATCAACAATTTCATATTTTGACAGCACGTTAACGTCATTTATTAATTGAATCCAATGTTAATATCCCCCCAAAGACATTCTCCAGCTTTTGTTTTTTGTTTTTCGGTTTTCTGTTAGTTTCTCCCTGCTTACCACCACTTGGAGGTAATTATATGGCGCGCTCTCCTGTGGTCAACTTTAATTTTCTTTGGAAAATATCTTTAACTGGCGCCTGGGTTTTCCATTTCATTGGAATTGCCCAAGGTTTAAACTTTTTGGGTTACCAAGTGGTAAAAGGCATGTTGTGCGCTCTAATCGTTTTCAAATCTAAGTTTCTATTTTCTTCCAGAGTATCTACAATTTCACACTGAAATTATCAGCTACAGCATCAGGTGTAGGCCAACTCGTAGTTCAGAATTTTTGTTATGAGTCACAGTTCAACGGAAATGAAAAGTGTGGGCCGGGTCTATACGCTGTGCGATTTGATATGGGCGGAACTTTATATAGAAAGTGAGTTCTTCAAGCTGCCAAAGTTGAGTTAGGCATCTAGATCTTAAATGCTGGTATATGGTTTAAGATGCCATTAAGATTGATTTTAGAGAATAGATCGATTACAAATTGCATTGAATAAAATGAGTTATAGAAACTCATTTAAATGCTGATCAGAAGGGAAATGGAATTTGGATAAAAATGAATAATTCAACAATGAAAAAAGAGGCGATAAAGTGAATTTAATTTAGTTTACATTAAAATGTAATAAATAAATTCAAGAAATTATTAATTTGAATTAAAATAAGAGTAGAATGCCATAAATAATTTAAGTAAACCCAATTTTACATTGACTACTTTTAAAAATTATTTTCAAAGTAAAAAAAAATGTATAAATAATGTTTGCCGAGTAAATTCAGTAGTATTCAATCTATAATAATATTTCAAAACTTTTCCCCACTTTCAAGTTCATATTTCGGTCGCTTTTGATAACTACTCAATATAAATCTTTAAAATTGTTCTACTCACTTTGAAAAGCTTCTCAGATCTGTTGAATGCCACACACTTGATGACGCTTTCAGTTCCCACCCGGGAACGCATTAGCAAACAGCTTCAATGGGTTTACACAAAAAGCCAGAAAAGTCGGGAGAGAATTATCACAAGTCAGCAGCAAACGGTCAAATACCTTTAAACAATCCCATACAGAGTATGTGTGTATATCTGCAATGTACAGAGAACTATAGAGTTGTATGGGCAAAAGGTATTACTTACTTTTCAAGCCATCGATTCAAACTTAACCTTAACCTGGGACGGGGGGTATAGGGTATATACGCAGTCTTTGAGTTCCATTGTACTGAGAGGTCTTTTGGTCCATTGTATACTCACTTCCGTTGCCGCTTTTTGTTGTCAGGCCTGTGCCTTTGCCTTTGCCTCGTCTGGTTGCATTTAACGCTCATTTTTTGATTCATTATTTATTGTGATTTCTCTAAAAACGAGTAGCACACTGTAGGACGACTTTAAAGCCGGAGACGGAGCTGAAGAATAAAAATAAAAATGAAAAAAAAAGTGTGAAGCGTAAATGGAAGGAAAATGAGAAGTAAGTACAATGCTGAACAATGGCACAATGAGACTTTTTCCGGTTGCCCGGGCAATGGAAACTATTCTAAAGTTACCAATCTAACTGGCCTTTGCACATTTTGGAATATGATTAATTGCGAGTCAATTGATATTTTATTCGATTGAAGACAATGGGGAAAAGGCAACAACACACAGCAAATGCGGAAGTTGCATTTAACATGGTCCACAGAGGAACCCTGACACCGGAACTGTCTACGGCCATGTCTAGGACTGGGGATCTGCTGGGCTTGTTAAAATGTTTGCCTAAATGCTGACAAATGGGCTTGGAAAGTCGGCAGCTGAATTAATGTTCAAAGTGATCGACCGACCGACCGACGACATCGTCGCGACGGGCAAACAAAGATTTTTCCTTTACTTGTTTTTTTTTTTTATTATTTGTTGGCCTTAACCCGTTGCAACTAACAAGTTTCTTGTTAAGACAACGGCTCTAATAAAGCAACAACAACGACAACAACAACGGGGCAACGGATCAGGGCACATGCGCAGCCAGCTGCAATGTTGTATACTATACCCTGTAACTGAGATTTTAAGTGCTAAGGGTATTTCTCAATCTAAACAATCTATTTTTTCAAACTCGGCAAGTGTTAAAGCTGAAGTTGGCAGATCAAAATTGCTATAAAATTTACAATTTCCTTATTAAACAGATATTTATATAATAGTTGAACTTTATTCTACAATATTTAAAAAAAAAGAAAAAATATTTAAAAAAAAAAAAAGAAAGAATATTTAAAAAAAAAAGAAAGAATATTTAAAAAAAAAAGAAAGAATATTTAAAAAAAAAAAGAAAGAATATTTAAAAAAAAAAAGAAAGAATATTTAAAAAAAAAAAAAAATTGTTCAAAAAATAAAAAAAACAATAAAACTAAAAATTATGAAAAGGAAATAAAAAAAATATATATATATATTTAAATAAAATAAATTGTAAATTATACTCTATTTAATAATGATGACGATAATGACGATAATTATAATAAATAATAGACATCTGTTTTATAGTGACCAGTGCCATAATTTACAACAAATTTTCTACTTGTTGCACTACGATTAAAGCCAATTAAATAAATTCGAAATATGAGAATTAACTTATTTAAAAATAATTAAATAAATTCGCAATATAAGAATTTAATTATTCCTTTTTTTTATGCCATTTCGTAGTAAATTACAATTTTGATTTTTATCCGATCGAATCGCATAAATTCTTAATTTTAAAGGGTATAGCATAGTTCAACACACTTAATTCTTTGACTTGTGAATTTGGACGGATGGCTGGTCACTCTAAGCGTTCCCATATGTTACCTAGACCTTTGTTTTTTTTTTGTTGGTTGTTTGCCCAAAGTGCGACGTTGTTTGTTTTTTGAGCTCTTAGCTTGAATGCATTTTGGCTTATTGTGTATGCATTATTTGCATTTATGCTTTGTAGAATGCAACGGTAGTTGTGTTTTACCTAATTACACATGGCTTCCCGAAAGCCCTCTAATTGTTTAAGTGCTTTTAGCATTTTACTAAACACTTTTCATATATGCAGCGCGAGAACAAACATTTCCAGTTATTATTTAGTTGCGTTTGCCTTCATCTTGCGTCAAATGTTTTTTTGTTTTTTTATTATTTTTTTTGTAAATTTATTGCCAAGAAATTCTCACACATTGTCGCAAATTGAAAGTCCCATCAAAGTGTCGTTGCTTTAGTTGATATTGTCCGGGTCTTATATGTGTAACGTGAGACCCGAAAAAACAAACTTTTCGTACACCTGCTGCAACAATTTGTGGCATTAGATTTAAATCATGTACCGGTGGAATTGTGCTGCATTTCTGGTTTTTGTGTAAATTTTTTTCTCTCTTTTTGTTTTCTATATATGCAGCACGGAAATTGTGCAAAGTTTTATGGAGTAAGTTGTAATTAGTTATGAGACAGTCGCTTCCCATGTGGCAAGTGGCAAGTGGCAAGCGGCAACCTGCTGTCGTCATCAAGACATAATTGGTGCAACCTATTTTCGAATAATTTGTAGTTAAACAATTTTTTATCTTTTTCTATTTAACTAAACTTGAAAATTAAATTAATATATAAATTTTGGTTCAATATTTAATACATTAATGTTATTTTTATTTGCCTAAAATAAAAATTCTTTATACAGATTTACTTTTCAACTGAGTTAATAAATTTTAGAAAATCTACAATTTAAAAATTGAGATATTTCTTAATAAGATATTGAGAATAATTTTCGGTCTATAAAGAAAATATTTTTTCATGTCTGACAATGATATTAACAAAAATTCTGTTTTATCAACTGTAAGATACTTTTGTTTTGTTTATTGCATTTGAATCTTATACGAAATAAATTATTTCACACTCTCGTTGGCAACCACAAAGCTGACAACACACACACACACAGATTGCATACACAAAAATAATTATTGGTTGTTGCAGTGTAAGGGACATGTCAAATGTAGTTTCAGATACATTTGTATCTACAGCTCTGTAACAACAAACTGCAGAGATTTCCATTTTGTGGACACGCAGCCAAATACATAATATTTTGCATACTTTAACAAATATTGAGAGTTGGGCAAAACTATGCAAGTTATGCAGTTGGAAAAATACCAACAAACCTACATTCTCCTCACTTCCCCCAACTCCTTGGGGCATTTATAGTTGATTTTCTTGTTGTCACAGTTGTTGTACAATCTGTGTGTATGTGTGTGTGTATCTCTGCATACCATTTTTCTTCAGTTCGCTCTGGGTTATAACTCAAAAATGCATCGAGCAAAGCAATAGACAAGCATGCCCCAAGTATCAAATGACACTATAAATAACTATCCGCTTCGTGGTTTGGGCAAAATGTTTCTGTCTGCAGATACATTTATGCCGAAAAAAGGTTTTCAGCACTTGAATGTTTAACACTTTACAACTTTGAAGTTGTTTTGAATTACGAGTGTGAGTACTAGGACTAGCATATTGCGTCAAGTGTCCTGCGTGTATCCATAAGATACGCGACCTACTACTGCGACTGGCATATCAATTTCAAGATTTCACTAAGTGAATGGAGATTTGGCCTTTAAGTGTTCTACATTTAAATAAACCACACTAAATGCTCTAATGATACTCTAGTGGATTTCTGTTTAGATTTTCTTATGAAATTTCCATCTCTTTGGTGGCATACAACATTTGTTTTGTGGCACCATTAGGAAATACTAAAAGGAACTCCAAACTATTCGACATTTTAGTGCTTTTTATGGTCTGCGCAGCATTTTAGCCGTGTTTATGTTGATGGCTGCCTGGCCACAACTGTGCTCCGAGTTGCAACTGCAATTTGCAACCAGCCAGAGGAGTTGGCTCAAACCAAACAACAAATATTCAAACACTCTTGGCAAGGAGAGTTGGCCTTTAGATAAATGAGTGAGTTTTTGAGTGAATTTGTGGTGACTCTCAGAACCCGTTTCGCTCTCAGCTGCTTTTATCTGAGCTCTAACTTTTCTCTCTTTCGCTCGCTCCATTCGCTCATTTCCCAGCTCGCTCACTCGTTCGCCTCTCAATGCAAGGCCGCGTCGTGGAATTATTTACGCCTGCCTGCAGCTGTCGGGTGTCGGGTCTGAAATACACTCGGACCGAGGTATCGTCAGTGCGCAACGTGCTCTGTTAAATCAGTGTAGTTCGTTGCCTCGTCGTGTTCGGTCGCAGAGTAGCCAAGCAGCGAGTGTATCTCCCAGTTTGGGCAACATTAACACAACTAAAAAGAACGTAAACTTAAACTCCGTGTGACAACAACTTGAAGCGTGCAGCAAAGCGAGCCACTGGATTATCGCGCACGATTTTCAAAAAATATAAAAACAACAATATTAACACACACATCAAACATAACAAAAACGAAATATTTTTATTTTTGAAAAACACACAAAAATGTTATGAATTGGCTAAATAAAAATTTTATTGGCTGCATGTGAAATTTTTGAGTTTATAGTAAAATTAAACAAAAGTGCAGTGTAAATCGGCTTAAAACACAACAAAACACAGTTCAAAACTTGTTAACACGAATTCAAAAAAAACACCACAACAAAATTAATTTTCATTTTGTAATTTGAAAACGAGCTGCAGACTTCAACAAATTGTTGTTGCATACATTCTAAAAAACAAATAGGTAAGTTTTGTTGCAAAAGTGTTGAGAATTGTTATTCGAAATGTTGAAAAATTTTTAATTTAATAAAAATTGCAAAAAAAGCATTAAAAATGTAGGAGCGATTAAATATAATGCAATGGTTATCAAAATATGTGATAATTAAGCAAAACACATTTTATATTTTATAAAAATAATCAAATGTCACAAAAAACTATTAAAAATGTAAAAATAAAATATCAAAATAATAAATATGGTTAATTTTAAAAATATATAGATTTTATGAAAAAAAGTTCTTTATTAATGGTAAAATTAAAATATAAAAATCTAAAACTTTATGATATTAATATTATATTAAAGAACTTTTTTAAAACACATAAAATTCATACACATTTTTATAAAAATTAAAATTTTATAGAAGCTAAAAAAATTCAAACGAATTTTAAATTTAAAAATAAACCAAATATTTTTAGACCCAAATAAAATAAATATCTAAGCCAATAAAATTCTCAGGAATATATTTATCACAAATGAAAGCTAATCAAAATTTTCCCCAATTTTTTACCTTTCTTCCTGCCTTAGCACTATGGACAACTAAATGCAGACAACACACACAACACACACAACACACACACAGCACAACAAAGCGAAATAAACCACAAAACGCAAATCGACGCCCGAAGGCGTTAACAAAAAAAATAAAAATCCCAAACAAAAGCAACAACAATGCAGCAACTTGGCGAGTTGATCTGCAGCTGGAGCTGCATCTTCATCTTTCTGAGCATCTGGATGAGCCAAACAGAGGCGCTGGCCAATTGCCCCGCCGGCTGCCAATGCGATGATAACACCCTGGTGGTGCAGTGCGGCGAGGGGCAGCTGGATGTGTTGCCCATAGCATTAAATCCCTCCATCCAGCGATTGGTGATCAAGAGCAACAAAATCAAGACCATCGATTCATCCATACAGTTCTATGCGGAACTGACATTCTTGGATCTATCGCAGAATCATTTAATGACCATACCACAGCGCACGTTTGCCTATCAAAAGAAACTGCAGGAGGTGCATCTGAATCATAATAAGATTGGACAGATTAGCAATAAGACGCTTATAGGTCTATCCGCCGTGACTGTCCTCAATTTGCGGGGCAATCTCATCTCTGAGCTGCATCAGGGCACATTTTCACCCTTGCTGAAAATTGAAGAACTGAATTTGGGCGAGAATCGCATTGGCTTCATAGATCTCAAGGCATTTGATGGACTGAAGCAGCTGCGCATTTTATATTTGGATGATAATGCGTTGACCTCAGTGCCAGATCCGGTCATATTCCAGGCCATGCCCAGTCTAGCCGAACTCTTCCTCGGCATGAACTCATTGCTGACCATACAATCGGGCGCTTTCCAGGATCTCAAGGGTCTGACACGACTGGAGCTGAAGGGCGCCAGTTTACAAAACATTTCACATGACAGTTTTCTGGGTCTGGAGGAGCTGCGAGTCTTGGATCTATCTGACAATCGCCTGCCGCGCATTCCCTCCGTGGGTCTCAGTCAATTGGTGCGTCTGGAGCAGCTCTCGTTGGGTCAAAATGATTTTGAAGTCATCAGCGAGGGTGCCTTTGTGGGATTGAAGCAGCTGCAGCGCCTGGACATCAATGGTGCCTTGAAATTGAAGCGTATTATGACTGGCGCCTTTGCAGCCAATGGCAATTTGGAATATCTGAATTTGTCCTCCAACAAAATGCTTGTGGAGGTGCAGGAGGGTGCACTCAGTGGATTGCCACATCTGCGTCATGTTGTATTGAAAGCGAATGCCTTGACTTCACTGGCTGAGGGTCTGTTTCCCTGGAAAGATCTGACCACGTTGGACTTGTCGGAGAATCCTTTGTCCTGTGATTGTCGCGTCATGTGGCTGCGTAATCTGTTGATAGCCAAAAATGCCAGCCAGGAGGAACAGCTGCCGGAACTGATATGCGAATTTCCCGAACGTCTGCGCGGCGAGGCTCTGAAACACTTGAATCCCACACTGATGGGCTGCACCCACACCGATCCGCGCAAGCAAGCCTTGATTGGTGCGCTGTTGGTGGGTTCAGCAGCCACAATTACCGCCTTGGCTTTGGTCTTATATCGCTGTCGCCATAAGATTCGCGAGTATCTCAAGGGTGGACTCTGGGGCAACTCGGCGCTGGGTCGCAAGGAGCGTGAATATCAAAAGACCTTTTGCGATGAGGACTACATGTCGCGTCTGCAGCATCATCCCTGTTCTCTGGGCATACACTCCACCTTCCCCAACACCTATACGGCGCCACATCAGGGAAATGCTGCTGCCCATCATCACTACGGCATGTGCCCCATGCCCATCAATGATTTAAATGCCGGCGATGGTCAGCACAAGTTCCAGCAGCTGCAGGTGCCCATGAGCGCCACACTGATGCATGAAAAGAAGCTGAACAACAACAAGAGCTTGGCCGGCAGCATTGATGACAGCGCCAGCTTTGTGTTGCACATGAAGACGGCAACAATGGGACGCGAACAGCAGCTGCCACAACAGCAACACCATCAGCAGCAGCAACAACAGCAACAGCAGCATCCGCAGCAATCCAAACTGAATCACTATACCAAGCCGCAATTTCTAGCTGCCACAGCTACTGTGGCAGACTCTTGCTACTCGTATGCGGATGTGCCCATGGTGCATGCCCCACAGCAGCTACGCATCACCCACGAGCACTTCAAGCAACGCGAGCGTGAGCCACGCGACTTTGACAACGATGCCACCTGCGAAATTATGGATCCCAATTACATCTACAGCAATGCGCATTACTCTTTGCCCCTGGAGCAGATGGGACGCAGCAAGACGCCAACGCCGCCACCACTGCCACCGGCGCTGCCACTGCGGAATGGCCTCTGCGCCACAACCGGACGTCGTTCCTTCCAGCACAAGCCCACACACAACAATGCAACGAGCACTCTGCGCCAATTTACGCACTGATCCTCGGAGCAATATCGTCGCAGGCAGCTGAGCATTTATGCTTAGTCCGTCGTGTCGTTGTCAACTGTGATGCCAAAATATGTAGCAACCCCACTTGCCCCTCAACCCACTTCCACCACCAAGCACATATGCAACAAACAACAAAAAAAATAATGAAAAAATTGTAGTAGTAGTCGTAGTAGAGCACATAAGATACTAAAAGCAGAGTCTACACGTGTCAACTAAGTATTCTAGAAAAACAGATTTTAAATATATATAAAATTATATTTAATCATGCATTCGACACGTGTGAGCATAAGAAAGATATTAATTACTTAAAGCATAAGCAAACTCGTTTAACTTTTGTAAATAAGCACGAAAAAAAACTAAAAACTAAAAACAAAAATCAAATGCGATCTCTAGCACCCACAACTACTTACTGTCTTTCTACTACAATACTATATATTTTCATTCAAGAATTGTATTTATTTAGATTGTAAGCATAAACTGTACATTAATAATTACACAACAAAGCACTGAGAGTCATTTATAAGTTTAATATAAATTATTGAAACTATTGTTAAATTAAACAAAAACCTATTTGTAAGCGACTATGTATTTATTAGTTAGTGAAAAAATTTATGCAAATTTAAGCAAATATCGTCAAAAAATATATGCAAAAACAAAAACTAAGTACTTTAAAAAAAAAAATTTAAAACAAAAACTTTACAACTCTCGATTCATTATTTTCAACGATGAGCTTGCAACTTTCTGTCTAGTTTACCATGACTGTTGCAAGAGCAGGTGGGCAACTGGCAAAGGGGTAGAGTACTACAACTATGTTGTGTGTACTGAATTGAAAATTATGCACACACACACAGACAAAAACTCTCTCGCACTATAGATAGTATCTGTTAGATACTCTGCTGGCCGCAGATGCATTTTCCACGTTACGCTTGACGGCGCAACGCTGCACAAGTTTCGTAGCTTGTTACTATTGAATAATAGCGCATTAATTTTACTTTTTCTCAACTGACTTTTAATTAAATTGAAAGTCAAAAGTTGCAACATGCGTACAATATTTTTTTTTATTCATATATATAGAGATGTAAAAAAGGGAAAATGTTTTTTTAGCTCATAATCAAAGCCAAAGGCAAATTGACACACGGCAAAAATGTGGCACACAAGTTGACTTTGTCAACGGCAAAGTGCATATGTAAATCCGAGTTTTACTTTGTTACAATTTTTATTTTTTTATAACTTGGTTCCTATTTTCATATTATAATTACAGCTGCTTTTTGTATGAAAACTCGCAAATAATAAGACTTTTGTGGCCAACAAAGTTAACAGTAAAGTTTGAATTTCGAGTTCTTTTTTTTTTACAATTTAATGATATAAAGCCAAGGCTGACTGAAGTTTTTTATTCTTTAATACTCAAAATAATTTAATTCTTAAAGAAATACAACTAAGAACAGAATTTCTTTTTCTAGTTTGACAAAAAAAATATAATAAATATCTTGTCTTATTTTTATCACTCAATTACCCTATTTAATGTTTACATTTTAATTTTTTTGCCTTGACTTGCTAAAGGTCAGCAATTTAAACATTAAACATTAAGAAATGACTTTAAGCCCCTCATAAGTCGCATTTATGTTCTTTTATTAGAGGCAAACAAAATACACATAAACTTGTACTACATTTAAGACTTGACGTCTTTAAGCTAAACTCTGAGTCCAAATGCTTTAAGCCAGAGACAATGCAGCTCTACAGAAATATAAATGTTTTAGTTGAGTGTGACTGGCTATTAAATACCCTAAGCACAAGTTTGAAGCTGTCAAAAAGAGGTAAACATACATGCATGAAGCAGTGCACTACTTGCATTTCAGCTCAAGCAAGCAGTGTATTTATTTTGACTTTAAAATAGCGAAAATAATTTTTAGAATAACTTTAGGTTTTTAAATATTTAAAATAACTGGCAAGGTTTTTGGTGACGTATCAATGACGTCAATCCAGCTAGATTTTCACTATTTAAAATAATTTTTTTTAATATATAAAATAAACTTATTAAATTTAAAAAAGAACCCACATGCCCTCATAGCTGCCTTCAACCGCCAGTTGCATACATTTACACGCTTTAATTACCCTATTTTAAACCAATTTTTAATGGGTATATGGTGTAAAAAATTGTGAACAAAAAGTAGCTCAGAAATCTTTGATAATCTTCTACAATTTTAAGCAAATCATGCGGTGGTTAACGTTTTGATAGAAATACAAATAACCAAACCCCCAAAGTCTATTTATACATTAAAAAAAAATCAGAACACAAGTAGAGGCATGTACTATAATAACAATAAATAAATAACAAAGGTAAATAGCGGCAAGCAAAAGCCTCAAATGGCCAACAATAAAAGCGCTTGAGTTTCGGTACTTAAAGTAGCATTTCAAGAATCAAGCCCCAGTTGAGTTGAGGTTCAGTTGAACCAAGTTAACTTGAGTCGAGTTGAGAATTCATCATCAAATTTCGATTAAAAGGCGCGTGGTGCGATTGTGTTGCCCCCGAGGGGCCAAAACAGCGGCCCCAACTGTGTAGAGTCATTCGCACTATTCAAGCTTCATTAGGAGCTAAAGTAACGAAAACATTTTGATTTCGATCATTACAATTTCCTTTCATGAGACCAGGCCCATGCCCATGCCCAGACTTCTGGTCCAAGTCCATGAGTCCAGAGCCATGACCAGTCGAGTGAAAGAGCTACCGGGCGAGTTTCAGTTACTGTGTGGCTTTCGACTGTGTTTGCATTAAAGGGTTACTGGATCAAGCCGCAAAACCGGCCATGGCCCAGACGAACGTAATCATTAATTCCCCAAAGCGCAGACAACGCCTGATGCTCAGATATGAAGCCGATACATCTAAAAGATTGTTTTGAGGCTTTGACTTTTTGGGGCCATTCTGACGCAGGCAGAAAGCAGTCAGAATACAGCAGGAAAATCAAAAGATCGAGCAGGGTATACCCTATAGCTAAATATACAAAAAAGTAGGTATAAAACATATTTAAATTTAAATTTATAGAAAATCGAGAGATATGAAAAATTTGCTACAAAAACTGCACGTAAGTTTTCATAAAGAATTGACATTTTTCTAGCTTAATTATATATTAATTATTTTTTTTTTAATTTTTATTTATTCACCAAATTACTGTGTAATAAATATAATATAAATATTCTAAAAATTCTTGCAAATAATTTCTGTGATCAAAGAATATTAAGAAACAAAATCTGCTCTTAACAAAACTGATTTAAAATTTATATATATTAATTTTTAATATTTTAATAATATACCCCTGCCGATTTTTGATAATTACCAGGGTATTACAAAAAACTATGCTCAAGGCAGTAATTATGACGAGCCATGGTCCAAATATTGGAGCCATTGTAATGCCCTCAGTATATATATATATATATATATAAAAATATGTATGCAACATGCTGTGCCCCAATCGCAACTGCTGCTGCTGATTGTATGATGACCATGTTGAAAATGCTCATTAAAGGTACTTCAGAAATTAAAGCATTTCACAATTGTGTTTATGGGCAGGTTAATGCTCTCTCTCTCCCCCTCCCTGCCTGTTAACGGAGAGAGCGCTTTTGATTTGACGCGCTATTTATCAGCTGTTGTTATCTATTGGTAGACACTGAACAAAAGCTTTGGGGCAATTAAGTTGAACGTGCTGCGATTTGGGGCAAGCAGCAAGCAGCGAATAGTTTTTAGAGGGCGTCTTGACATGGGCGCTGAAAGACTTTAAAAATTTCTTTCTTTTTTAAGGTCGAAGTTTACTTGCAAGCCAAAAAAAATGGAAATTATTGAAATTTGGAAATTTGGGGAAAGTGATATGATGTACCTAATGTGCTGATTTGATAGGTCAAAAAAAAATTATAGAAGCAGTTTTTTATCAAATCTAAATATACTAGCTTTAATTTAAAATATTCTTGGCAATCGCAGCTCTTGTCTAATTACGGAAACAATGATTGTCCCGCCTTACTAACTGAATAAATATACTTAATAAATATATCAAAATTCTTGCCAAAATTTAAAATAGAATAATTTAATTTTTACCTTAATAAAGCAATTGAAATCAGCTAAAATTAAGACAATTCTAATTTCATCTTGCCAATGCAAACTAGTTTATTAATATATCTAAAACGCTTTTAAATAATTTATATTAAATATTCAGTTTCTCATCAATACTTGACTTGTCGTTTTACCTTCTGCATAAAGAAAAATTCAGTTTGTTGTTGCATTTTTCGCTAGGTACAGGTAAACCCAATGCTCATGACCAGGGGCGTGAAAACTCTAAGCCGCAAGAGCTCTGAAGATGGGTTTGACAATACGCAGCAGCAGCAACAACAATAATAACAACAACAACAAAAACCCATAAACTGTCCGCTCAAATGGCAATTTTCATTTGACAAAATTGTATCTTTGGGTTTTTTGTTACACCTTACAATGATCGCAGAACGACCGACTCTCTGGACCCCGTGCGGAGCGCCATGAAAATTCCCAACAATGGTTAGCACTTTGTCCCGCTGAGCGGCGCGACCGTGACGCTCTGGCCCAGCTCATGCTGTGCCTGGGCATGGGCAATGGGCTCTGGGCATGGGTCTGGCTCTGAGTCTCAAGCGGGTCTTGGTTGGGCATCTGTGAAATGTGAAATTGTGTACGCACATTAATTTCTCATCATTGGCATTTGGCGTTGAGGAGGTTGCCTCGGCCAAAACAGGGTTGACTACCGCTGCGTATTAATGGAAATGTTATAAGAGATTAGAAGGTAAAGAGATACAAGCAGACAACACAGCCAGATACAATTGCAACTGTTTGTGATTTTAATGCGAATTTTTATGCTTTGGTCATACAAATGCCATTTACGATGCAGTACTGGGTTGCAGTTGCAACAAAAACTGTTTATTTTTTTTTTTTGCTCAGGGTTCTCCCTAACTAAGGTACAGTAAAATCAAGGCGTGAGCTACCTAAACTCGGCTCATTATGGTCAATACAAGAGATTGTTCATATAGGAAGTCAGGTATATTATATACATTTGGAAGCCGTTTAAGGTCGACGAAAGAAAGATTTTCTCAAGGTAATCAATATCAGCATTAAAATTTGTGCAATTGTTTTCGATTATCGAGTTTATGAGGCATTAAATTCTTATAGCTATTAAATATTTGTGAAAAAGTTCATATATGAAGGAAGTTGTTTATATTTTTATGTTGCTACATTTTTTCTGCTTAATACTATGACCTTTCTGCAGTTGTGACATTTTGTGCACCCCAAAATGCAACTTTGAATCTGTTTTTAGCACACACACACTTCAAAGAGAATTATTTTTCCAAAAAACTTTAGCGCAGACTGCAGCAACAACAAATACAACAACGTTCTTATAAATGGAAAGAAATTTTAATTAAATAATTATTATAATTGTTGCTGTAGTTTAAGAAGATTTTCATTTTCATTTTTCGCACAAGCACACGAGATATTTTCCTTGTTTTATTGTTAAAAGCGTTTTAAAAATAAAAAAAAATAAATATAATTACGCCGAAATATAAACCAACAAAGTAAGCAAAATATGCAGATGTGTGTGTGAGCGTCTGTTGGTCGGAAACTTTTATAAAAATATTTCATATTAAAAACAAAAATAAAGTCCTTCTGAATTCATTCAATAATGATGTCTGAATACCCTTAACATGTGCATGGTAATTAAGTAGATATATTTTAGCAAACAATAAAAAAAAACATCTGCAGATCTATATAATATATCAATAAATTCATTTAAATAAAAATTTGCAGTCTGCTTCTTGCTCTTACTTTCTTAAAAATCACGTTATCGTTTCCGTATCCCCATTTTCTACAAAATTGAATTATAGTTTAATGAGAATTTACTTCTAAAATCTAGATTATGGTTGAGTGATTTCAATCAGCAAAAATATATATAAGATAAGTGGAAAATTTAAAAATCTTGTCACAGAAAGTGTAATCTAAAACAAATAAGTATATAAGATATATAAAAAAGATATCAATTCCAGATTACAGTATAAAACCAATAAAGACGTTAAACCATGATCAAAACGGCCATTTCGAATAACAATCGGATGCATTTTAACCAAGTTTTGAGTGAATGAAGCTTCCCAGGGTCACTTCCATAGAAGAAAATATCAGAAAATACCCTAACATGGGTCAAAAAATTAATATTTCAGATTTGAAAATCAATTTAGAGAGAAAATCCCAAAAAAAAAACGTCATTCCGAATAAAAATCGGATAAGTTTTGACAAAGTTATGGGCGCTTATAAAAATTAAAATTATCAAAATAAAATAAATTAGAAAATATATACAAATTACAAAATGTTTCTTATATAATACATATTACAATATAAGTAAGTTTGTGCTCTGTAGAGGGTAATGGCTAACGTCTGTATTTGGCCAGGTTTTAAAATAAATGTTTGCAAATCTGCGCTAAAAGTATGACCCGTAACATTCTTTTATACGGCAGGTGCTAACCGCAAAATAAGCGCCGTAAGGAGACAACTGGACAAACAGAATCTGAGAAATCAGACACTCTGCTATGTTCGGACATTTGGCCTGCCAGATAGAGTTAATGGTAAAATTCGCGTTATAATGTTAAATTGTTTTTCAATTATTTTATAGGTTATGGAAATATTTATTTTAATTAAAAACAAATACGCGCACTGCAGACATGAAACTGAAGTATCCCAGCATCCAGCATCCAATGCTCCTCCAGAACCAGAATTCATCTGCATTATTTTATGCAGTTCGTTGTTCAGTGTTGTTGTTTCTGTTGTTCGTTTGCACATTGCATAAAAATACACGTAAATGTAAACATAAAAAACCATAAGAAAAACAAAAAACTGGGTTCATTTGCAACAAATAAATACATATAAAAAAAATAAACACACAAAAAAAATATGGCAGTTAATATTTTGTATACAGTGTACCAAAATGCGAGTTCCCTGGCAATTGCCTAGAGGTTGTATCCTATCTGTTTATGGGCATGGATGGGTGTGGATGTGGGTGTACGATGTGTTGGACCCTATGCGAACTTGTTGGTGAATTTTTGTTTTCAATTTTCAGTGCTTAAAGGTAGAGCAGACCAAAAATGGTGTGGAGTGTTGAAACTTGTACAACTTTTTAATTGAGTTCCGTGATAAAGTCCATTTGGAATCGGATCATGGAATTTTTCAACAGATGCTTAAGAATTGAGAAACATTTTTATACGGGCGTTGTTTTTTACACCCGGTACTTATTAAAAATGGGTAAAAAAAAAGGGTTACAATAATGTGAAAATGTATGTCGAACCGCTTGATGTTCAAATTCTGATTTGCACTGCTTGCACAGTGTGTTCCACTGCTTGCACAGTGTATCCCATAGTTGGGTACAATCGACTTGTTTTAGAAGACCATTCGAAGAGTATATAGTATCTTGGGCATGCCGAAGATAAAGTATAAAATTCCAAATATAATTAGTATACAATTTAATTATATTTTTATATAAAGGAGCATTGTGCTGCTTTATTCCGATTCGGCTGTAACAAAACATAATTTTTCCCATGCCAATTGGCCAAATTATCAGAACTAAAAGTTACAATGGCTTAGGTGGATAGATGGAGATTGTTTTGGAACATCTTTTCGTTGTTTAGCAACGGCACCTTGGTCACCTCATTGAATTTGACATGAGAATACTTGATCCTTATCATCTTTATGGTGATACGCGGTTCGCGACGCAATCCTGCATTTAATAATGTCACAAGTTTTGCAAAATCTGTCAGCTTATAGCCCGTGTAATAAATCAGCGTTGGGGTCCAAGTCTGTTTGTCCAGATTGTCAGCACCGGCATGCATTCGCAGTGCCATATATAAAGCAGCCGATGCAAGTTGTGAGTCCCTAAAACCAATTGTTGCATAGTCCATTAGCGATAGCTCCAATATGTAACGCGCCAGATTCAACGTGGGCATTTCAACCTTGCCACAACGAGCGTAGCGTCGCAAAAAGCAATAGGATAGAGGTATACCCAGTTGGAAATTTATAGTTTTCAACGTTTCGATTTCCATTTTGAGCAGCTCCTTAAGATTGTAGGCACCCTTGCCAATGTCCACAAAGTCTTGAACGAGAATCAGCTCGCCGTCATCATATTTGTAGGCAATAAGAAGGGCGGCAGTGCCCAAAAGTTGCAGCTTTTCTTTGTTAATGACCTCGCGGCACAAGTAGAGATCAACAATTTTGACAGCCAAATAGAGAGTCTCATGATTAAAGTCAAATTTCTTCTGCATATCGACCATCCAGTCCACCAATCGGGTTCGCATCCAGGTTGTTAAATGTATCTGTTTTTTCATATAGTCGCCAATGGCAAACTCTGGCTCGCGCATTTTAAGATAATTGAATATATCCGTTGCATATTGTGAGACCTGAAATGTATCATCCAAGTTTTCGCGATCAAAGTCCTGGACATTATCGGGTACAGGTAATTCAGTGAGAACCACAGATTTCGTCACCTCGGGTAGAGCTTGGAATTGAGCCTGAGCCTGTGCTTGTTTAGTCATCAGCTGCAGTCTGAGAGAGCGACGACGTACTACCGCCAAATGGCCAGCTTCCTGAAGGCTCTCCTTAGTCTGGTGACTGCAAGCAGCAGCAGTCGGTTGGGACATCAATGATGGCATGTTTTGAATGGATTCGAGCAGCTCCTGTTGCTGTTGCTCCTGCAGCTGTTGCTCCTCCTGCTTTTGTTTGGTATTCTTCTTGTTGCGATGCATTATATTCAAATTGTTGGTCAAATTACTTAAAGCCGTGCGTTTCAAGGGTGAACTTATTTCCTTGTGGTTTCTAGGCATTGGCATATTCTCCGAATTGGGATCTGCGTTGGCGTTGGCCGTGCCACTTGCTTCTGCCACAGTTGCTCTAGTTGTGCCCTGGCTGGTTGCAGCGGTTCCAGCGTTGCCATTTTTCTTTCCTGGTGGCATTTTCAAATGTCGTCGTTGTGGTTTAGATCTGTTGTACAGAGATATTGTTCTTTATTTGCGTTTAATCAATAAAATATTTAATTTTTCCATAAATACTTACTCTTAAGCTCCTTAATATAGCGTCACGAACAACATAAATTGATTTCACTTTGAGTATACAGTCTTTTCTGTCTCAATTTTCCCTTTGACTTATGGCGCTTGACCGCTTTGATTAACAATTTATCAAAAAATATTAAGCTGGCTATTTAAAATAAATAAACAATGGAAAGGGTCGACAGTTTTTTGCGAGCTCTGATTGTCATATTTAAAAACAAGTTGGCAGAGCCCGCGTTCTATCATCCTTCATCTATTTTTATCGAAAGTGAATGCAGCCCTAGTAGAAGAGCTTATAGCCAATTAACACACAAACGCGTCAGGTTATCGATAACAGGCTGACGCGATAAGTCTTGGATGGTGTTTATATTAACAATAGAAAAAATAAATTTATATGAAAAATATTTCTGCATGCCATTGTATTGATATTTTTGGTTTTATTTAAAAACGCATCAAGCGAAAAAAAAGAAGAAAAAAACTATTGTTTTGTTATATTATTTTTTTATGTAGAAATAAAAAAGGCCTGAGTAAAAAACCTGCTTCAAAAACACACAGATAATGTGAAATAACTTATTTTACTCAACTAAAATAATTCTAATCTCAATTTAAATTTAAAAAAAGTCTACAGATTAAAGCTGCTATTATAATACACAAATAGCAACAATTGAAGTAACTGTACGTTTGCCATTTTGGTAAAGATTTTTGCTAATATCCGAAAATAAATGAAACTTCATTTGTTTAATTTGCAACTGTTGCACATCATTGAGATAATTAAATTGCGGCCGAATTGCAGTCAAAGTGCATTTGATGTATGCACATTTTTCACACATTTCCACCACATTTTCCTTGTTTTCCAATGACCAGACACATAAAGGCATTTTACGCCAAGGTGAACACAGTAAATATTCAGTTTTGGGTACCAAAAATATGCGGTTTCTGGCGTTTATTTACCAAAAACTGCGAAAACAGGCAAAGGATCGATGGATATACTGCTTGGCAATATTGAAATTTAAAACGAGTTGATGTCGAGGCCTCTGGTAACGAGTTCACTTATATTTACTCATACCCAAATTATCAAAAAGAACATAATTTTGCGGTGTTTAAGGGGAAGCAGCAGCGTTTGCTGCAAATTTTAACGAATTTGCACTAACAACAACAGCAATAATAACAAAGGCAATAACAACAATAACAAATGGCAACAAAAACAACAACAGAGTAAAATAAATACACGCAATGTCGACAACTGCGTGCATTGCCTGCATTAGGAAAACTTGCAATTAAAACTCATTTCGTTGAAAACGCGATTTTGCCGCGTAAATTCCATTTAAAAAGTTTCATCCACAGCAAAACTCATCAGAGGCAGCTAAAGCCCAGTAACAGCAATAGCCCGAAAAGAGAACTACCTCCCCAAATTGTAGTATTTGCCCAATATTCCCCCCGATACTTTAGTATCCCCTACGACTTTCCTACTGCTGATAAACGAAATGAATTTTAAACAGTATTCATTGACGCATTATCTGCACAGCACCCACAAAAACATTCAGCACATATTCATGAATGGAATATATGGTTGTTCTAAGTAAGGGTATAATGAACTTGCTATAAGGTTTGTTCAAAATAAAAATAAGTCAGTTACAGCATAGTGAAAATAACAGCATATTATATAATCTATATTTATGTTAATGACAAGTAAAAGAAAAAATTATTTAATTTAAATTTAGTGCATTTTTTAAGGGGAATTTGGGCATTTTATATTTATGGCACTTTTTAAAAAGTCAAATAAAATATATAACTATTCCATAATTAATAAAGAAATCGCCAAAATATTGACATTTTATCTTCAAACAAACAAAATCATTTCATTTAAAATTATTGCAATTTTCAAGGGATTTTAAGCATTTTATACTTGTAACAACTTTTAAAAACGCGAATAAAATATATAACTATTCCAAAATCAATAAAGAAATCGCAGAAATATTGCCATTTTTACTTCAAAGAAAATTAGGCCATAGTGTAATGTGTACATCATTAAAAAATACTATATTTCACTTTAAATTAAATAAATGAAAAACGAAAAAAAAATCGAAAATGCAGTTACTTTTGCCTATAATTTAGAAAAAGGCAACTTTATAGAATTCCTATACTTGAGAAGATCCCGATTACAATCAGTAATAACTGTTTCTAAGGTTTAATATTTTTCAGCAATTTTTTTTAACTCGACAATATATTATTTTTATTTTTTTAAATAAAAAAAAGAAACCTTACTAATACACATAATATGCACAGCAAAGGTATAAAAATATCGGTGTGTTTAAATTAAAAATTTATTGCTTTTCGCCATTTGTGACACATTATTTCGCGCCTTTGTCTAGTTCAGGTCGAATGTGAGAGAATGCGTCAAACTGAATTTCAATAATAGTAGTAGACAACACTTGCCTAACTCCAACTTCGATTCCCTCCAGGCCAAGCCAAATTCAATTATGTGTGGGAGTATATAGAACATTGGTCTATTGATTGACGCGGCACGTGAATTGTTTAGTTTGTTTTATTGTTGTTGTTTTGGTCATCAAAGTGCAGCTCTGCTGTACCGACCATTTAGAACGGTTCTATCAAAAATTTAGCTATAGTATAAGCCCCTCACTTTGCTATTGTTTGACTGCTGTGATGAGTTTTTAAATTCATTATTAAACGTTTTTGGCTGATTTGAATTTAGATGGAAAATTTTTTATTCTTTTTTTTTTTCTTTTTTTTTGGTTGTGGTTTATTTTAGACCGTGTTTGTCGTTCGTTTGTTGGACCTTTGATTTTCCACAGCGAAAATGGAGTTTGAAATTCTATAAATTTGATATTTTGTTTGACCTTTGCCGTTACGCATATTGGCAAATTGAACTTGGTTTTTTGAGTGAGCTCTGGTAGAGTAAAAAATCATTAAAAAAAAATATTTAAAAAAATTTAGAAATGTTTTTTTATTGTATATTTAAATATGAATAAATATTTTTGTAATACAGAAAAAGCAATTGCATGATTATTTAAGATAAATAAACTATTTAAAAACAAAGAATATAATCTTTATCTAATTTTAATTAAAAGCTTAACACATCTTTTAACAGTCTGTAGTCAATACAAAATTTGTTGTAAATCATCTGTCCAATACAATTTAATGTTCTTTATGTCTTAATATTCCAATTAACAACTTCTCTCTAGTCTCTGGCCAACGTAACTGCGGTTTTTTCATTAGACCTGGAATGTCAAAGAACCAAAATTTCCTAATTCTTAACTTGCCAACACTTTGATCTGGCTTTTAAATTAATTGCGCAACTTAATAAAAAGAACTTGGGCCTTACATTTTTTCTTCAATACCTTGACAAAATACCGCGGTTTAAAAATCAATAGAAAATAATTTATTAAAATAATCACATCAAGCATGCAGGACCAGAACCCAAGCGTGCTTCATTATGTTGCTAAAAATAAAAGAACTGAAGAAAAACCGACCGTGACAGATTATGCAAACTAATTACACAAAATTAGTTGAGATTTATGCGCTACGAGTTTATAAGAAAACGTAAAGTTCTTCAATAAAAAAAAAATACCTCGAAAGAGCTTTTGTGAGCCCACAGAACATTTATTAATCAATTCAATTTTTGCCGCTCGGCATGAGAGCTTGGGGATTTGTTTTTTTGGAACCCGTTTTTGGGTCTCGCTTTGGCGCCCCGCGACAAGTGACAAATAGTGTGACATAATAAAGAAAAGGGCTCAGAGTTTTGTATTTTTGTAGTTTATTTTTTTTTTTTGGTATCTTGTGGCTACAAATTTGTATGATGTAGCGCTTAATTGGTGATTAACCACCTGTAGCTTGTGGCCTGACTCTCAGTTCGATTGCATTCTAAAGTGTCTCGTTTCGTTATGAAAAATCGTGCCTGGACCGGCCTCTAACCCCCCCTCCCTGTCTGTCCAGACAAGCCTTAGTTTATTTTTCAGATCGTGTTCTTTTAAACGCTTTTAATAGAATGAAGTTAAAGCTAAACCTAAAGCTGGGCTGCAAATGAAGACAAAGTCGTTGTGCCTGCCTTCAGAACCAAATGTCACTTTGCCCCTCAGCCAGAGTTCTAGTTCTAGAAAGTTGAAGGAAAAACCAAAAAACTAAAAGATTTATGGTTACATGATGTTGTTGTTGTTGTTGTCTTCCAGTCGCTGACAGCAACAATGTTTTGTGGAGGCATTTCCATGGAAATTGCAGCTACGGGCCCGTTCTTTGGGAAAATAATTCATTTCGATTGCCATGCCATGAGATTTGTCAAAGAAGCCAATCCATGGTACCAAACGTTTAGATTATCTCTCTATTAATTATCGTTTATGGTTTGTTTGCTGGGGGTGCAGCAGCATATTGTCAGATATTTTGTTTATAATTTGTAGCCAACTTTGCAGCTTATCAGCAAGTTTTAACTTCTAGAGGGCGGACTAACTGTTTGCTGTTCTCAGTAACCATTAAAAGTAACCTTAGACAAGGAACCACCTCGACCTATGAAGTTTGTCCATTCCATTCCAAAAAAAAAAAATGAAAAGCAAATTGCCTATGCCAATATTGAGGTTAAAACTGAGCTACGCTCTAACCACTGTTTCAATAAAGAGGGTCTTCTCTTCTCTAGTGCTCTAACCACATACACTTCCACCTCTTCAGCAATTGCCACTATTAGCATGCTAATATAAACATGAAAACTGAAACTTATTACAAAACCCATTAGTTTTTCTTTTCTTTTTTTTTGTGTGGAACGAACGTATATAACATGTTGTGCTCTTACTTTTTGATAACCTCATATGGGGTACATTAAAAATGTTGAAGGTTCAACTCTAAGAAAGAATAAGTCTTTTAGGACAAAGCTAAGAAACTAAATTGGTGTTAAATTTAATAAACATTACTGTATTTAATTGTTTAACATATTTTGCAGTATCTTGATATCTTGATAATATGATATGGGATATATCAATAAGGTTGTCAAATTAGCTCTAAGAAAGAAAACCTTTTTAGGATATAGCTGAGGAATTATTTAGGAATAAATTAAATTATTTAACTTATCTTTCAGTAAAATAAATAACATAAATAGTTTAATTAAATCCAAACGAAAATCATTTGCAAATGCAAAAAAAATACTCATGAAATTTTAATATAAGAAATTTGCACTAATTTAATTATTTTAATGAAACATATTTATATATAATTTACGCTCAAATAATAATTTAATTATATTGATCATTTTGATCATTTAATATTTTGATCATTTAATATTCAAGATATTAAAATACACATTAAAATATTTAATTATAAATACTATTTATATTTTTTATTTTTGTAAAGTTCTCTTTTCTAAAGTAGAGATATAAAAATTCGTTGCATTGAATTTAAAAAGTTTTCTTTCTCTCTCTTTAGATTTTTTTTCGACTGCGGTTACACATGCAGCCCGGCGGCGCTTCGTGTGCTATCTACGAGCAATCAATGCCAAAAACTGATGATGTTAATCTGAACCCCCAATTTACCCTTAAGTTAAAATTCATTTGAATATACAACATCCTATTTCAATTTAAATTCAAATCCGCAAACATTTGCCACGAATGTTGGACTTGGCTCTGACATGAGCCACGCCCACTAGCCTGAAAGGGACGACACTGTGGACTGGCCAAGAGTCGACTCAACGTTGCAACAATTCCACCGTGTCTCCTTCTTCTGCCTCGTTGTGGACGCTACAAAATGCCACTTACTCCAAAGTGCCGCAGCGATTAACATCTACGACCTGACGGACGGTAGATGTGGCCAGGGCGGAGGTGGCAGTTGGGTGGGTAATGGGAGACCATGACTATGAGACGATGGTAACCAGCTTCCAGTTCAGTTGACTCTTTAGCTACCTAGCTACCCAACTATTCAGTTACCCACCGTTATTTGCTCGGCCCTGTTGGGTGCTGTCTCTCCCTCTGTATGTGTGTTTTGTATCTTTTGCATATCGCGTGCTGTGTATCTTCAAGTATGAGTATCTCGACGCTGCTGCTGCGGTGACACCAATAACAACGAACACTACCAAATTGCAAAAGCAATTTAAAAAAACGTTCACATGTATTTGTAGATAATTATAGTTTCGTTTCGTTAGATTTGGTAAGAAAAAATCTAAATTGGAATTTGTGTTTGCCCAGCGTAACATTTTTTTCAATATATAAATATTACGATTATATTTAATTATTCGAGTGATTTTTTAGCACATCTTGCAACGCAGATATTTGCCAGCAGATAACGAATTTAGTATGCAAAGATTTTTATTTTTTTTTATGTTATTTTTATTTCATTTCGATTTAATTCGATTTATGGGCAAAGCAAAGCGCTGGTTGCCAATCTAATTTGATTGAGTTCTTGCCACGAATTTCAGACTTGTGGCAGGATTCCAACTGTGCGGTTTAAAATGAAGATTTACAATTAAATTGTTTGAATTAGGTCGAAGTAGAATTTATTAAAAAAATAGAATTTTATATATTATTGTGAAGATATGTTTAGGAGCTTTTTAGAGTTTAATAAATAATTTTTAAACTCTATTACTTATTCGTTTATTCTTCTTATATTCTCTTCTTTTATAAAAATATTTGCTTCCACAATATTCTTGCATTTGTTGACATTAATGCCCAATAAGCGCAAATGTTCGACCATAAATCTGTAGCATGTCCTAATAAATTAAATACATTTTATTCCGTTTTTTTTGTCTTTAAAACAATACAGAAAAAAAAAGATCAGAAAACGGTCTCATCGAGAGTCAAAGCTTATCACGATCGGGACAATGCACAGAGATTTTTACTTATAAATTATTTAAATGGAAAATAAAGCATTGCCAGGCTGGGGCTGGAACTGGACGCGGTCTGTTTGCAAATGCGGTCGGGAAATGTCATGAAAAAAGTACGAGTAAATATTGAGAGCTGTACGGAGATAGTATAGAGTAAGTAAAACAAATTCACAAAAATCGAACGTGAACAAAGCAAGAAAATGATAAGATCACGATTGTTGCTGCAACTGCCTGCAACGAAATTTTGCCAGCTTCGGTAGCAGGTTGTACTGTTGCATGTTCAACATGCAACAAAAGCGGACACAACAACATTTAATTGCAAGCCACGTTGGCCCAACCGAAACGGAACGTGAGATGCCACAACAAAGGGAAGGGAACTGAATGAGAGAGGGGAATATGACCGCCTTCTTCTTCTTGTGCCACGTATGCAAACTTTATCTGACAGATTCGCGTGATAAGCCCAGACAAGAAGACAACCAACCAACCAAGCCGATGCATGTGGATCGATCTGCGCCTCAAGTGAAATATCGCCAGCGGTGCAGCTTCAAGTGGAGCAAACAACAATTCCTTGCCGCTGGCCAAATTGGCAGTCAGAGCTAAAGATGAGAATGTGGATGAGGATGAGGATGAAGTTCAAGTTGAAGCTGCAGCTCAGCACACGCAAAGGGACTTTAAGTTGCAAGTTGGCCTGTGCCTAACAATTGCTCTGTACTCTGCAATTGTTGGCCTGGCCATTTAATGAGCAAATAACTTGCGTTTCGGCTAACGAAATTGGCCTTTGAACATACAAACCTATATAGGTAAAATATGCAAAAAGAGGCAAAAAGATTGCTGAGAAGTTGCAGTTAGTTAGCTACAGGATATTTATGGGTTGAAGAATTGCTGACGGGGTGTTGTCTTGGCAGTAAGAGATCGAATTGGTAAAAACTCAGTTTCAGTTCATCAATGTTTCTTAGTAAAGTGTTAAGCTTCAGAATTTAACTCTAAAGGTATTGCAATTTTGATTATAATTTAAATATAAATAGAAAAACATTTAATTTCAACTATCACAAGTATTTTAAAAAAGGCTAGAGAAAAATTTGCTCTGTATTAAATTAATATTTTATTTATACTGAGCGAAATAGGACGAGTAAAAATTAAAGAGAATTGATTTTCTTTTATTACAATATATTCTCAATTAATTATTAATAATAAAAAAAAACGTACGCTCAATTTCGACTAAGAATATGAAAATAAATTCATATTTTTTATAAGAAATATATAAAAAAGAAAATATATGAAAAGTGTTGCATAATTGTAGGCGCTAAGTTTGTGCACATGTGCGTCTATAATTCCTAAACGGTCTTACCATTAGTATATAAGGCAGGAAAGTCTCGCCACAAAATAATTTTCTTTTTTTTATCTAATCTAATCTTTTTTTAAAGGAGAATAATTTGGTGTTTCTAATTCAGGTAAGTGAAAATAATACTTTTTAATAAACAATATCTCTAGTTTACAGCTAAAAAGGAGCTGGGCTCTCATAGACTACCCTTGATGTATTTTCGAGCGCTGATTTCAAAAATCCAAACCAGTAATGAACAAGGTTAATTTTTTCTTGCGTGTTTTTACTAATTGCTGAATACCTATCACATTTACTGACCGATTTGGACAAATGTATACTTAAAATATTCGTAAAAGAATTGTCTAACATTAGAAATCTTAAAAAGTATTTAAAAGAATTTTTAAAATTTTTAAAAGAGTAAATTAATTTCAGCAATTTTTCAAAAATGCAAAAAAAGTTTATATTTTTAAACTTTGAGAATTTATAATGACATCAATTCGCATTTGATCCGCATAAACGGCATACCGTAAGAAAGAGGATACAATTATCTGTTGAATTGTGTAACATTATTTAAAATCAAATAATATCTGATGTAGATATAAATAAATTAGTCCAAAGACTGCCAAAAAAGTATATATTCTCGGTTTTCTCGAAAACCATTCTTTGAAAAAAAAAAAATGGTTTGCATTTTTGAAATCAGCGTCCAAAAATAAAAAAAAAGTATATGAGCCCAGCTCCCTCGATTAAAAAAAAATTTGTAAACTAGCGTATTCTTGCATTAATCATAAATAAATGCTTATAGTAATTAAGGTAATTGATCTTTATCAATTGGACGCTGTAAATGGAAAGTGTTTCCCTGTCTATCAGTCCCTGCTTTAAAAAAAAGAACGATCCTCTTTCCAATAACTAGAAAAAACCTTAATGCTCTTTTCGCAGAAAAGCTCTTCCATACGTATGCATGAATAAACGAATAGACATTCTTTCACTGATATCATAACTAACCCTTTTGAGGGGCTTTCAGTATCATAGCGTAGGTGTAGGTTCTAAAGCCAGGCTGTCAGCTAAATCAATTTTAGTTTGAAGGATAGTATACCCTTTTTTTTTGTGTTTTGCAAATTCCAATGGGAAAACCTTTTGGTAATTGCATTAAATATGCAAAAAAAAAAAAACTTCCTCATGCATTCAAAAGACGTGCCATCGAGCGCGTGAGCCGCCCAAAACATTGGCTAAGGTTGCCAAACCAATTAAATGTGTAGTTTATGTGTCGAAAGCTCACACACACACACACGGATACACAACTCATAGCTGAAAGGATGCGCAGTCCTAACTCAAATAGGCATTAAATTATTAAAAAAAAGAATAACCTATTCAGTTTTTGGCGCTGTGGATTGTTGCAGACTCGGCATAAATACTTGTATATCGGGGCAGTGGCCCGAAAATAGTGCGTGCCTTCGTTACAGATTTACAGCAAATAAAAATAACTGGCCAGGGGGTCAGAGCAGAGGACATTGCGTATACGCAGCGTGTGTGTTGTCCTGCGCTGATTGCCAGCATAGAAAATCAATTCGAGCGTATAAATGTGGGTCACAGCGGACTATGTGTGAGTGAATCAGCAAATTATAAGGAATGTTACAGGGAAGGGGAGAATTGGGAGCTATACGCATAATTTAAGTGAATTTACGCCTTACTCCCCCCTACTGCAACACTTTGGTGCAACGAAGCATATGACCAACGGGGCAAAAAGTTTATTTTCCAAACCATAAAAGACAATCGACAAAGCATCATCGATGACTTTGGCTCAACACGCGCATAAAGACATTTCCAAGTGCAATCAAATTCTACACTCGAATAGACATTTACACATACACTCTTTCCCCTCTGTAACCCAACTAAAACGATACTTTGTCACACTTTGCTGCTTTCACCTCTTAATCCCCCTCTCGCTCGTTGCAAGTAAAAACTCTGTCAACTTTTCGGCGAAAGTGTATTTTGAGATTTTCAGCAAATGTTGCAGCTTTTTTTTTTATATATATATATATCGGCATTGCTCTCGGGCGTAACCTTTAACGTTAAGTAATGGAGCGCTATTAGAAACTGGCGAAAACTTTTCTCTCAAGGCCTAGGGTCGATGCTATAAAAACAACAAGTTTATATACTATGACAATTCGAACTTACAGCTTTTTAAAGGTTCAGGCAATTGGTTTTGACATAAAAATTGTGTTTGAAATTTTTGGAAAAACTATAAAACTATTAAATAAGTACATGTATTAAAAAATTTGCAGAAAAAGTAATCAATTTTATTTAGTTGTTTATGAGTTTGCGAATTACTTTAAAAATGTAAAAAAAATGTTATAAGTTCGAATATAAAGAAATTAAATTATTTGAAGAAAATATTAAAAAAAAAGCATAAAATATTATTAAAACAATTGCAGGAAAAGCAATCAATGTTATTGCGTTTTTTAAGAGATTAAAATGACTTAAAAAATCTTAAAAAACTTGAATTAATTCGTTTATAAAGAAATCAGATTATTTGAAGATGACAATTCGAACTTGCAGTTTTTTAAAGGTTCAGGCAATTGGTTTTGACATGAAAATTGTATTTGAAATTGTTGGAAAAACTATAAAACATAGCTAAAAAATGAGATTAATACTTTGTATTAAATTAAATATAGGAAAAGTAATCAATTTTATTTAGTTTTTTGCGTTTAGGAATTGATTTAAAAATCTCAAAAAAATGTTATAGATTCGAATATAAAGAAATTAATTTATTTAAAGAAGTTATTAAAAAAAAAATATAAAATAATTTCATATTTAAAAAATAGATAAATACTTTGTATTAAAACAAATGCAGAAAAAGCAATCAATGTTATTGCGTTCTTTAAAAGTATAAAATTACTTTAAAAATCTTAAAAAACTTGAATTAATTCGAATATAAAGAAATCAGATTATTTTAAAAATAAAACTAATACATAGCGGAAAAAATAGATTATTATATTGTATTAAAACAATTGCAGGAAAAGCAATCAATTTTATTTAGTTGCTTATGAGTTTAAAATTACTTTAAAAATCTAAAAAAAAAATTAATTAAGTTGAACATAAAGAAATCAGTTTATAAAGAATAATATCTTCTTCAGTAAATTATTTCTTAAGTAATAATTCCGCGTAGTAAAATTAAAAGAATTATACAATTTACAGCAGGAATTTAAGCACTTTACTGGTAAAAAATATAAAATTTAAAAATGTTTATGTAGAAAACGTTTCAGCACTTAAAAAAAACCTTTTCCTACATAATTTGCAAACAGATCGCATTTCATTCAACATAAGATGTCTTCCTTATTTGGGATAGCAACCTGACAAACTTTAACATTATCATAATTGCCTTCTTACACAGCATACGCAAAACATTTTCTTCGTCTTTATTTTTTCTTCTTTTTTTTCTAACTACTTTGGTTTGTCTTTGCTTCATACTCGAATATATCACAAAACCCAAGCAGGCAATCAAGCGGCCCATCAGGCGCCACCAGCAAGTTTTCAAGAGGCATCATACTCTGCCAACCCTAACTCTTACTCTTCCCTTACTCTTACCCTTACTCTAGTCCAAAAACCAAGTCCACAAGTCCAACCAGCGATTTGGCATAGCTAAAAAGGCGCAGACCAAATATTTGCTGCGGAGAGTTTTCTTTGGTGTTTTTGGGGAAAAGTTCTCTGTGCGCGTTGCATATGTAAATAACTCTTGAAAACATCATTGAATCAAACTTTTGCGCGTCTTCTTACTCTGTGTGTGAGTGTGTGTGTGTGGGTGTGTGTGTGTATCTGTGTGTGTGTGTGGGTGTGTGTGTGTATCTGTGTGTGTGGAGCAGATAGTAGCGCCATCTAGTGGCAAACGCGGGCTTATATTGACTTCAGAGTTGTCGGCTCGCATTCGCCGCGGCTTTTATAGTGTGTTTATTTAGCACTTGAAAAATATTACTTTTTTTCTGCCAGCAATAATTTTAATTGCTTTGGCATTCGAGCCAGTCTCGACCCGGGGTGCTAGCTACAAACTGGCCCTGGGATTGTGATTCAGATTGGGGCGCCTACCTCTCTCCCTGGCCTGCCCCCCGCCAGTCTACACTCACAAAAGTTAAGTGGCAAAAGTTTTCGCACTAAAGTTGAAGTTGGCTTTCGGGGTTCCTCTGCTAGTTGTTGTTGTTGTTCTTGTTATGTATTTTCGCTGAGCAAACATCAACGCCCACAACAGCAGCCCCCCCTACCCCCAGTAACAACAACAGACGTGCCACATTATTTGAGTTTGGCCCTTCATTTGATTTTTTGTTGCACTCTCTCGCACTTTGATTGTTTTGAGATTTCGTGGCAACACATAAAGTTACGCCTGGGGGTGGCAACTGTAGCATTCAGGTTCCGTTTCAGGTTTGTTTTTATCATTTGAAAAAACACAAAAGCATCAAATTTAAATAAAATAAAAGTTGAAATTGAGATTAGTGCAAGTGCTGGGAAATTAGTTTCTTCTCTAGCACAATATTTAACTTTTTAAGCATGTAATTTGGTTTCACAGCTTCTCAGTTTTATTTTTATGAGTTGAAAAGATATATATGCAGGTGAGATGTGAAAGTCAAATGGGAAAGTTAAAGATGCTACAAACAAAAAATATGTAATTAAATGATTTGTGCGTTTTTAATGCATATGCTTGTTAATTAGTGTTAATTGTAATTATGATAATTGCTGAAAAGTTATATTTGCAATTAGAAATGTTGTTTTAAGGTCATCTCATGTGAAAGAAGTGTTGGAATTTTGATTAATATGTCTAAATTTGTTTTTAAAATTTTTTAATATTAATGCTTCATTTTTAAGCTTCAAGTTCTTTTAGCAAATATAAGAAATTCTCAATCAAATGATCCTGAGCCTAAAAACCTTTGCTTTGGCCCATTTTCCCATCGATTATATAAATATTTATTTTTGCAGTTTATCATTTCAATTGACAACCACAAAACCTTTACTAAAACTTAACTCCAAGAGTAATTTGTGAATATTTATTGAACTTTAAACTGCCTTACAAACAACTCCATTATCATTATCACTTTCAAAACTATCAGCTGTAAAATAAGCCCAAAATACACAAACCTTTAGATGGCTCTAAGTACATATGTATAGACATTTATGTATGGCTAACTTAACCATTAAATTGCCACACAAATTGCATCAAATATTTAGTTGCCAGCCGGCTGCACAAATATAGTACTTAACACACACACACACACACATTTTAACCTACATATATACTGCCAATAAATAAACAAAAGCAAATATTTTATGCAAATTTTCAATTTAACACAACATTAAATGCTCAAATGCTTTAGCCACATGTAAGGAAAATGACCCAAACAACAAAATGTTTACAATCTACATTGTATATTTGATCAATAACAAAATATTTAGTATATTTTCTTATAGCACACTTGTGGCTTAAATGGCCTAAACCAGCATATATACCATTTTGTGTAGTTTGGCAACATTTAGTGGTCATTTTCATAATATTCGCACACACACACACCTTAATGTTATTAGACTACCGGGAAATCCACAAACAAATTCAGAAAGACAGACAGATAAATATCCATATTAAGTCTTGGCCAAAATTAAGTTAGAAATCAGTTTGACTTTACTGTAAGGGTATGGTAAAAGGTTTTTAGGCCTTGTAAAAATAAATGTATTACGTTAGATATTGTCAGGCATAACATTATTGCAGTATATTAAAAAATTATTATTATATTAAAAATATTTATAAAAATTTATTTGTGAAGCTTGTTTTGGGTAAAAAAAAAAATCGATTTAATATTCTTGGTGTAATATTAATCAGTGTAAAAGAAATCGAAAAAATTTTATAAATATATATATATATATTTAAAGTGCCTTTGATTAGCGATTTCTTTTTTAAATAAATAAAATAATTCAGGTACAAAAATATTATGAAACAAAGCTGCATGACTTCGATAACAATATAGTATATGCGCAATCAACTAATCGATTAATTTATTTTAAATAAAATCAGTGTTAAAGAAATCGAAAAAAAATTGTTTAAAAAAACAAAAAAAAATACTTTTAAAGTGTCTTTGATGAGCAATTTCTTTTTAAATAAATAAAATATTTCAGGCATAAAAATATTATGCAGCAAAGCTGTATAAGGTCGATAACAATAACGTATATGCGCAATCGATTAATCGATTAATGTATTTTTAAAAAAATCAGTGTTAAAGAAATCGAAAAAAAAAATATAAAAAAAAATTATATTTTTAAAGTGTCTTTGATTAGCGATTTATTTTTTAAATAAATAAATTATTTCAGGCATAAAAATATTATGAAAAAAAGCTGTATAAGGTCGATAACAATAACGTATATGCGCAATCGAAAAATCGATTAATTTATTTTAAAAAAATTAGTGTTAAAGAAATCGAAAAAAATTGATAAAAAAAAAGTTTATTTTTAAAGTGTTTCTGATGAGCTATTTTTTTTTAAATAAATAAAATATTTCAGGTATAAAAATATTATGAAACAAAGCTGTATAACTTTGTTAACAATAGTATCTGCGCAATCGATTAATAGATTTTTTTTTAAAAGACAGTTAGGAATAGCCTATCTATATATGTCAAGTAGGAAACTTTTCGGAGTACCCACGTTTATTTAGCTTGCTCTATTAAGTAAATGTATTAAAATATAGATGCTTATAGAGAAATACGATTCTAATTAATGACATTTTCAAAATACAACCAAGTTTAAATTATTTTGGAGTACAATTATTTAACAATTTTCCTAAGCAGCTATTAAATCAAGCATCAGTAAATTTAAACAGTTGTCATTTAATGTCTTTAAGAGCCAAAAAGCATTATAAAAACAGACTATTACAGTTTGCGTTAAATGTTAACCAATGAGGAATTGACTTGAGACTTGAAAAGGCATCAATTTGATATAATTTAAAACATTATAAGCCTTGCCACTTCATATGCCACTTGCTACCTTATTAAGTGCCTGGGGATACAATTTTCTAAAAAGTTTATGAGAAACTTTTAGCTGGAAACTTTATTACAACAATGTCACAACATTTTCCACTCATTTTACAATATTTACGCTAGGTGACAGGGCTCATGATTAATACGGGCCTGGCCCATGAAGATGCTGCCTATGTTATTAAACATTCAATATTACCCCATCTACAGGGCATACAAAGTTTTTCGAAACGTAAAGAAATTTTAAGTTTTGCCTTGGCTGTTGACCAACGGCCTTTGGTAGATTGTAATTTGACAGGCAAATTGGATTGAGGAGTATGAGAGACTTTTGAATGCCCTAGGAAACATCATATAAATAGAAGAATAGGGGAAGCTAAGCAATTATTTGTAAAATGTTGTATAACCAACAGAAATAAATTTGATTAAATTGTAATAAAATTTTAATTAAGTCAGCAGAATGCGCTGAATAAACTTTCCGATTAAATAAATCAAAATTTGTTAGTTTTATATACTAAAGTGTAGTTCAAAGACAACTTTACCCATTTTTACACTTTTGCAAATTACCCTAAATAATATCTATACCAAAAATAATCGATAGGCAATCACTGAAAATGCTCTTTAAACTTTTTGCCACAACGCTTCAACACCTAACCTCAAAAAAAAAAAGAAGGTCCTGGTCAAGTGACAGGCATCTAGGACTTAACACACATTCTTATCAGAGACGAGAGAGAAAATATACCGCCTTAAACAAATACCCCAATTTAAACCACATGATTGATTGCTACTGTATTGCGTTATCCTGCAGGAGTATGCCAGTCAATATAAACAAAAGCTGAGCTCCAAAAACTAGATTTTTTGGGGAATGTCGGGGTGTCAAAGTTGTCGCCTGGTTCAGGATGAAGCCCTTTTTTGCTGCCAAGTCATCACGGACATTGCACTTTGGCTTTGACCATTCAGATTTTGTGAGGGGGGGAGGTGGGAAACTGACATCCTTTTGCCTTTTTGGCAAGGATTCTGCTTGAACGATGAGCTTGTTTCCTGCTTGCGGCGGCAGCTCATTTATAAAATCGTTTTTCTTGATATATCCTGTACGGTTTTGAATTGAGAGGAACGGTAGAATAATTTCAAAGTAATTTTTGTAAGTGTATAATGAATGTATGATTATAAAAATCGGTAAATTTGGTAAGTAAAACCAATAAATTAGTGTGCTAGTTGGACAAAATATAGATTTTTAATTTTATATAACATAATTTTAGTTTACTGCAATTTTAATTTTTATTTTATTAAATATGTTTTTTTAAATAATTTAATTTATATTTTTCTTAATTTATTTTATTTTTTATTATTACTTTGGTATTTATTTATTTACTAATATTTTATTTATATAGCTTTATTTAATTACTGTTTATTCCCTTGTAGCTGTGCTTTTAATTAATCGATAAATTATTTTTTAAGGCTCTTTAAATATGCCCAAACACTGGGTATCTAATAATCGAGCACTTTTATCAGTTGCCGTCGCTTTTAAATTTAACAAAGGTTGGGGATCACATAGGGAATCAGGATATATGAAAAATGAATGCCGCCTAGACGCATGCAGTGAGCAAAATGGGCAAATAGGAAATCCTTTATGGTAATCCAAGATGTTTGCCGGCTGCTGTGCTCCCTTTCATGCGGTTGACATGATTCACTTTAACGATAAACGATAACGATAGCTAGCGCAAAGTCAGCCAAAAGTGGTTCAAGATAAAAAGGACAAAGTATCAGGAGCAGCAAAAAAAACAAAAACAAACTTGGCGACAACTTGGCAGCCGCTTTGGCATAACATTTTGTTTGCCTTTCTTGTGGCGCGTTTTTTGCTTTTTTTTTAAAGCAATTTAAACGTTTGAATAAACATTTCATTTAATTTTGTTTGCCGCACACAACAAACTAAAATAATCAAATAAATAAATAAATAGAAAAAACGCGCTGCGCAGTTTTTTGTGCCGTAGACAAACCAACAACAAATATTCGCCCAACGGCGCCAGCATTTTACGTAGCACGTAATAACGCAACGCAACGACAAACGTTTAACGTTATTGTTGCTTCTGTCTTTTTTTTTACTTTTTAGTTGCAGGCAAATGCAAGTAATGGTTTTATACCCCGTACGCTACCGAATATCAAAAAAGGAATATTATAATGTTGTTACTTTAAAGTGCAATAATTTGTTCAGTCTAAATAACAACGTAAAATTTTGTTTCAGTAATTAATACTTTATCATATTTGATACATAAATACATACACATCCATACATTCATACACACATCCCCATACACACATACACATGCATACATACGCCTACATACATACATACATGTAATATATGCGTTGAGTAAAAATTAAGAATTTCGTAATTTCATATTTAAATATGTATGTACTTACATGGTATATCCAATTCAGCATCTTCTCTGCCATTGTTGTTGCTGCTGTTGCAGTTGCAGGCACAAACAGACATCTGAAAAATATTGTAATAAGAAAATTCAATTTTCAGCAACATTAGAGGCAAAGTTGAGACTACTGCTACGTGCGTTAAAATCAAATACAACCAAATAACAATGCAGCAAGTTTTTCCTTTGTTTTTATAAGTAGTGCACTTTATGCGTAGATGGGACACAAGTTATTAATTTTGTTGGATAAAATTTTTCTTATTGCAGAATTTTCAGTCGCGAAAAATGCAGCTTTATCACAACGCAATTGAATGAAGAGATGAGCTATATTGCCAAGAACCTTTCTATCGATCGTGTCTTTCGCGTAGTGAAATATCGATTGCAATGGCGATTGCCGACAGGTGGTTAGGGCATTCCTGAAATTAATATAGACTAAAATTACTAACATTTTAACAAATCACACCATTCTCGAAAATATAAAAGATGATTATGTTTTAATATAAAGCTATCAAATTGTCATGTTTACTACAATAAAATTTATTGTAAGATTTAATTCCATGAAGGTAAAAATGTACAATAAATTCAGCAGAACAGAGTAGAATACTGAATTAGGCCTTGCAGAAATTGTAATTTTGGGTGCATTTAATTAAAATATGTAAAATTAAAAAAATTACATAAGAAATAACAATTAAACATTTTCCCTAATATATAATACCAGATTCGATTAAATATAATAAATTAATTAATATACTTTTATATGTACATATATATGTAATCGTTGTTAACATAATTGGCATATATATACATGTGTATGATTGTAGGCGATTGTCATTTAATTAGTTGTTTGATCTAATTATTTGGTCGTTCAATTGAACATATTCCGATCAATTTAATTGATTTCATGCACATTTTGCAACACTAATTATTGTTAGTACATCAATTATCGATAATCACAGCAAGCAAGCAATGGCGAATTGGAGAAAATTGCAAAATGCAAATTTAATTCGATGGAGTCTGTGTTAGTTGGAAGTTTAGACGTTGAAAATATGTCAACTAGTGCGTTATCTAATGGATATGTTTATATATTGTATCAATTCAACGACTAACTGTTAATAATTTGCTTTACTTATGCTGCTGATCTATACTTGGCAAATTCCATGGAATACAATTCAGAACATTTCAAGGTAAGTGACAAATATTTTAATTTATTGTGCAACTAATCAGCTATTCATGATACCCTAAGGGTTGAAAACTAACACCAAACCCCAAAGCGGCAGGCGTGCCGGCGGAGGCCCACCCTTTCATTTGTTCGGAGTTCTACTTTGCACATTTGAGCTCCCATTTGCGCTACACGCACATAAACACGCTGACGTATACACATATCCCACAACATACACTTTCACTTATTGCCGGGGTCGGGCCTCTGGGGAGGCAGCCAACATCAGCTCATAATGTGAAGCCGACATGAGATAGCCGTCCTGCTCTGCCCCCGCCTACAGCGTTTCCATCAAAAGAATTTTGTTGCTTGGCCTGCGTTCACTTTCGTTAAAAAGAGAGAGAAGATGTTTGACTGCAGCGATGCTCTCTCCACGCGAACACAAGGTGAGTATGTATTTGTGATCATTGACTAGAATTATTGCCTTTTATGGGCATATTTGTCTGCTCTCATTTACAAGAACGATTTGCTTAGAGATAACGGAATTTGCATTTTTTTTTAATGCAGAGTGCAGATAAATCAGGCCATCGTAGTTCTGATAAGAACTTTTCGTGCATTACTTCGGCTGCGTTCGTCTCGTGTTTATATAGAGATCCGAAGTGTTGTGCTGTGCTGGTCATGCCTGTTTTAGCTTATCTGCCGCTGTCGTGTTTCAATGTCGTTAACTCGCACGTGTCTGTGCCTGTCCCATCGTCAGTCTGTCTGTCTGTTCGTCAGTTTGCTTGTGTGTAACATTTTCACCTGTCAACAATAATTCATGCCCACTGTGCGTTGCATTAGAATGCGACAACAGCTGCCGCTGACGCTGCCGTAGCTACTTAGTTCTCCTGCCTCAAGATCTGTTTTGGGCTCTCCCTTGTCGCGGCACGCAATCGTCTCCCCCAAGAACGTCGCTCAGGTGGAACGATGACGGCGTGCAACATTTACGCTTGCTTGCCGTAATTTGCCTGCTGCTTTGCTGCTGGTCCTGCCGGCTTTTACTGTTCGTTGCAAAATTGTTCACATGTCCTTCGTACTTTCAGTTGCGTGTCCATGCGTCGACGTCGCTGTTGCTGTTGTTGTTGCCGTTGCCTTTGCTTTGCGTGCAACAAAATAACAGTTTCGGTTTCTGTTGTACTTTGTTGTACTTGTCGCTTATCACAATTGCCACGGCAACATCAACCAAAGTCCAAAACGCAATTTTCGGCTTTTGCATATATATGTATTTGTTAGCGTGTCCTTTTGTAACCATTGTCCTGCACACGGTACACTCACGTACAGTGCTGTATATATAAATGGAAACAGTTTTGGTGTTACTCAACATTAAGTAATGCTTAGGAAGCCTTGTTTCTCTTTTTTTATTTAAGTAAAGAAAATTCAATTTTTTTTGCTAATTATAGTCGAAAAATGAATCCTAAAATGTGTATATATTCCAGAGATCTGTACAACATTTCGGATTCTAAATTCAACAATTACTTTACTTTCTGTTCAATCACAGCTTTCCCTATACCATCGAACATCGCTGTACAGTATCAATTTAATATTCATTGAAGTTTTAAACCCGTTTCAGACACCATTCGGCAAAAACTGACACCCACCGCCTAGGGCTGTTTATAGGATTTGTCAGACGCGACACATAACGCAACGCAAAAAAAAAAAAAGTGGAAGGACTTTGTCGCATCATAGTCGTCTAGTCATCTAGTACCTAACAGGGTTGATTGCCTTTTGCAGTCTGTGCACCCGAATCCCATCAGTGAAGCGTTTGCCCGTGTCTCTGTGGCATCAATTAAAGCATTACAATGTCATAATCAAAATGACAAATAGAATTACGCATGATGGGAAAGGCAGCAGCCGATGAGGTTGGACGTTGTTGCGTCCCTCTGTCTGCTTTTGTTGGTGGTGTCCTTAACCGTTTGTTTGGGCAATGGCTCGAAACAATTTCCCAATTGTACCACCTATTCAAATTGCCTCTGTGTGTCGTGTTAATCCTTTGTAAGCCCAGCAACGACAGCCAAGTGAGCCACGTATGAAGGTGCGTCGACTGGCAAGTGCAACCCCTGACCAAAAAGCAAGGTTGTCAACCCTGTGCAACCCTCTTTTTAATGATTGCTTGCCAAATGTCGCTTATTATGGCATTATGCCAATTGAGCGTGGACTTTAAAAATTCTGAAAATCTACCCAGCAAACACCTCGATTAGCAGCCACGATGACAATGAGAAAAAATTACCAATTACGAGTATTTTGCAACATGTAGATGAAACTCATTCTCAACTCCATTCCCATTCCTGTTGCAAGAAAAGTTTTAATCACACTTTGGCACACGCTTCTTTCATTTAATTTTCATTGGGGTTCTACTTTTTTGTTTTTTAATTTGCGTACAAATTATTTGTTGCCTCCTTGGTATTTTCTGCGGGCTTTTGATGCTGCTGTTGGTTCTTGCAGCATTTCTTCATGCCCCAGCTGTGCCAAAAGTTAGGATAAAGTCCCATCACAGCCAAAGCCTTCGACATCTCTTTGTGTTGCGCTTTTTATTCAATTATCTGGCCTGGCATAGGACTCGCCCGGTTCCCTGTTCCGTCTTTTAGGCTTGGGTTTTTTTTTTAGATAAACGATTGGTGGTCTCCCTTGTATGTGAGTAAATATGGAATTTTATGTATTGAAGAAGGAACCTTTTGCAGATGCTTGCTTAAGGCACTTTTTTGAGACTTTGATAGCCAATTTGTTTTAGCTTAATGTGAGTGAAAATTTAGGGATCATTGAGGTTATCACATTATGCTGAGTTTTTGTTACAATAGGTTGAGTGGAGTGTGCATTAAACTCAATCTAAATTCAACATAATATTAACAATAATAGAGCATCTATTTTATAAAATTTTTTTCTATACTTTTTTTTGAGAAATTTTATATTAAAGAGTGGAAATTCTCTGTGAATGCTATCAAATAGTTTTAGTTGACGATGGAAGTAATTTATATATTTTAAAAGTAGTAAATGTTATAGAATCTATATTATAGATGATTATTTTGATAATTTAAGAGCTTCTTATACATTTTTTTAAAGAAATTTAATATCAAAAAATGCAAATTCTCAGTGAATGCTAGCAAATAGTTTTAGTTGTCAATAGAAGTATTTTTTTATATTTTAAAATTAGTAAATTAAATATAATCTATATTAAAGATAATTATTTTGATAATTTTAACCGATCCTATACATTTGTTTAAAGAAATTTAGCAAATAGTTTTAGTTGTCGATTAAAGTAATTTATATATTTTCAATGTAGTAAATTAATAATAATTTAATTCATGGTTCCGCTGATGAAGCTTGATACGCTAGATTTTAATAGAAAATTACATTTTTTTAAAATTAATAGCTCACAAATTTGAAAACTGATTTTATAGTATTTTTCTGTATTTTATATAAATTTTCTTTAAAGAATCAAATTGATTTTAATTTGCTTTGGCTATATATAATTTAATTATTGATTAAAGCTTATAAAATGTTCTTTGCCGATAGCAGTAATTTAAATATTTAAAATGTATTAAATTAATAATAATTTAATTCATGGTTCCGCTGATAAAGCTTGATACGCTGAATTTTAATAGAAAATTGCATTTTTTTTAAATTAATAGCTCACAAATTTAATAACTGATTTTATAGTATTTTTCTGTATTTTATATAAATTTTATTTAACTAATCAAATTGATTTTATAATATTTTGGTTATATATAATTTAATTATTGGTTACAGCTTTTAAAATGTTCTTTTATATATTTAATACCTGCTTCTATATATAATTCCACCTGACCTACTTGCAACCTGCTTATGTAATATTATCTAAACAGCTGTTCAACATAAATTCGTACACTTTGAAATTGTTTTACATAACCCTGAGTTAATGCAAAACAGCTGACCAGCGAAGCTTGCAACCAGGCGAAGCTTGCAACACAGCCCGTAAAGCAACCAACCTTGTTATCCACAGTTTCGCTTTGCGAAACATTTCTAATTTTTCAACGTCTGGCCCAAGGATTTGCACCTTAGTTTTTTGGGGAGGAGGATGGGAGCCAACAGAAGCTGTCCGAACTAATATCTAATCTAATGGCGGGCAACAGCACTTTATGTATATCGACAGGCGTCGTTTTTTTTTTGATATTCTGCAGACAGCTGTTGAAGGAAAATTGAAAAATTGCTAGCTCGAAAACTATTTTTTAATATGCAAGTTAAAAGTCCTGCGATAAGAGAGAGAGAAAGCAGGCCAAGCCAAAAAGCAGTCAAGCAAAAAGTTTGACTGGCTTTTCTAATTGTGCAACTTCCCGTGGCAAAGTGTGCGGCTAATGTAGCCGATGCTGCACCTTAAGTGCAGGTCACTCCTCCCGCTCCCCGTAAAACACAGCTTGTCTTAATGCCTTCCCGCCTCACTTGGAGATTTCTCTTCTTCTTTTTTGGGGCACTTCATTTCTCTTGGCCAGGGCCAAAAGTGAAAAAGGCGTTGCCGCATAATAAATGGACAATTTGGTAGTTGAAGCGTGGAGCGTTCAAATATGCCCGCAAGGATATAGACAAAATGCTACATCTCCCAGTGCTTATATCCTTATTGCTTGCTGCCACTCACAAGTTTTTCCCGTTGGCTGCCAGTTTGATGCGGTTATAGATTGCCTGGCCCTAACCCTTGGCTAGCCATAAAATTATTTTGCAACAATTTCTTTAGCCCCGGCCACTTTCTTTTGGCTGTGCTCCCTCCATGCCTTAAGGGCATTTTAATTTTTGATCTCGTAAATTTTCACAAGAGATAATAATAATATGCGTTCAGGTTACGCATTTTTAGTGGCATACCTGCCATGAAAACTTTGTTGTTTTGCCTGCCCCTCCATCTGCTCTATTCTTTCCATAGTCCCCTCTTACCGTTCATTATTGACTTATGGAGCCATAAGAGGCCACAACTTGTGCAATTATTAAAGTTAAGTTGCCATCTTCTACTCTAAACCCCACTGTTGGCCACTAAATCATCTCTTTGATAAGCAATTTGATTTATTTTATAAAAACAATTTTTGCTCTTTGACAGGCCCCTGTCCTGCAAAAAAAAAAAAAAAAAAATACAACGTAAGCTCCTTTAACTAGGATAAACTATTTTTTGTAAAAAAGAAAACAAAGCAGCATTATAATAAATGGAAAATATCAAAAGTAGCTAAAAGATACCTTGTATATGAGTTACTGTAGCTGATGTTAGATAATATATTTATTTTTCTAGTTATATTTGTCTATTTTGGAAGTATATAGGTATGTAGATAGGAATATAAATACATCATGAAAAGGGAAATATTTGTTTTTTGAAAGGTCGCAAGTTAAGCAAAAACTGGTTGATTCCAAAAGGAATTATAATATTTTGTTAAATCGTGTAAATAAGGTTATAGTATATTTGTATTTATTATTTATTTCATTTTCAACTTTTATCTTATTATTTTGTCTATACAAAGATTAATAGAGTAGAATATATATACTCGTAAAATAATAAAAAATATTGCAATAATTTATAAAATAATATAAAAAATATTACAATAATTTCTAGCCACACATACCTACCGAAAAACTAGCTTTTTACGTGGTATAAAAGAAACAAAATTCAAAAACCCAACGTTAAAATATTTTGTTGAGGTATTTTAGATAGAAAATCCCCTTTCCCTTTACCCAAACGATAGTCAAGGAAGCAACCGACCTGTAACAATAACAACAATAACAACAACAATAGCAATTGGTATTAACATATTTTAAACCTAAATTGCTGGACTTTTGTTGTGGTTGTTGTTGTCTTTTGTTATTGTTGTTGTTGTTGTTGCTGCTGCCGTGTGGCATGTCAAGCATGAAGTGCAAATAGCTTGCAGCTAAATATTTATACACAAGTTTTAGTTACTGGCGGTTTTTTTTTTTGGACTCAGTTGTGGGGTTTTTTTAAGGCATCTCTTAGCCATCCATCAGGCAACCACTTGTTGTGGGCAGCAGCTGCCGGGAGGGACGTGAAATATTTTGGAATTTTTGGGAAATGTTTCAGTTCTCTGTGCATTTGACATGATTTGACTGTGATGAGGTGCGTTTGGCTTGTTAAAAACTTTTCAGGGTGTTGGCTGAGAAAGATATGGGAATTAAAAAACATATTTTAGCTCGGCAATCAATCAAGAGTCGAGAAATCTGTTGCAATTCAAACTGTTTAAGGCTTTGACAAGTGCAAGCTTATCTATTATCATTTTTAGCTATTGCCGTATTTAAAATCTATTCTATGCCAACCTGGCTCAACGCCAAAGTGCGACGAATCCTTCAACCCTTGCCCTTGTCTTTGGCCCCTAAAAGATTTTTGCAACTTTTTGGCTTTGGGTGTAGCGTACTCGGCTTAAAAGCCTTTTTGTTGGCAACTTTTTAAAATTCATTGAATGCACATTTCATTTATTAAATAATGCTGCTTTTGCTGCTGCTGCTGAGTTGAGCTTCTGGTCTTCTATCTATCATTCACACCACACTCCACACACACAATGTTTTTTTTGAAGCTGAGCTGTTTAAAATTTATAAATTCGTCTGACGAGGCCATTAGAGGGATTTCATTTGCTCTACCAAAATATATATATATACATACTATACACAGCTGGCAGGTTGTGTTCTATTGTCAGGGTTTCCTTTTTAGCCTTGAGCTTGGCTTCCTGGATTGGATTGGGATTGGATTGGCCAGCTTTTGGTTAACGCTTCAAATGTTGCCAAATGGCTAAATTCGTGCGCATAAAGTGAATTGTTTTATGGCTAAGGAACTAAGGAGTGCGCAGTCTTTGAAAAACGAGTTAAACACGTGTCGAAAATGGTCAGAACTTGCCATAGGCAGTTCGAACACATTCGTATTGTATGTAGCATACATTTGGGCGCGCTCTCTGCAAATCGAAGTGAATGTGGGTTGCATAGTTTATGGGGGGCCATAGCCTTGACGTTCATAGATTATGGATGAGCTTCATAATGAGCCAATTTATACAAGCGTTCTTTTTGCTGCTGCTCATTTCCACTATCCACTTCATATATGCCATAGCCTCATCTCATAAGCAATTCCACCTCAACTGTATGTAGCCCCAAAATTTGCTCTCCTTTTCTCTTTTTTTTTTTTGTTGGTAATGATATATGAAACCCAACGAGTTGCTGCCCCAAAACGCCATTTGTTTAAATGCGGATGGACAGGCAGCCTCGTCTCACAGCTTCCATTTGAATGCGCACATGGAGCAACACATGGCACTGGGTAATCGCATGTGTGGAGCTTAGAGGCAGCTGTTGTTTATATCCTTTGGTTCGACTTGGATTCCCCAACTGGCTAGCTGCTGGTTAAGTGCACGCGTCAGGTGACAAACTTCACTTTTTTTACTTTTATTTTCTTTTTTTTTCGACTGCTTTTGCCAATTTGCAGAAGAGCAAGGATAAAAACTGAAACGGCAGCTGTTGCTTCTGTGTTGATTTCGAGTGCCTTTGCTGCTCCGGCTGCTCTGGCTGAGCAGTTAAGCAAGTTGACTGTAAAACTTGCTAAAAAGACAAATAAAATTGTAGACAAAGAGATTAGCTTACAATATATTTAAATACAGACACACATATGTAGATCACAGCAATATGTGTGGGTAAATCTAGTAAAAATAATATATTTATTTTTTTAATTTTATTTACAATTAGCATTTTTAATTTATCGTTTATTTTCACTTTTTATCATTTCTTTTTAGATTCGTCAAAATCTCTTGGCTAAGTATCAACAAGATCAATTTTTCGAGACTGACAAACTATTTTTTTCAGGAAGCAGCGCTATAAAACAATAAAAATGCCGGGAATAGAAGCTACGTTTGCTTCAAGACATCACAGTTTTACCAAGCTAAGCACCGCTGGAATAAAGATAATGCCATTAGTGAATTGGCAACTACAAGTGAGGATTTTACAGGAGAGGAGTTTACGGGACGCAGTAATTCCCCCGTGGCAAAAATTGAAAACTCTATCAAATAACGATCCACAATTAACAGACCTATGTAAGGATAAACGGACAATCCTTGCTGGCCGCTAAAATCTATATATTTTGTCTGCTGATTCGTGGGAAAGTTATGTATGCAGCTTTTAATATAATTCAAAACAATATAACCAATCTGGAGGATATAAAATCTTAATAATAATCAAATTAACATTATGGAAGCGTTCATGGACATCGATAAGCGTTTGCCACATTTTACAGGAGAGGATTTAACGGGACGCAGTAACTCCCCCGTGGCAAAAAATTTAAAACTCTATCAAGGATAATATAAGGATAAACGGACAGTCCTTGCTGGCCTCTAAAATTTATATATTTTGTCTGCTGCTTCGTGGGAAAGTAATGTCTGCAGTTCTAAATATAATTCAAAACAATATAATCGATCTGGAGGATATAAAATCTTAATAATAATCAAATTAACATTATGGAAGCGTTCAAGGACATCGATAAGCGTTTGCTAGAACTAAAGATTGCTTTTCCGGGCAATAAAAAGTTACGCACGCTAATGTATCTATATGGAGCTGGTCTGCTCTCGATGTCTCTGCATTCGGTGAGTTTGAACAGCTTTTGGATATTTAATCAGAATTTACTTTGTCTTAGGTATACTGATCGAACGGATATACGCATAAAACTTTAACAAACGGTTGCCAGGGTATTTACATCAAATAAATTTGCACTGCACAGAGCCCGGCTCTGTCATCACAATATCCTGTACTTCATTTACTAATAAGAAATATTTTCAGAATTTAATGCAAGCTGATCAATCATCAATCATTAATCATCAATTGCTGCTGCAACAATTCAACTACAACATATCCGAACGCTAAAATACTCGGTGTTGCCACAAAACTACAAACATTGCAGGCTATAAGCATGAGGAATTAAATGAATTTAAATTGGAATCACAACTTCATGGATAAGACAAATTGAGGATTTTACGGGACGCAGTTTTTCCCTCGTGTCAAAAAATTTAAAACTCTATCAAGTGATGATCCACAATGGTCAGACCTATGATAAGGATAAACGGACAGTCCTTGCGAGCCTCTAAAATCTATATATTTTGTCTTCTGTTTCGTGGAAAAGGAATGTGTTCAGCTTTTAATATAATTCAAAACAATTTAACCGATCTAGAAGATATAAAATCTTAATAATAATCAAATTAACATCATGGAAACGTTCAAGGACTTCAATAAGCGTTTGCTATAACTAAAGATTGCTTTTTCGGGCAATAAAAAGTTTCGCACGCAGACGTATCTATATGGAGCTGCTCTGCTCTCGATTTCTATGCATAAACCTTTTAAAGAACGGTTGCCAGGGTATTTACATCAAATAAATTTACACTGCACAGAGTCAGACTCTGCCAACACAATACCCTGTTCTTCATTTACTAATAAGAACTTATTTCAGAATTTAATGCAAGCTGATCAATCATTAATCATCAATTGCTGCTGCAACAAATCAACTACAACATATCCGAACGCTAAAATACTCGGTAATGCCACAAAACTACAAATGTTGCAGACTATAAGCCTAAGGAATTAAATGAATTTAAATTGGAATCACAACTTCATGGATAAGACAAATTGGGATTTTAATCGTGCCATTCCTGCTATCGAGGTATTTATCTTTTTTATTATTCAAAAAGAACATTATATTTACCACCTTTACTGAGTCTAACACAGAAAGACAGGCGTTAAACAGCAACAAGAGAATATTTATAAGCACATAAAGCACATAAAGTAAAACAGGCTGTTTATAATAATTAATTTTATATCATAATTAGGTTTATACTTATATTAAAAATATATATAAGTGAGCTTAAGTTTTCTTCATTGAAATCTGACAATTTCGTTAACTTGAATAGGTTTTACATTTTTCCCTCACAAATTTTACTATTCTCGGTGATTTTTGAAATAACATAGGATGATGAAATTTTTACACAATATGAATCAATAAATAAATAATGCAATAAACATTTATGCATTATTAACTTATTGACACACAAAAGTGATTCTTCAAATTGTTTAATGACGCTCACCTTGCAGAAAGGATGAATATTTTTTATTCTCTCACGAGGATAGTATTATTATAATATTATTATATTATTATAGTATTATTTCAAGCTTAACTTATTTCTGAACCTATTCGCTAGACCATCAATTCTCTGGTGGCACTATAATACTATTTTTAAATATTTTTTGTTTAAGCATAATATATTGCAGTGCAACTGGGAATTTATTTATTTTTCTCTTTTAAATTTATATGTTGGGTTCCTGTTGCTATAGAGCTACTCTATAACTTTTACTTTCAAACCTTTAACGATTCTTTTTTTTTGGCATTACTCCACTTAATGCGTCAACTTTTTGCCAGCTAATTTTACGGTAATTTCCAAAGCATTGGAGCCAATTATTCACCTGCGTTGATGTTGGCGTCGCTTAAATTGAAAGGATTATTTACGCTTCATTGAAGCTCACACACACATACACACAGAAAACCCATACAAACACAGCTCAGTTTCGGTTGAGCTCAGTTTCCCTGCTCCCCCGTGCTGCTGCCTGCACCTTTCATGGCCATTTCATTTACACATTCATTTTGGTATTGACATTTTTTCATTACCAAGTGGCGCCGCCTCTGACATTGAACGCTTGAAGCGTCTGCTGGCACGACTCCGGCTCCTCTAGCTCCTTTTAGCATCGCCAGGTAACTGGCGTCACTCAGAGAGCAATTGAAGCGATTTATTGGTGTCATATGACAAGCAGCTGCCCTCCTCTTAGTTGCCTCTTTGCTGCCTCGCTTTGCGACGCTTTGGCAATCAGTGTCCTTTTGCTCCTGCTCTGGCGCGTAATAAAAAGTTCAAACATTAAAAAGCTGGCGATTGCTTCTTACAACGAGTTTCAAGTGTCGCTGTTGCAACAAGCAAGCAGCAGGTGCTGTTTCAGCCTTTGGGGCAAGCACCTCGGCAATTTGCGCTTTGTGTGCCAATCAAACAAATAAACAAACAGACAGACGTAACAGTTGGCCACGTTTGATCTCTGTTTTGGGTTGTTGGTTGTGAGTCTGTGACCAATATAAAAACATATTGAATTACTCTATAAAAGTATCTCTCGCTATCAATATACAAGCGTTACTGTTGCTTTTCCCCCCCACTCAACGTTCTGCTTTGAGTTTCATGCAATTTGTTAATTTGTTGTCAACAAGGCAGCTTCTACTTGGCCAGCTAATTGGCCAACAAGCGATGTTTCAAAACGCTTAGCCTCTTGCCATTTAATATTTTTATTTAACGCCATTTACTTTTATTTTTTTGTTTTTATCATTCTTCATTAAAAGTTGCGGGCTGCCCTTGCTCCTCAGCGCGTCTCTTTGTTTGTGCGTTGATTTATTGCCATTTGCCTCCAATCGGCATTAATTTTTCAGCGGTTATTTGTCCTCCTTTTCACTCCCTTTCTGCCCCGACCAGTTGCCCAGCCTTGTCAGCATCGTCTGCTCTGTTTATTGTTGAATAATTAAATTTTCGTATAAATATATCATCATCGATGGTTCGGGACATTTTTAATTTCCTTTGACATTGTCACAAACACATCGGGCAGCAGTGGGGTAGACTGGCTAGTATTATAAAAAAAAGAGCGAGTTATTCATTAAGGTTTAATATACATAATTCAAGGCTTAACAAGGAAGATAAATTGATTTTATTATAGATTTTTTTATAGCTTTTAAATAAGAGTGCTAAATTACTAATAAAATTAGGGTGTTCACTTGCCCTGGCAGTGTTGCAACTTTGCAATTGTGCAGGTCGTAGCAGGAACAAATATTCGATAATATCAGATAGCATTTTAAGGAAATGGAAACACGTTAGTTTATATTTAAAAATCGCAATTTAAAACTGAAAAAACAGTCAAGTGAATACTCCAAATATATAGGTTAAATTATTCAAACTTAAATTAATTTTTCGCTTACTCCATTGCCAATTAATTCAATATATGTTTTATATATTTTAAATAAAAGAAACAATTAAATAGCTATCAAATTGTTTACCCTAAATACATTTGATTTGTTCTATGTCTTTGGTTTTAATATATTTTCTGTTTTTTTTTTTTATGAAACACTTCATCAAACATATCAGTTCTCTGTCAGAAACCCACTTAAGTGACTCAGCTGTTGTGTGTGCAACTGTTTCATAAATATTTGAAAGCTATTAACGCTTATGATGCTCCTAACAGACGACGACAGACAGACAGCCCAACTAATGAGCTATGACATAAAAGGTTTACAAAACAAACTATGACAAAATGCCAAACTATCTCACATTCAACGATCATATGCAGTCCCATGTTTAATGCCAAAATACTTAAATAAAAAATAAAGATGGAAAAGAGCAGTCTTTATGACAAAACCAAACCTCCGCCCAGCTGCAACAAAATTTGATAGATCTATTTGTAGTGCCCCGCACTGTTGCAGTTGCTGTTGCTGCTGCCTGTTAAATGCGACAACTTAAAATCCCATTTGATGCACTCTTCTTTTATGATGCTTCTTGCCGCCCTGAGCCCTCCCCAACTCTGGAAGCCGATGCTGATGCTGCTTTACCATTTCAATCTTCATAAACTTGACAAAAATCCCAGCGAGCGACGACGAACAGAAAACGAAAAATTATGTTCCATTAATGGAGCGAATGTTTCCTTTTATGGGCTGCATATAAAATGTAAACTACTTAAGCGGCAGCAGCCCGAGACTGCTGCTGCAACATGTGGAAGCAGCAGCAACAGAGAACCAGACAGCTAGAATTATTGGAGTACGAGTTGTATGTCTGCTCCTGTCTGGGTTTCCTGAGCTGCCTTGGGGCGCTCTCTCCCGTCTCATTATGTCGCATGTGACACTGTTAATGATTATATGTATATGTTCTATACCACGCCCTCACATCACATACACCCAAAAACTGACGCAGGCTGATTTCCCCCTTTCTGAATATAAATATTTTTTTTTTTTTTGTTGGCTTGTTGAGGCAACCCGACGACCCCACGACAGCAAAGACCGTGACGTGAAAATCTAGGAACAAATGTTTTGGTTCCCACTTGTGAAAATCCCCAATGCGACAGAGACAACGACGACAGCTCACAACTGTGTGTTGCTTTGTAGTTGTTGTTCCGGGTTGAAGTCTTATTAAAAATACATAAAAATCAGAACGCATTTGCCTTCAGGTTGACAACAACAACTAATGTTTTGGAATTGAAATACAGAAACAGATACTACGAGTTAATATTCCCGCTCTCTTTAATTCCGGAATGTACGGATTCCTTGTTTTTTATAACAACTATTGTGGATTGTTTGAAGTAGTGGCGTCAGCAATGATTTGTTTAACAACAATTTGAACAAAAAACCTTAACTAATTGCCAGCTTGTCTCGTTTTTATTTGGGCTCGCCCACACGAAAAATCACACAAATCTATGAGGCAAGGCTTTTCAAGTAAACCACAACAAAACAGTTTAAAAGCTGTGGGAAAAGTTTATAGTTGTTTCCATCTTGATTGGGTTTTAATTGTGGAACGCTAATTTCTGAGGGCAAACGCGAACTCGATTGTCTATCCTTTCGTTTTGATAAGGTAACTAGTTTCTATCCAGAAGTTGATTTAGTTGGTTGCTTAAATTGGTTTAAATTTTAATTGGCGAGCTTTCGAATATTTAAAGAACTTTTTATATATTTTTTAATTATTAATTTTAAATGGTTTAATGTTGAAAATATATATATGTGCAGTGGGTTTAAAAGAAACTTGAATATATTTATATTTATTTGAATATTTACAGAGTCTTTTAAATATATTTAAATTATTATTTCTATAGTGTTTACTGTCGGAGACATATATATATATAAACACGATATGTGCAGTGGGTTTAAAAAGATACTTGAATATATATTTGTTATGTGTATTGAAGGCGTAGTTAATTAATTGAATCCCAAATATGAAAATTGTCTTAACTGCTCAATCACCGCCCAATTCGTAAGAATTATATCACTAAAATCTGCACAATAATTTAATTTTTTGGCAAAAATATTGCAATAATAGTAAAATAATATGAAATTTTAAAAAATTCGTAGAAAGCGAAATTTAAATTTATTTTCCTTAACTTTTAATTCCTTTCAATCATTTTTCTTTCAAAAAACTTAACACTTCGAGTAAAAATTAAAAAGCTATTGTTAAACTGAAGCACGGAGAGAATTGTTACATAGAATTTACATAATTTCTACTTAAACAAATACTTTAAATACTTACACAATAAATACGCTTTATTTTCCTTTGCATAAATAGTATATTATATCTCATTTATTTTGTCTTAAGCTGAATGCATTTGATTTGTGATTTCTTTTCTAAATATCTAATTCCTTCAATTAACTGCACTGAACAATGCTCATTAATTTAATATAGATTTCTCATTGTTTGCAAATTTCTATTCATTTACTGCTGCTTATTATTATTCCTCTATGTTAGACTCCAAAAATCTCATTATGTATAATTCTCTTTCAACTAATAATAATCCCACCGCTGAGCATATTTCCAATTGATGGTGCTGCTTTAATATCAATTACAAGCAACTGGAGATAAATGCTTCAATGCATACTGATGGAAAACATGTCTGTTAATATTTCCAATAACGCCCTAAGGCCTATTAATATCCCTGGCTTAGAGCCCGCACCAAAGCCCTGCAATGTTGTTAATGACCAAAGGTAAACGTCGGTTGTCGGCAAATCGACAAATTTGCACTAAATGCAAGTGCAGTGTCTACCTCCAACTCCAGTTCATTCCTGTCTATTCCAAGGGATCTACCCTAGCCCCCGGGCCAGGCACAACGACTTAACGGCAATTAATGCAAATGATGGTGAATGTATCTGGACAGAGTCAGACACAGAGACAGACACAGAGATAGAGAGAGAGTGTCTGAGGCTGGGGTGGACCCTGAGGCTGTTGGGCATTTGGCGCACTTGTGCATTCCTAATTATTAGGACAATTTGCTCTTGGAATTTGCCTATTAATTAGCCATTGCAAACGGCCGTAGACATTGACGACTATGGCGACCAAGTTTGGATTTGTGGGCTTTGACTAATGCACTCATTGATTATAATGAAATCAGACTGAAATTTCTGATATGTGTGTGTGTTTGCGTGTGTGTGTATGTGTGTCTTTTAATTTGTCCACGCTCATAATTAATAGCCAACCACCGCAGGCTTTAATAGGATTTAATCTCAAAGGCGACGGCTATTCGGTTTTGCTCTATAACATACCTAAAATGTGCCCCAAATAATATTATTTGATTTATGTATACACAGCGTTTGCCAAATTAGCGCGCAAATATGCAATTATAGAGAAATCCTTTATAGAGTTTGGAATAAATTTGCTTCCATTTCCAATGTTAACCATTTGGAATAAAATTATAAGTTGTTAATTCACAAAAATCAATTGAAAATTCGACGTGAGAAATAATAGAACTTATTTACAGAATTATAAATCGATCGGGAAAATAAAATTGTAAAGGTTTCGAAATAAAAAATATTATAAGATTTAAAAAAAATATAAACAACAAAAAGTTTATACATATAGAAATATTAACAGCATGTTATTAAAATATTTTTTTGTGTGTCCCCTTAATTTTTTTAATTTTTCTGTTCAAGAATTGTGGTCTAGTTTATTTCTTATCCGTTCAAAAAATATCATTATATTTACATTTGTTACCTATCTGCTTTTTTATTTAATTTTTAAAAACATAGTCTCCTCCTTTAGCCCAAAGTTTATCAGCTCTTTCTACCCTATACACAAACAACAATCATCGCTGAGATTGTCGCATACTTTTGCAAAATAATGTTTTTTATTATCCATAGTCATTAAAAAGCAACGCGTCAAATAATAAAGGCAACAATAACAACAGGCTTAAGTCGTGCGAAATGTTAAAAACAAAATATAAAAAAATAATCGTATATCCTTGTACTTATCCAAAAACATTATTAATCAATGTCCAGAGGAGAAATTCCTGTTGCCATGTCTTTGACAGCAGTCCAATGAGGCTGTGGCTCATGGCTTAAATTGAGGCTGAGTTCAGGTCTGTCCTAAATTCGCGTCTCTTGGGAATACTGGAGACACTCGTCGCCTTGTAAAAGTCCTGGGGCCTGTGGCATAAAGCAGTTTAAGCCCAAAGGCGGCCACTTTTGGCCAAGGACAGCGCGCAGAGCGAACTTTGCTAATTTTCTTTCCTGTCACGTTGATTTTTTGTTTACCATTATAGCTGGCTGTTGTCGCCTCCGAAAAAGGACACTCTGTCCCATACCATACCAGACGGAGGGCAGCCAACTTGATTTACGTTGCAGCTTCTAATGCCGAACGGCATTTCAATTAAATTTTATTTTCTATGAGCAGGGGCGTTCAAATCAATGAAATATAATCGAATTAATTACGTCTAGCTGGCAGAAGGACTCGCTGCTGGCCCATAGGTGCCATGCTATAAAGAGTCCTGTTCGTGCCACATAAATTTGCGATTCGGCTGCGTTTCATTGCCCACTGATTTTGCCCGGATTTGTATTATTGTTAATGGCCAAGTTGTGTTGGCTGGCCATTCATTCAGCAGCTTCCTCCCCTAACTGAATGCTGAGTTTGCATAAGGAGCTGCCAAAATAGCAGTCCTTGGACTGACTACGCTCCTGGTTCTGAAAATCTCAATGCGTCTCTTGTCCTTGTCCATTTCTCGTTTTTAATTAGCATTCAGCTGGCGAAGAGTCGACTCTTTGTTGCGTAATTAGCTGAGTTTTGATTTATTGCCGTGTTGGGCGAGTGTTTGGCAGCTTGTCGCCCTTACCGATCCCAGGTGCTGTGTCCTCTGTTTAGGGTCCTCTTCCTGCCCTTTTAAAAGTAGCAGCAAAAATGTTGTTATGCAAATATTTGCAGAAAATTAAAATTGTCAAACTGAAGCTTAACGCTTTGATGCATTTATTGCGTCAACATCAAGCTTAAGTCATCAGCAAAGTTTTTGATAGAAAAACTAAAAATAAATTATACAAAAAAATAGATAGAATTATAGATGTGAAAGAAAATTGAAGTTTTCCTGTAAATTTTAATGAAATTATAGAAAAAACTAATTAATATGCAGTCGAAAATTTAATTATTTTGTTTTTAATGTAAGGAAATATTTTTATTTAAATTCACAATTGTAAAAAATATGTTATTTAATATTCTACACAATTTTTTCTAAATATATTAAAAAATCTAAATAATTTAGAGGCCGCTTTTAAAGAGATCAAACCATTCTCTGTTGATTTAGTTTAAGTATTAATTATATTGAAGATCAGATTATAAATAAATCATGAAGTAAAAAGTCTATCTACGGTATTCCAAAATAGTTACTTCATTTGTTTCATACTTAAAATTGAAGATTGATTCAAAAATGTTTTACAATATTTTCAATTACAGCGAGATCGTGACTATATATTAAATATTAAATTTAAAACTACATATTAAAATGGAAATTACAATAGTAGTTTTTTTTCTGCTTTTTTATTCATTATTAATTAACTTTTATGATGTAATAAAAAAAATGCTACATGCCTCATCCAAACAAGTTCACTTTTGCTATAATGTAAATCAGGGCGATTATTATGAAAATTGTGCTATAAGGTGGCCTTGGCCAGGAGTGGGCGTGGCACATGGAAATCTTATTAGTCTCTGGTATAAAATAAATGAAACCTCATAAATGCAATCTGCATATATGCAGACACATATAAGTGCAACACGCACTATATAAACGAATATGCATATAAATGAATTTGTATATAAATGAATGTGTATATAAATGAATGTTGCTGTTTCTTTCTGTATCTACCTCCATCTCGCTCTATCTCTTTGTTTCACATTGTTTCCCCTCTGGCATTGCAATTATGCGTTTGTCCAGGTGGCTTCGACACCGACACAAAGGGAACGCTGACCAGTCGATAATTAAATAATTTTAATGCAATAATGCCGCAGAAACATGCCGGATGATGGATGGGGCGTGGGAGCCGACCTGAGCCAGCACTATCAATTTGTACAACGGCTTAATTGATAATCTTTGGCTATTATTTAAATGCGAGCACGTCGGTGCTTTGATTCGATTCAATTTGTTGCGCTAACGATTTCAATTTGATTGCGGGAGCTCAACCCCAACAACAACAACAACAATGATTATATATATATATATATGTCTGATTGACCAAGTGACTGACAGTCTCTGAGCTGCCTATTACAGAGGAGTAAATGAATGAATGGGACGTCCCTATTGCGTGTGTGGCATATGACTTGAATTTAATTTGTATTTGCTTAGTTCAAGGATAAACTAGCAGACAAACTGATCAGTTGTTTATTTTAGTAGAGCTTGGTATATGACAAGTTTATTAAATTAGAAGTATATATTTGGGATATAGTAGAATAGACGCCAATATTCAAGCTTCAAAGTCAAAATATTTTTTTTTACAACATTTTAATACTGTTTTTAATGTTAATCAATTAACAGAAAAAATTGGTATATTCAACATAAAATTTGCATTTTATTTTAATATTTTATACAGCTAAATACATTTTTTTTCCATAAAAAATAATTGCTTTATTTTCACAGTGCTGCTTTTCAATATTCTATAATATTTTTTTACTTTGTTTGATTTTCCAAATTTCCTAGTTTCATTAAAAAACATAAGCTGTCAAAATTCCTGTAAAACTCTACTTTATTCATTTATTAAAAAGATTTCTACCCAAGTATTATTTAATTTAAGAGATTTGTATTTGACAAGTTTATTAAATTGGAGGTAAATATTTGGGGTACAGAGGGGGTACAAATTGACGCCAATATTCAAGCTTTAAAGTCAAAATATTTATTTACAATATTTTAATACTTCTAATGTTAATTGATACACTCACTCGTAAATTCGCATTTTATTTAAATATTATATAAAGCTTAATACATTTATTTACTTTGTTTTAATTTTTTAAATTTCCTAGTTTCATAATAACATAAGCTGTCGAAATTCTCGAAAAACTCTACTTTATTAATTTATTAAATAGATTTCTACCCAAGTATTATTTAATTTAACACATTTCTTAATTTACTTGAGCGTTACTTAACTTTCTAATGTTGCTGGTATTCTAGAAGTCTTTCTATTAAATAATTATATACCTTTAAGGTTTTATCATGTATTCTCTCCCATACCACATGAAGTGATTCTTCAGACTCATTTGTTTGATTGCTGAGCCATTATGAAGGCTTATGTTATTTATGCTAAAGTCCCCATATAAATCCGCACTGCAGTTGTTTATAAAGCCCACAAAGAGCTTACGCCAAATTAGCCCCAGTTTGAAACGGCAACTTCAAAGTGGACAATTCGTACTGGTAGCTGAAATAACGCTTTAGTATGGGTCACTCTCCATTCGGGAGTCCAACAACTGACCAACCCAATTTAAGTACCTGACTGCCTGTTGTCTGATCCTCTGCCCCCTCCAGCGTGACCTGTTTTGTTTTTAGCTATGAAATGGTTTCGAGTTTTGTGCTTTTTATATAGCTGCTTTTACTCCTCCCATTTGGTTAGCCTATTAATACTCAACAAGGCTGGAAGTAGCCACAGCAGCCTAGTGAGCAGAGCAGCCAAATGCATTCAAACCAAATAAAAAAGCTAATTAAATTAAAAGCTAATTTTAGAGTGAAAGTAAAGCGCAGTAGCTTGCCCTGAAGCTTAACCGCATCGAAGTTGCCAGACGGTAAATAGACCAATTCTCTATGTAAAGAGGATATTTTGATTTGTTGATGAAGGATGATGTTGAAAAACAGATCACTGAAATTATTAATTAAAACATTTAACCCAAAAAAATATCTAAATTATTTTTATTTATATTTTAAAAATATGGATTAGAATTTATTTTTTAAATAGTAATTCAAAACTGTTAAAAAATTATAAATATAAATAAACTGTTTATTGAAAAATAGAGTTAGTTTAGCGGGGTTAAACACCCTATCACCAAAATATGGCTATTTCACTTGATTTTTAGATGAGTAATTTTGCTAAAATCTATAAAACCATATAAGAATTTGTATATTGCACACATTTTACCGATTTTCGTATGTTTTTAATTTTAACTAAATTGCAGAACAATCGGAATTCCGTTTTAGTTTTTTATTCAAAGACATAAACATTTTCTAGGGCATTACGTATTCGTCAAGTTATTTCTGGCCTTTCTGGCGCTTTTATTTACCAATTTAAAAATTAAATTTTATGCCTGTACCAAAATAATTTGATAAACGCCACAATATGTTAAATTTATTCTAAAAGTCTTTAGTTTATGGGTTCTCTGTCAGAGGGTTGTGGCTGCTGTTCGAAACGACAGTGCCTACAAATTGTGTGTGTCCACCAACCAGTCCACTTCAATAATATAATGCCCGCTGGGGAACATATGGCAGTGCAGAATTTTATTACGCCGTTTATGGCTTTTCAGCGTTATGATGATACTACGAGACGGGATCTCTGACGGGGGGGAATCCGGCATGGTTCCGAATGCTACCAATGGTCGGTGCGGCCGTGCGCGAATATTTATTGACGTCAACAATGGTGGGAGATACTAGATGGAAGTGTGGGCGTGGGCGGGACGGGTGTTGAATGTGGGATGAGCTACTACGTGCTGGTATTTTAGCATTAAAACGCGGTCGCGAATGCTATCAACGCGCGTTGATCTAAACGCTTGACACGCCTCGGCGCCCACAAGCGTGTGACATATGTCGATGGAGGGTGGCAACCCTTTTCATGCTTTCTGCGACGCTCCTACGTCCGATAACAATCGGTATGAAGAAAATTACTTAATTTTTTTTTATTTCTTGTTTTTTTGTTTTTTATTCCAGTCTTTTTCACATTGAGTTGTAAAATTTAGCACGCGACTCATAATTCAAATGTCCTGGCAACGTTGTCGTCCTGTCAGAATATGGGTTGGCTGTTTTCGTTTGGTTGACTGTTTGGCTTTACCTGTGCCTGCCCGCACACGTAGCCCAAAGGATGTCCTGAAATTGCCGTCGAGTCGTTTGCCCTTTTGAGAAATTTGTTTATTGCGGCACTTGAGCAAAAGTGGCATCATCTTCCAGCATCTGCCATTAAGAGAGGCTCTATTTCGACTTTGGAGTTGGATTCTTCAACGTGCCTGTGCCATTTCTGCCTTATCCTTCCGCTTGTCTGCTTGTTTGTGCTTTGCTTTGCAGAAATCGTTAAAGAAATGACAAATAAGACGCCACACTCCTTCTACACCCAACTCCCCCCACTCACTCCTCCTGCCTGTCAACGGTTTGACGCTGGTCTGGTTTTTTGTTGTTGTTATTCTGGCTGTCGCTAAAAGTAAACTAATATTTCATTTGAAAAATATATACCAAAAATGTCTTTTGTACATTTATTTTTTGACATGTTGTTTTGTTTTTCACTCTCTTCATTCCTCTTGCTCATTTCCCTGCTTCTTGGCTTTCGCTTTCACTTTCTCTTGTCCTTGCGCTTTCTCCGCTCCATTGCATAAACGCACGTTCGAAGCGGGCGAAAAAAAAAAACATCAACCGGCGAACAACTAACGCAAGTCCTTGAGTAACATTCACATTCAGATTTACGAGTAGAGAAAAACGTTTTCACATTGGGAATAAACAAGCCAACAAATATTTCGGACAGCTTATAGATCCGGCGGGTACATTGCTTTGTACGTGTACGACTCTACGGCTTTTGTAATGAAGATAAAGATGGAGCTGTTGTGACAGGCTCTATGAAATATTTCTCCTTGGACTATATATTTGAATTGGGCTTTATCCAGATGTTCACGCATCAACATTTAAAATTTGGATTTTAATTGATGAAATATAAAACAAATAAGTAATATTTAAAAAAGTTTTCACAACTTAATCAAAAACTTTTTATTGAAGTTAATTTTTGTTAAATGTGGCAAATTATAATTAAGATCATTGAATCTTTTTATATAAATCAAGTGTTTATTCATTTTTAAAGCTACCGCATGTTAGAAAATATTTTTTAAAAAATTGTATTTTAGAATAATACATTTTCTGTAGAAACACATGCAATGCGGTTAATGAGTAGCCCTACTGACCCTATACTTTAATACAAAATAAACAACTAAGAGTGTGTTCGACTTAGAGATATTCTGACATTTTGCCATTCACACAAAACGTCTTACTTACACACAAGTGCCAATCCCCCACATATTGTACACATCAAGCAGTAAACTGTTTGTTAACCAAGCAGTAGAACAGGCAAGGCGAGCGTTTCAGGCGGCGACTGCTTTGCTGCGGCACCCCATTGCTTTATAGGGCCAATAATGCCTCTCCATTTGCCTGTTACACTCTTTTGAACAACTTAATTATACCTTTTTTAACAAATTTTTAATGGACCTAGTGTATTAAAACAGCGCAGAAAATATCCAGCTAGTTGCATGGCCTGTTATTGCAGCCTTTCATCAATTTACTCGCTGGTGTTTTATATTTTTTTATACCTTATAACCGTGTAATGTTTTTAAAGGGGTATAATATAGCTTTTAAAATTAATGGAAAGAACAGAAAAAGGCAATTTAAACAAGTAAAGTATAAATTCTTGATCAATAACAATGGCAACAGATGAGTATATCTAAAAAGATCTATTTATGCGAAAATATTTATCACATGTCTCCTAAAACAATAAATACAGAAAGTGACAATAAATACAGAAATTAATCAAGAAACTCATTTTGTTGGCTTGGCACAGATATACACACGTATTTCATTCATTAGTAAAGGATATTTACTAGTCGAGCACTCACAATTACAGCAATTTCACTTGTTCACTCAGGCTTTGTATTTCCGCGGCTGTTGGCTTAAATCAACTTTCCCATCAACTATATTTATATACATATATACACACATTTCTTTTTAACATTTTATATATTATGATGCTCATAATAAACCCACTAAATTCTATTTAACATTGCTGCGCCTTTGAAATTCATTTAAATAATAATAATAAAACTACTTTACAAAGGCGATGCAAAAATATAAAATATAATGCAGGCATAACATTTTTGCCATGCTTGGGCAGCTTTCATATGTGTGCTGTAAAGCTTTTGAAATTTGCAGCCAGAAAAACAAGTTTTTAATTAAATTAGGTGTGCAGTTGAATGTAAAGTAAAAAGCTTCAAAAATGCCTAATATACTACATAAATATGCGGTATAATAAAATGAACAACTAGTTAAGGGTGGAATGTGTGTTCTAGGAGCTGCTGCTGCTGGTGTGGCTGCATTGCCCTTGAGGCAGCATAGTTTCATTAATTTTCCAAAATGTCAACAACTAATCTGCCAATTTGTTACTTTTTTGGTGCACTTGCCTAGGGCTTGGGATCCGGGGGGGTTGTGTGATAAAGAAGGGCTGGGTGGAGGTATTAGATTAGCAAATTGCTTGTACGCCGCAGCATCAAAAATCCTGTTTACTTTGTCAACATGTGTTAATGCCGTGAGTAAGCCACAAAAATCGAAGACCAGTCAACAGCTGAGACATAGTCAGAAAATTTAAGCGAATGGGATTGGGTATTTCTTAGTCTTTACTAATTTTTGCTACTTTAGCGCGAATTTTGTTATCCCAGCAAGGCGATTAATATGTCACGACAATATCAAAGCTAATTGATCAGCCGACAAAACACAGAGAGATAGTAAAAATGTCAACTTGGTAATTAGTTGTGGGCCACGTTAAGATGAGCTGGTCAAGTGTACTGTGAGCTGAGGTGCGTGTCTTGACTAATTATGCAAGCTTTGGCCTTTTTGTCAAGCGAAAATGTTAGGATTATTGGTTAAATTGAGGAGGTTGAGATAAAAGAATATAGAGATGTTAGAATTGAGTAAGTTAATACGGCTAAATTGGTTAAATTATGTTAATTGTAGTCAGTTTTATTGTGTTAAGTTATTTATCGGAATTATAAAGCATTTTTTTTTATATTCTTTATAATTGGCATTTAATATTACCAAATTAAATTTTAAATATATTTACATAAACTTCGATGTTATATTTTTTCGATAAAATTCTTATCATTCTTGATTTGTTTAGATAGAAATGTAAAGCGTATTTTTCTAAAATAGTTTAGCACATATTTCTGATTTACGAATACATTTATTCATATTAATTATAATATTTAATTTACAATAGAATTTTATTAGGGCAGAATTGTGGTATTATTTTACTCCTTTAAATTCTGCTTCGCCTTGAATAAATTAAATAGAAAATTCAAATGAATTTGATATTCTTTTTGAATATTATAAAATAGTCTTGTAGGCAACTATTATATATTTTCTGATAATTTATTAAATTTTTAATTGATTAATAAAAGCCATATCTATGCCATCTCGATGTTCTCTTGCCTTCCCTTCCCATTTATCCTCTTGTTTATTTTTAATGAACACTTAACGTACACCTTTGACTGTTTTAAATTGCCACACTCATAGTACATTCTCTTATATATACATATCTATTTATATGCAAAGGTTCATTGAGTCCTTGAACTCTTAGCATACCACCACCACCACTATGATGTTGGCTAGGTAGCATAAACACAACACTTCTCTCCAACCACTCGAACCACTTTACACGGCCGTATAACACGCCATGCACACCTTAAACACCCGCATCTCTTATTTATCCCTCTATGGAATGGATGGATAAACCCCAAAATAACAGTGTTACGCTATATATATACATATACCTTACCTACCCCAGCTACTCCAAATGGTGGCCCTAGTCCTATCCTCTATCCTCTATCCCCTAACCCCTATTCCCCATTCCCGATGCCTAACTTTGGCATTGACTGTGGCCGTGCGATATGCGCATTTGTTAAGTGAACTGTAAATACAATTCCACATATGACGCCGAATTGTTGGGAGTGCGTCGAGCATCAGTTTCCACTGTGCCACAGACGGCGGCGTCATCCGCCGGGGCGGCACCAATTTCAATTTATGCGATACAAGCGATAACTCTTTGGCCCTTTACCCGCCCCTTCCCCCCTCAATCTGAGGGTCGCATGCAAAACGGAGCTGGCTGCACCTTTGACGGCGGCATCAATGGCAATTGACGGCGCGTGCGTCTGCCTGCCCGCCTGCCTGCCTGCCCGCTATCGTGCTTCCTGCTCCAGCGGGGTGCACAGACCTTGATCCAATTTCGACGCTACTTACTCCATACCCCACTCCACGTTGTTGTTGTTAGTGTAATGCGTCGCAACGGGCGAGCGTCTGCATTAAAATAACATTTTTCTATTGGATTCAATACTTCAACTCTGACGCCGCTCGGCTGGGGAGGAGTGCTGGGGACCCTGGCAGGAATATATATATTTTATTTCATGGGTGTTTAAATTTTAAAATAACAAGCGACGGCGGCGTCGCCCTCTGACACGTGGCATTGAACAGGAGGAGTTGGACACAAAAAAACAACAACAAATAAAAACAACAACAACAAGGACTATAAGGACAACGACACCAGGTGGGGTTAAAGTGTAGCCGCCGGTGTGCTCATAAAGCTCCTGTTACCAAAGCGGAGCGACTTCTTGTTGTTGGTGTTTTTTTTTTATATTCCTAAAATTTATTTATTTTTTTTTTTTTTTTGTTTTTCTTAGGGCAAGTGTATTTGTTTATTGGCCTCATTGCCGCTTCTACAATTGCATTTTGCCATGGGAAACTAAGCAGAGGTCGTGAGGTAGATCCTTGCGATTCGTGTTGGGATTGGGGTTACAAGCACTTGGCTTTCATCTAATGCGACTTAAACTTTATGGGCTTATGTAAATTATGCCTAAAAAGGTACTAGCAGTTTGGAGAGAGCTCTCTCTGCAGCTGCATGCTTTCGTATGACATCACGGCATCATATTTATTTCAACCAAAAATCTACGCTTCATATATCAAAGATATATACACAAGAAAAGCCTGCTTTAGCTCTTGATCCTGATATGTGCGGGAAAATGGCAATTGCTAGCGTTAACTGGAAATAGAAATGCGATATAGCATACAGCTTCTACTTGGTCAAACCCCTGATATTTTTGTGCTTTCTAGCTTGTTATTCCTTTTGTCTAGCTCTAATTCCTGCTAGAACTTTAGCTGTACTGAAACTAGCTAAATTCTGCAACTAAACTCTATATCCAACTCGAACTTTTCAGGACATTTTCTTGTCTCGCGCGAGTTTGAAGTTGTTTCTGTTGATTTAATCAAAGTCTCAGGCCATGTTTGAGAAATGGCAAGAAGCTTTTCTTTCGCACTTTTGTTGAGTGAGCGACCTTTTATGTAAATTTTTGCGCACCCATATGCATTCGCTCCGTAAATCCGCAGCTGTTGTCAGTCGCAGTGGCTATTAGTCAAAAGGGAAGCAGGACCAGAAGTGCTCACTCTCTCTCTCCACTCGCCACTCTTCTTAAGACCATTAAATGCAACAGCTCAAAGTTTGTGGATGCTACAACTACGCATCGTTGACTTTCTTTTTGACGCACTCACCATTTGACTGAGGTGGTGGAATTGTATCCATTCCCCCTGTTCCGGAAATGCTTGCACAATGCCAAATGCCGACACGCGCACAGGATTTGCTGTTACTGACACCCTCATACTCAGCCTCATCTAAACGGAGGAGTTGGAGGAGGCTCAGCTGCAGCAATCCCCCCTCGGGATACTCGCCGCCTCACTGCATAATTATCAATGTGCACACTAATGAAGCCGACGCCGTAAAATATGACGAAGGACATGTGCCGGCAGTCCAGTTGCCTGGATTTATAGACCTAAGCAAACAGATACTACGGCCAGCAATTGGGCCAGAACTTCAATTTGCCAGGCGCCTGCCAAAATTTGACGCTTTTACGCAATTTTTCTTGGCCCATTATGTTTATTATTGTCTTAGCTCAACGCATCGTCCTTTTCGGGGTTGGGTAAGGAATAACTGCCATGCATTATGCTTATTGCTTGGCCCCGGCTGAACCCAGTCTTTTCTCTTCCCCCCACTGAATCTCTATAGCTCTTAAATGTTTGCACACAAGCGCGTTTATAGTCGCAGCTTCCTGCCGTTTGCATTCATAATCCTAATGGAATTGATTTTAGTCCCGATCTCTGCTCTGAATGGTTCGGATAATGTAGGAAAATTGACACTGCTGCGGTTAGTCAGGAAGCTGCCTCGAAATTTCCCCCCAAACAAAAGCTGACGACCATATGCCAAAAAAAAAAAAACTTTTTGTCTAGGAATCTTAAGGGTCGTGGCTGCTGCTGCTTTCACTTTCCGAGTCTCAAACTGGGCAATGAATGAGTGCTTATAAATCAAACGAATGCTTATTATATTCATGCAGTTTTAATGAGTTTTTCTACTGCCGCCTGCTGCGGCGTGGGTGTGTAATATGTGGATGTTAAGAGCAGGAGACGGTTAATGCGCCAGACTTGGCATAATTGGTTATCCTTTTAGATTTAGGCTATTCCCCCCGATGAGGTCATTGACTGTCCTTTGTGTATGTTGGCCAACTGGGGGGGTTAGTTTAGGACGAATTTGGTTATTGGGCATATAAAAATTACATATGGTTAGTTAAATGTTTAATAAATTGTTGGAGGCATTAAGGACTTTAATATAATTGTCGGTATATTTATTTATTTATTTAGCAAAAATTTATGATTAAAAAAAATAAAATTTTTACTAATTTAAAGAAAATATTGCTAATATTTAAATTGAAATTCGTTAATGTTGTAATAATATGTAAACAAACTGTATTTTAGTAAATATTGTGGCCTAAATTATAAATTTCACTTGCAGCCATAGGGTAAATAAATAAATAAATAGAAAATATGTAAATTTAAAATTCAGAATTTAATATACTATCTCGTACTTCCAATTTTTCCATAAATGGTATTTAAATCTACACTTAATTCTGTGTCTACTTTATTCACCAACAAAACTTAGTTTCACTCTCTAAATCAACACATTAACTTGCCCCAGCAATTATCCAATCTTTAAACTAGTCTAAATACTTGAAAACTAAACGTTTTGTCACTTTTCTCCAAACAACAACAACAAGGATAATTCTCTTAACCATATAATATACTTGTACATTTACTTGTATAAACATTCCAAACTTTTTGGGCAGCTCTTTAATTAACAACTTTTCTTGAGAAGTATGCACACTCACACATGTGTAAGGTAACCCCAACACAAATAACTATAACTATTTGTTAAACAACCGAAAAATCAAGAACAACAAACGTTGAAGTAAACAAAACAAGTTGAAAATTTAAGGAGTAGAACATTAAGTTGGCCAGGATGTAACAGGACTAAACACAATGATTTGCTTTTAATTTGGCATTTTCTAATTCAAATGAATGTCCAATGAGAATTCAGGACAATGTCTATACGTACGCCGGTCCAATAATTTGCTCTGAAATATATGCAATAGGGTAAATGAAATTTTCAACGATGGGTCCGACATATCAATGAAGGGTTTTTGCTATTCAGTTGGCCAACACACACACACACACACACAACAACCAGAGAAACAACTTACATTTACGGCAATCGTCATTAGCAGCAACCGAGGCCGCAGCAGCCCAGCAAATGAGCTTGGATACACCCATTCCAAATGAATGAGTGCCAGCATTCAAAGTCCTATGTCCTGTGTCATTCACTTGCGGTTAAAGGGGGGGGGGGGGGGGCAGGGCACATGCATTGAGTCTGTGCCATCGACCTGGTTGGGTTTTTGGTTTTAGCTTCGGTTTGACATGGCCAAAAATATTTGCCGCGCCGGGGTCTGCTGGCTGCTGCACAAAACTCTCGGCCTGCTTTGGTGACAATTGAAAATCCAATAAAGGTCGGTCCGTTGCTCCTCCGGTTGCTGCCCCTTCGTTTTTCCTGCCTCTGGTTGTAGCTATTTTAATTCAAACGAGTTTGCCGCCTAATCACAAAACCGGCGACGTTTTAGACCCCAAAAAACAATGGCCAGACCAATACGCATCCTGTGTGGCCAAAAATATTGAAGTAATGAACTTGCTTTATGTTTGGACTGGGCTCTATCAAAATGCTACTAAAGTTGGAAGGACATAGCACTCGCACTTTGAGTTAATAGGACATAAATTTAGCTCTGTGCCATAATTTTTGATTACTAGGGCGTGGCCAAAACAAAAGGCGCTCAAGGCAACAATAACTTACTAGTTGGTCGAAAGATTCCCAAGTGTGGTTTGGCATTTTTTTTGGAATAAGTAGAAAAATGTTTTGTTTTGTCAATTTGGGAAAACAGGGCTGATTAATGGCTCAACAAGTTGGCAGCTCCAATTTCAAGTAAAATTAAAATTAGCTTCGAAAAATGTAGCTTTTAGAATCGTAATGGTAGTTTCAGTGAATGTTGTTCAATTTGTGAATATTTTTATTTTTAGGCACAGTAAAGATCTATAAAGTCTGCATTGATATTTTAGAATTAAACTTCTATATACATTTTATCGATAAATTGACAGAGCGAGTTAAAAAATAATTTTTTCTTGCAATTGCAAGCCTATTTTTAGTTGCCAAAGGAACATAGTAGAACTGCCCTACGTCTTATTGAAAAACTTTTGATTATGCTTGGATTTTTAGATTTTTATTTATTTTTTTTTAAATTTATGCCTGAACAAGTTGGCATGGCCATGTTCATTACAAACCCAAGGACCATTCATTGCCCAAAATACAGAAAAGCCTTCACTGAAGCATAGAGCCAGCTGCCATTTCACTCGCTTTAGCCCCACTGCACACATGTCACCATGTCCTTCAACAGCTTTTTGCCTGGTCGGGCACTCAGATTGGGGCAACTGGTTGGAGGATTGGGTCGGTAACAAGTCTCACGACAGCAACACCTACGCACGGCCAGCCACACAATGGCAACACACCACAAAACAAGTGTCGAGCAGTTAAGTTTTTGCCCCCAAAAAAGGATGTGCGTGTGTGTATGTGTGTGTTTGTGTGTGTGTGCGGCAGTAGTTACAGTTCCATGCCCTGGTGTCAAATGCAAAACCGGATGCGGAAATGCAGGCAGCCAGAGACGAAACGGGCAACAGACAGGACACCAGCCAGCAGACAGCCTGGACATCACAGCCAGCCAGTCAAGCAAGCAGACAAATCAGCTTTGAACACACACACACACACATACACACACAGGAGTAAGGACTCTGGACAGACGCACAGTTGAGTGATTTTTCGATTATCATTTGCACGCCTTGGGTGACAAATCAAATGCTCAGCAAGTGCATTGAAGCTTGGACTGGACCAGGCCCCTCATCTGGGTCTGCCTGTTTAGCCAATCTATTGTTGTTGCTGTTGTAGTTGTTGTTGTTGCTGGGCAAGTCTACAGGTAAAATATACAGGTGCTTGTAAGCAAAGCGGTTCAATGAGAATGTGTGTGTGTGGTTGGAATCAAAGAGTTTGAGAGAATGTAGTGTGATTTTAACTGGAAATTTGCAAAACACCTCGAACTATGGTTGAGAAAGATGTGTGTTGGCTGTAAAGTTATTAAAGATTTATAGTGTATTCAGGTTTGTCTAAATAACAAAAATTTTATTTTTTTTACAAAAAAATGTAAGAATTATAATTTCAAGTATAATTCTATTAAGAAAATGTCTTTTACCCAAAAAATGTAAGAATTATACTTGAAAAACTATGAATATATTTTTACAAAATAGTTATGATTTTTTTCCGACTAAACTCATCTCCTTTTTACAAAATATTTTTTGTTATCAATCATTCAATTATTATATTTCAACATTTTTGGTAAATATTTTCTTGACAGTATTTAATAAATTGCCCCAAAAATGGAAAACTATGAGAACTATATTAATTACCCAGAACTGTCCTAATTTTAAATACGCAGAAAAAATAAAAAAAATAAATTCTGTTTTTATATTTGGCAGATGTTTATTAAAATAAAAAATTTATGTTTTATTTTTATATGTCTTCGCATAAGCCCCATTCGATATCTGTATTTATTTTTGGATTAATGGTTAACTAATTGTTCACGGAACAGTTTAAATGGGAAAAATATCATTATTGTGGAAAATTCATATTTATTTATTTTAAAATCTGAGATCGATTAACCACATCAAAGAAAGTGTAAAACTATTTCGATGATTTGTATAATCAATCAGACCATTTCTATGTAATTCTTAAATATTGTAACATAAAAAATGAATAGAAATTCTTTAATAATGTAATATAATCAATAAGACACTTTTTATGTAATTCTTAAATATTGTTACATAGAAATTGTCTTATTGTTTATGTTACAATATTTTGGAATTACATTTTTTTTTTTTTTTTGCAATTTTTATTTATTTCTATTAAACTTAGACTTTTAAATAAGTATGCTAGTTAAATAATTTCTTTCACTGTTCTCTACAATCGCTTAGTTTAAATATCAATTAAGTTCTCTCTATATTGCCACTGGGGTTAATTCACAATTGTTTTATGGCCTATTTTGGGTCAAGAATTTGGTATTTTGGTTGGCATGTTTGTAGTTTATGCCTTGCATGTACAACATGACGTATGCGCGTTATTAATGCGTACTGCATAAATACACATGCAATTTATATGCGCATTTTATGACAATACACATATGCATATATGCATATAATATATACAATTGTGTGTGTGTGTAACTATGTTTACTTTAATTACAAGCCCAGCATTGGTCTCTGTTGTTACTTGAACATTGGCTTGGCTCTTGGTCCTTCAAATGCAACGAACAACAATTTTAATTGTGCAATATGAAGGCAAGGACTTTGACTACAACAACGTTTGCTAGTTGATGGATTTTGTTGATTGTAGGCAGAGAGACGATTGACAAATTAAATTGCTTATTGATGAGCGGGGGAAATTCTCTCTCTCTCTGTCTCTGTCTCTGTCTGGGATAGAGTGGAAAATGTGCATACGTTGGCTGCTTTTAGGCTACGTCCTTGATGGAACTCTGAAATAAGTGTATAATGGAAATTTACGAAAGCCAATTTGGTAATAATTTAAATTGAATATTTATGTTGTTTGCTTGTGTGTGTGTGTGTGTATGGGGGTGGGGGTGGGGGTGGTTCTAACCCCCACTTAATTTGCATTGTAAAGAGCCATCAGAGCAAGCGAGATGGAGCTTTTGCTATGCATAGTACATTAGTTTTGAGTGCGCTGCCTATTTGCATACGTCTATTTGTCTTTTGCCAATGAAATTCTAAAACATACACACACACACACACACACACACACACACACACAACTTCGACTTCATGCCCTGTCAAAACTTCAACTGTCATAACACTGATGAGAGAGAAATTTAAATTACGAGCTTTGTTTGTATTGTATTAAGCCTAGACAAATTTGCTGAATCTCTGTTTGTCTATATAGTATTCGAGTACATTTATCGAAGAGCCATCAAATTTATACAATTTGCAGTTATTGAATATAAAAAAAAAAGCTCAAAATTATGAACTCTGTCAAGTTTAAAAGGATTTTCAATACAACATACAGCCAGAAAAACACTTTGAGGTTGACTATAAATTCTTCAATAAATTAGTGCAAAATAATTTTAGAAATAAATGTAGTTTTGTCGAGTGCTTTATATAATTTTAAATGTTGTCCAAGTCAATAAACAAAAGGTGCAGACAAACACATTTAACATATATTCCAATATATAGTAGACCAGACTGCAATGTTAGTAAATAAATTAATTTACTTGGCTATTTGGTTTTTTGGTTTAAATTTATATTATTTGTGCAAAGTTTTTGCTAATGGCAAAATCAAAGTTTTGAATAATTGATACAATTTATTGCTAAAATGTCAAATAGCTTGAACCTTTTTGTTGATTTTAATTCATTTTGTTTATTGCTTTTATAGCTAAGTGATTTCAAAGTTATTACGCGTAGTAGTCAAAGCTTTTATTGGAATATATTTGCAATAAGATTTATAGAATAAAATCAGTTGGGAGAAAGGAAACGAAATTTATTTATGAATCTGCACAGCAAAATATTCAACCTAGCCCTAGCTTCTTACCTACAATTACAGCTTTTATTTTTTATTAAAATTCACTTGAAAAGTGAACATCCATTAAAAAATCTATAAGAAAACAAAATAAACTCATTCTCGTTAACTCAAAGTGCCCATTAGTACACTCAGCAGCACAAAATCAATGGCTAATCAATTGAAATATTCACAAAAGCTTACACGTGCCAAGGTTCTCCTCGTGCTCCTCTCAGCTAGAAATTGTCAACTTATTTCAATCAAAACACCTGACCCAGGCTTCGAAAGGTAATCCAAAATATTCATCAACAGCTTAACACCTCTGAACCTAAAGAATCCAGCATTGGTCTGGGCTAAGTCATAACTTCTGCTCCATTTGCCCGTCTGTACATTAAGAATTCTAAGCAATTTCCTTATCGGCTTAAATGAAATCCTGGCCGCCAGGAATCCTGAATCCTCGCCATGCAATAATAATTAGCATAGGGGCAACGAACCACTTGGAAACTCATTGGCAATTGTTGGGCAGCAGAGCATTGAAATTTATCATTTTCACAATTTATGAACCAGGGAACGTATTGCTTCCACTCATTGCTATCATTATCATCATCATCATCATTATTATCATCATAACTTTTGTGCATATTATTAAAATATGTACGTCTGGCCACTGTCAATGACTCTGGCAGTGTCCTGTGCTGTCCTGCCTGGTGCTTGGTTGTTTGGCTGTGGTGTGTACGGCAATTGTTCAGCTGGAAGCAATCAAAAATGTTGATAAAATAATTTCAAATTCCATTTATATCCTTAAGGACAATTTGGCATTCACCGGTACTAATAATATTATCAACAGCAACGTTGTCGTATTCATCGATGTCGCATCCTCAGCCTGCCCCGCTCTGTTCTGCCCTGGCCGTCATTCCTTTCAAACCTGTCCTGCGGCGCGATTCCTTTCGCTTCCTGGCACATCGCTGGCGCTTTCACAATTTGTCAGCAATTGAAATTCAGCAAACATTTTTGAATTTGTTTGCCTGGCTTCACTTTGGCCGCGCTTTTAGCTTGAGCCTTGGGTTTAGATTTGGGTTTGAGTTTAGGTTTGAGTTTGAGTTTGGGTTTTTGGTTTCATGGCTGCCCAGCAGGCACATTTTGCATTTCTCTGTGCCATTCATCGATTGCCTTGCCGTTTGTGTTCTCCCCCCCATCGATATGGTTGTTGTAGTCGTTGTCATTGCATCTCGCCCGTTTGGCTGTAGCATGCCTCTTGCCTCTGTGGCAGCCACGGCACCCACTGTTTTGATTTTTATCCACAGCGTGAATATGCAAATTGCCATAGGAGCCAACAGACCAGACCCGCCGCCGCAACAAGCTCCAATTGTTGCCGCCTGTATTCTCAACTCGCTGCTCTAAAAGCTTTTTGGCCAAATGTTTTCGGCCAGTCAGAGCCAATCAAACTTGCAGCCAGCCAGACTATAGACCTGACGATATGATTTTTTGGTACAAGGCCAGAACCAGGCCCAGGCCCAATGCTCAGGCATTATGTGGTCTAGGTAAATGCCCTGCAGCATATTCAATGCGCTCAAATTAGTGAGTTTATTGAGTTTAGTATGGAATGAGAGCTGTTTCAATCTAAATGGAAATTTTTGAGTAATGCTCAAGTAAATAATGGCTAAATTATGATACAACAAGCTAAGAGATTTGATAAAAGAAGTCTGAAAATAATAAATGTTAACAATATTTATAGTAAAGTGTAGATAGATATAGATAGATTTATGCAGGGTGTTTGGCTTTTATTAGACTTCAATTTAAAGCAGAAAAAATACATAATTTGAAAATTTGATAAAAACTATTTTTTTTTTATAAAAATATTCAATTATAAAAAAAAAAAAAATTTTAATTTTTTTTTAATTTTTGGTGCTAATGTGAATTAAAATTTAACATTTTTCACATTTAAAAAAATACATTTTACTTTTGTCTATATAGGCACTATTTAAGGACATCAACAATAATCCTTCAACTATTTTGTTTACTATATAGACACTTTTTAAAGGCATCAAAAATAATTCTTCCGCTATTTTGTTTCACTGTACCAAGCATAAAAGACATTTAGCTCTTGGCATTTTCCAAAAGGCTGTCTCAAGTCGACAAAACCACAGTGAGCGCTATCAAACAATTTCCAACAGCGGGTGGACAAAACAAAAACAAAAAAAAAAAAACCAAAACGTGAAAAAATTCAATTGCATATTCAAGTTTTGCACTTGAAATTCACAGATTTGTATCGGTGCGCGCTCATATGAATACCCAAAGAGTTCCAGTCTCAGTAGCGAACCCAGCCAGTCTCCAATCTCAAACCCAATCCCAGCAGTGACGGCACGAAACGGAAGCAAACTGGGAACCCGAAAGGAACCACAGGGTGTCTAACGTACAACGGGCGAGATAAATCTTTAGCCTTTGAACAAATGTTTGTGCATATTTGAACTTGCCAGCCAGCCCAGTCAAGCCAATTTAAAATTGGCAAAAGGTTAAGCCGTAAAACTAACAGTCTCTCTGCCGGCTCTAAGTTGAGGTGTGGTGGGTGGGGAATCCTTTGGTTTTTCGGGGGGGCTAGTACGTTAGTGGCATACATAATTAAGCGATACTGCCATACTTGGGGCTCCTGTAATATGGATAGACAATATTGGAATGCATTGATTTTCTGGATATAGATATAATAATCAAAAGGAGGACAAGTCATTGCGTGGAATTTGAATAGCATTGTCTGCAGGTTTATAAATTAAAATCAAATTTTGAAGGAATTTTTTTTGAATGTTAAGTGGGAAAAATATTGAATATCGATTGGATTTATTGGTAAAATATATATTTGATTTAATTTATGACTGTCTGTTTGTACAGATTTTGAAGAATTTTAGATACTCCCATTTCCCGCTACCAAGAAAAGTAATAGAATATATATTCAGTTCAAGTTTTGAATATAATCTCACAATTTTTATTAAACAATTTACTATTTTACAATTGCAAATTTTATAAAGATGGAATAATAAATATCAAAATTTAATTATACAGAACTGGGCACAGGATATTTTGTAGTCGGTCACACACCTCATATTCCATTTAAATTATATTAAAGACATTGAAATTCTTTTTTAAATTTGATAAAGATGCTTTTAAACTCAGTTAAATTTATACGAAAAATAAATTCTATTACCTCAATGTTCCATTTTCGATTTTCAGCGTTCGTTTGAAATTCTTTCTTAATGTTAATCCTTTTAAAAAGGACATGTGTGGATTCCTTTTGTTTATTGGCTAAATGTATGCTTGTGTGAATGCGTGCTCTCGGGCAGCTCGTTAAATTTCATTCAGTTTGCTGCGAGAGGGGACACACAAAAATTGGCATAAAATGAGCTTTTTGTGTTGCAGAAAAACAAAAAAAAAAATATAATAATGAGGAGCACGTTTGCTCTGCTGACATTGATGTTGTCGTTGTCGTTGTCATTGTCATTGGTGTTGTTGTCGCCGTCGATAGCCACGTTATGGTCTGGCACCATCATCAGCATCATCATCATGATCATCATGGTCATCATCAACAGCCAACCAACAGGCAATGACAATCAAGTGAGCTCTTTCATCCGTTTTGCTATTGACATGGCCAAAAGAATGGACAACATCGTTGGCATTTGTCCGGATATCTGGCCGTTCGACATTGGCCAATAATTTGCAGCTTTTGGACAGGCCAGAGATTGGCGCACATATGCAACTAATTGATATTATATGAATGATATGTTAAATACAAATGGCTTGCACATGGCATGATGAAAACAATGACAGTAAAAACCAATTGCCATTATTTATATGTACTGAAAATAATAAAAAAAATTTTTGGATTTCGCAATGGATTCTCGATTAAGCAAAAGACACAGAAACAAGCAGTGTAAATAGCTGTAAAGGGTTAATTGTCGTCGTTGTATGGAAAACTTAATTAAAATATAATATTCTGCATTCATAACAAAGTGGGGATTGAGCTTTGGATGCCAAAGATTAAATAATCCTGTAGAGGTACTAAATAAATTGTAGTTTTTTAAACAAAAACTGAATAATCAAATTTAAACTTTAAAATCAAAAAAAAAAACTCATTTTACCACTGGAAATTAAATTAAATTTTAATGTTTAATTACACTCAATTGCAGAAATTTAAATTCTTCGAGTTCCGAACAACTTAAGAATGTCATCAACCATTTCCAGCTTATGTTCAACATGGCTTTTAAATGTGCCATGTCTTCCCAGGGCCGTCCATTGCAATCAAACTAATTTGCATGGAACCATCTCTCGTATTGTAAATCCCGAAAAGCAGCCATAAAAGTGCACTTACAGCAACTCCTCCACTTTAGCGAACTTAAATGCCAATTAGCTACCATTTGGGAAAAAGTTGCCACTCCGACCAGCGTCCAGAGTGGCCCACTCATTAACAATGCCAATGAGAAAAGTCTTGGCAAAAGCCAAATCCAAATCCAAATCCAAATGCAAATCCAATCGGGCTACAATGACGCGTCTAATTAGTCAGGTTGAGTTGTGCCCCGACGGCAAATCCCAGGCACGTTTTAGTCACCCAGTCGCCTGGGTTGCTTGGTTGTCCAGCACTAGGAACTTTCACACCCCGCTGTGGGTCTTGCTAGTGTCGGCATTATAAAATATTTCTCGCTGTGGCGTTCACGTCGAGTGGGGAATTAAACAAATTTATTTGCAAATCGAGCAGCGACGCGACGCGATGACTACGTAACTTAATTTTGGCCAATGCCACGACGACGACGACAACGTTGCTTTAGAGGACTTCTCTCTGGCTAAAATTTATTAACACTTTTCTCGCTCGTGTTTCAATCCCCCGTTGGCGTCGACGACTGCTGCGTGACTGCTGCGCTGTTGTGCCTCCAGTTGACCCTTCGCCTCCAGACATTAGATAACAATTCTCTTCCGTTTGTATACAGTCAAATCCTTGTCGGGGCGGCAGGGTTCATGTAATTTTGTTGCAATTTTTAGCATGCGAACGGGGCACGAATGCCCAATGTTGAGTTCCTCGTTCAACTTGCTTCAACGTTGCTCGTTTTTAATTAAAAAGGTCAAAGCGAGTTCAATTTATGCTGATGTTGCTGCAACCGGCTAGCGGCGGCTAATCTGCAATTGAGTAGAAAGACGCTTTAGCTAACTCAGCATTAGCTTCAACTTATTTACTCCAAATCCAGCGGCTGAAGTTGTGAAGTTGTGCGATGTTGTTGTACCATGTTGCTGCACCATGACAGTTTATTGTTGTGACACATTGACAAATGCTTTTACACGCCACAAATCGTTAATCTCATGTGTGCCCCAAAACACCCATAATGCCCAGGCCAAATGGCATGCCAATTAAATGGCCAGCTCGAAAATAGAGATGGGAGCAGGTCTTGTATATAATCAACGATGAATTGGTTTCCAAGAAAGCGAAATTCAAGTTAAACCTGTCTTGAGAATGGCGTACAACATTTTCGATGTTTGGATGATATTTATTCTAGATGAAAATTTAGTTTCTGGCAGGCGTTTATAAAAAATCATAAAAAATAATGATTTAAATTCTACGGTAGCCTCATTTGACCTTATAATTTAGATATTTTCCAGAAAAATCCCGGCTGGAAAATTGCAATAAAAAATTCGAATTAAAACATAAAAAAATCGACCTATATAAATCCTAATCCTTCCTTATTTGATATTTAATTTGGAAACTCTTTTAATAGTATAAAATATTCTCTATGATAAGGAATACTAATATAATATTGAAATAGCATATTCCGTAGCATAAAATCCGAATTAGAGCCTAAAAAACCGACGTATTTAAATCCTTAATCCTTTCTTATTTGATATTTAATTTTGGAAATTTTATTAATAGTATAAAATATTCTCTATGATAAGGAATACTAATATAATATTTAAATAGCTTATTCCTATTATATCGGCTTACAATCGTGCATTGAAATATCGTTTCGAAACACATCTCTACCTTCAAGTACTGTCAACTCCTGGCAATCGGCTCCTCTTTGTTCTGCGGCTGCTTTTGCATTTGTTGGAGCTGGTTCCGGCCTGTCGCCTGGCAATTGACATGATGATTTTGGGTACAAATTTTTGGTTTGTTGTTTGTGGTCAGCATTTGGAGCAACAGCAGTGGCAGTGGCAGCAACAACCGTCGTGAGTTTCATTCATGCAACGATACCGGCCGTGTGCATGTTTTGTTCCCGTAATTGACAACAACAATTCACAATCGCCCCCAATGGCCATGCTTCGTTGCTTTTGCTCCCGTCTCTTCCTACTCCTCCTGTTGACCTGTCATTATCCTGCAGCTCATCGGCAAAAATAAAAATGGAACTGCCGTGTAGTATGTGCCTTTTAGCCGCCGTCTGTTGGCCACCTGCGGCGCTAAAACTAAACATTTTCAGTATTCACATTGTCAGTTGCTGTTGGTTGTGTCGTCTGCAAAATATGTTGCACCATGTTAACGGCACCATTCAGCTCACCAATTGCCAACAATTCAATTGCATTATTTATTAATCGAATGCTGTTGACACTTGCACTTGACCAAGCACAATTCCACAGCAAACAAAAACATTACATGCCAGGAATTTTTGATATTAAATGCCAGAGATTATCTAAATCTAACCAGACAATATGTTGATATCATGATTTTGTATTAACGTGATTTTGTAGAAACGCATGGTGCAACAGTTGTTCGAAAAACTATTAATTAAAGAGGGAAAAACTATTTTCTAAAATGCAGAACAAACGATTTTCCTTTATTATATTTTGGTTTTAATTATTCATATTTTAAATTCCATTCCAGCCAGCTAAATATTCACTGTTTACTTAAAAATCATGTCAATTTATTCTCGCATTAAGCATAAACACAAAAAATACAAAAAAATTAACAAGTGAGTCAGAATAATCTTTATTAAGTGATTGTTCATAATTTCATATTAAATATTTTACAACAAAAAACAAATGATGATCAAAAAGTTCTTAATAACAGCACAAAGGTCTTAATAAGTTCGTTATTGAAATAATACCAACGTTAAAGGAATAATAATAAATGGGCATGATTTCGGAATTTTTAGATAGAATTTTTTTCCAAGCTTAAAGTATTATTTAAATTATAAAATACCACGCCAACTTATGTATACTTTTGTCTAGTTAAAACAAACTTTACCAAATTGCTTTTATTTACACTAAAATCAAAACTGATCACAAACCAAAAGAGCAGAGCATACAACAGGTCTGCTTAATGCATATTATTTTTCTTGTTTGATATTTATATTAAATACAAAACTCTCGACTCCCGATTAATGATCACAAAAACTTTGATTGCATTCATTTAATATTTCATAACTTTTCGTCATAAAGCATGCCACGATTCGCAACCTCAAATGAAAAAACCCAAGGTTGAGATACTTTAAAGTACTTTACTAGGAGATACCCTATGTCTGCGTTCTACACTTACCATGAAAATTCGACAAATTCAGTTTATATATACGAATCAGTTGAATCGGACCTATCTATCATAAAGCTGATCTAGGTACAATCGATTGCTGTTAAATATCGAAGCAAATTCTCCAACCTGACTTTGTTTGATCAAAATCTGACCCTATATCATATATTTTCTTGGGACCAATCTGTCGAAAAATGTGTGTTATACAGATATATTTGTTAAACGTAACTACACCCATTTTATCCGTTTTTTAGATACACGGTATAAAATAAGGTTTTCATTACAATGAATCCGAATGGCTCATAAAAAAAGGAGGATTCACTGTCCACCACCGCGGCATACAATGCACAACGAATCCCAAAGCCGAATCCGCACAAATATGAATAACCATTCAATCAAGCAGCAAAAACCAGAACAATATCGGATAAAAAATATGTCCAGTCATTAATATCGGATGGATTACATGCGTTGAGCATTTTACAGATATGACCGTTGCCCGAAATCGCATCAAAAAATGCGATTTAAACAAAAAAAACAAAAAAAAAATGAGCGGCAATTTTTAAAGTCAAATCCCGAACACTTTACAAATGGGCATGCCGAGTAACGGGGGCGTCTGTATATCTGCGACAAAAATCACCTCAATTAATTTAATTAGTCTGCGGTTGCTGCAGATTTTTTGGCAGCCATCGGGATGATGCCATTCCCCGTGTCCAGGCTGCTCTGGGCGCTGTTCCGACTGCAGAATTCAAAAGTTTTAATGCATCGCATATCGAAAGGGGGAATGGGGATTGCAGGAACCATCAAATGCACAGCATGACGAACGGCGATTCCAGAATGACCGCTGCTGGGAATGATTTATGCTTGTGCCCCGTCGATATTTGGCTATAGTTTATGAATATCAGCGATTAAATGTTTGATAAACGATATTGAACATCGAGTGACATTTGACAGTTAGAAATGCAATCCGTAGACACTCCGTGCTGTGTTTGTTTTCCCCACTTAAAAATAAAAATCATATTCCAAACACACGCATAATTAATGCCAGCTAATGTATGAAATCGTTTCACATTTATGAACACAAATATTTGAGCTTAGATTTGTTATTGAAAGTGTTGAAATTGTATTCTTGCTGAGATTTTTATGCCATCGTCAAGTCAAACTTTGGATTTTGGTTGAGCACATAAAAATGTAAACAATCCCATTGAGATTCCCCGGCAACGGCAACACTTCTCCCACTCGGCGGCTTTTGTTTATGCCATTGACTCTTTCATTTCCTGCTGATCTTTATTTTCATTTTGTTTGATATTGAATTTCAAATTTTTATTAGCTCTAGAGTGGACGGACATTGATAGCATGGCTGCAAAGTAAAATATATTCAACATAGGCTTTGGTTTGAAGCTTTTTGTTTAGACCTAAAAATATACTTAACTTTTAATTAAACTCTACATTTATTCGACTTTTTTTTTGAGCTTAATTTTGCAGTATGAAAATATGTATAAATAAACATAAATATGCTTTTGCTTTCATATCTGGCAGCCACATATTTGATAGCAGATTCATCGTAGAACACTTTCAACTTTTACTAAATTTTTTATGTTTATACAATCAATATATGTTTATATATCAACATATTTGAAAGAAGATTCATCGTAGAACACTTTCAACTTTTATTCAATTTTTTTTATGTATATACAACCAATATATTTATTTAATCCACCTGTCGCCCCAAGCGGTAAATTCTAAAAGCGTTTATAAAATATTTCGTGCAACTTCATCGAGTTGCTGCAACAGAAAATAAATTTGATTTTTGTTCACGATTTGTTAAGTGTGTAGAGCTGTGGTTTTAAAGTTATTTATGAGTTTCTAAAATCATTTATTGCATTAAATCATTTGAGTATATACTGCGCTCTCCAAATGCACTCAACCATATGTAAACTTTAGCTCAATGACACTTCAGAGTAAAACTTTTGAAAATTTATAAAATTGAGAGAAATACTTTGGTAATTTGCATTTAAAATTTAAATTGTTATAATTTAATTTTGTTGTGTTTTCTCTTCCGGCATAAATTGTTTAAAGCATGTGTATCAGCTTTCAACTTTTGACAAATCATTTCCAGCTACAATTTCCTCTCGAGAGACAGATAAAGATAAAAAAAATTAACGTTTATCATTTTTATGTTATGCGTTGCACTTAAAATGCAAATTTCATTTATCTCTAACGTATGCACGTGTAGGCCTTATAGAGACATTATGTTGTGACCCCGTTAATTCAACCCGCTACACAAAATTTATAGAAGACACGCAAATGAATTTGGCTTTTTTTTTTAACTTTATTTTATTTTATTTATTGCTTATTTATTTGTTTGTTTTTTTTACTCTTGCTTTTTCATTTTCATTTTGATTTATTTTAATTTGTAATAAATTACAACTTTCAACTGTGTGGTAAATAATATTTATGCCCCGGGGCCTCCAGCATCATATGCTCTACCTATTTTTTGGTTTTGGCTTCAACATATTCGAAGCGGGCGTAGCATCAGCTTAATGGTTTTTCAATGTTAATGTGCTAGGGAAACATGAAAAAAGTGAGAGTCTATCGAATATGAATTATGAAATATCAGTCAGCAGTTCGAGAGTTATTATTGAAATACGAGCATATCTCGGTATTCTCCAATGTGCCCCCAAAGCTCAAAAGTTGATTGTCATTGGGAAAGCTTGGAGCAATATGATATACGACTGTCTTATATATATTGATGGTATTGGAAGGTGTTAAGCACAGTAGCCGCTTTTGGTTGTAATGTTTGCTTTTCTCTTGTGGTTAGTCTAACATATATCTAAGTATATTTGTCGACTGTATTGCGGTTTTCTCGACCTGTGTGGGTTAACGATCTCTAGCAAAGTTGAATGAAAACCTATTTACCTCTGGTAGTTATGAGCTGATTTGCTTAAACTGTGCTAAATATGTCTTCGAAATGATTTAATTTATCTCTCGATTGAAGTTTACTTTAGTGTGTATTATTTTTATTTTATTTAATTAACCTTTGTTTGGTACAATCTACAAGTTACTTTCCATAGAATAAATTGTCAGAAAATACCAAAAATAGGTTGCAGAAATTTCTTTTTTAGATTTTAAAGCGAAGTTCATTTTGAGCTTAAAACATGATCAAAAAGTCAATCCGAATGAAAATCGAAAGAGTTTTGACCAAGTTATGAGTGAATAAAGTTTCTCAGAAAGTTGGGCAGAAAATAGGGTTTAAAAATTTTTAAAATCAGTTTTGAATGGAAAATCAATTTAGAGGTCAAACCATGATCAAAAAGTCATTCCAAATAAAAATCGGATAAGTTTTGAACAAGTTATGATTGTATGCAATTTCTAAGGGTTTCTTTTCTAGAGCTAAATCCCCTTAAATTGTAAAACCCCCTTTAAACAAATCCTGCGCCACTGTATTGACATAACAAGGGCTCTAAATCAAAAGTTTTGAATGAAAAATTAAATTTTGAGCTTAAACCATGATCAAAAAGTCATTTCGAATAAAAATCGGAAGAGTTTTGACCAAGGTATGAGTGAATAAAGTTTCTCAGAAAGTTGGTCAGAAAATAGAGTTCAAAAATTTTAATTTCTGTTTTGAATGGAAAATCAAATTTTGAGGTCAAATCATGATCAAAATGCTAAACCAAATGAAAATCGGATAAGTTTTGAACAAGTTATGACTGTATGCAATTTTTAATGTTTCCTTTTATAGAGTTAAAGCCTGTAAAATTGTAAAACCCCCTCTAAACAAAAATCCTGCGCCACTGCATTGACCTAACAAGGACTCTAAATCAAAATTAGTCTATTTAAGTATCAAGATTCGAAAATACACTCGTCTGATTGCAATAACATAAACCATATTCCCATAATGCGACTGTCCATATCATATCAATTCGCATGCCAAAACAGCTAAAAACTGATTGTTTGGACAGCTGCATCATTAGAAATGCAAATATAAATGTTCACAAAAATATTTGAAATTCTGACAAAATGGGCTAATTTATAGTTGAAAAAGCCAAGTAAGGCAACGCTGCTGCCACTGCTGTGTTCCCACAATTTTGTGGTTTTAACTGTCAAAATTCATCAAAGCCCATCAAATGCAATACTCTGTGGTGTCCACCCACAAAGGCTCAACTCGCCCTAGGCACGCGTCGAGCGTGAATTATGACAATGCGTTGAGAAATACAAAAAAATTTGGGAAAAAGAGTGAAAGCTAGCGATAAGGCCGTGACATGGACCCTGCTGGGGGCTGTGCATGTAAATAATTGCTGCAAAAATAAAAAAATTAAATAAAAACAAAAATGTTTGTAAAAAATGTGTCTGCATAAATTTGGGCCAGAGAACACAAATAAAATTCCAAACTAAATTAGTTAATTAATGCAGCAGAAACACAAAGCTGAGCAGAACTGGACGCGGGTCGTCATCAATCATAGGGGCCAACTTAGGTCTTCAGTCTACTGTCTCTGGTCCCGGCCCAATTGCTGTGCGTGTGTCAAAAGTTTTTGGAGCAAAAACAATATTTTGGGACTGCTACGGGAAATATGTGATGCTTTCGCTTTCACCAGAGCTCGATTGACGTTTTCAATTGCCCCAAGGGAAAGAAATATTCACCAATTAGTTGCCCACATATGCGACAGGTAAAGTGATTAAGCGCCTGGCTATAACCCAATATTATCTATAAATATCAAAAGGCCAAATAAATTATGCACAGACCAAGACGCGACAACCACAATGTATCACATTTCGCGCTTTGTGGTATTTCAGTTTTATTTTTTTTTTTATTTAAAAAACGCCCCTAAGCCAAAGGCAAACAGCAAACATCCATTAGCCGATGAGGTAAACTTCACAAAATAAAAATTAACAAAAAAATGTAAAAAGTAAACTAAATTGAGTTTATTATGGCGCAATTTTAATGCTCTAACTAAAGTGTAGCTACATGGAATATATATAAATGTTTTTGTTAATTACAAGCATATTTTATATTCATATTCAATTTGTCATTATCCTGAGATATTTTTGTAAAATTCTTTTTAACCATTTACAATATAAATATATTTATTATTGGAGGAGGGTTTGTTGCACTATGAACTCTTAGACCTTTTGTAATATATTTAATACATTTAATATATAAATTTACTATGATAATCTTAATTTTAAATAGACCTTTCACTTGACTAGCAAATTGATTGTAGTTTCAATATTCAAAAATTCTTTTTAATCATATATAATATAAATTTATTTATTATTAGAGGAGGGTTTATTACACGGCGACCTTTTAGATCAATTGTTATATATTTAATACATTTAATATATTCATTTTTATATGATTATCTTCATTTTAAATTGACCTTTCACTTGACTATCAAATTGATTGTACCTTCAATATTCTAAAAATTTTTTTTATTAATTAATAATATAAATATATTTATTATTAGAGGAGGGTTTGTTGTACTGAGACCTTTTAGATCTATTGTAATATATTTAATTCATTTAGTATATCAATTTTATACAATAAACTTAATTTTAATAGACCTTTCACTTGACTAGCAAATTGTTTGAAATTTCAATATGCCGCTTAATTTTTAGAGTATTTAAATTCTCTTCGCTGATTGACATTTTTAAACGTCTATTGTTCCCGGGGCAATATATATACTTTGCAATATATATACTGAAAAACCCCTTTGGGTCCACTCATTTATTGGGGGAGGGCTTGTACACATTGGGCAGGTGTACATGTGAAGGCATTTGAAATTAGCATAGACCCACAAAAAAGTATATATAAATGAGTGAAAAAAGTCGCTGTGCATTTTTAATTAATTAATTAAGGCGAGTCTCGTTTTTGTGTGTGTCGCTGGTGCCAATAACGAGGCTATCAACGGCGGGGTAACCCCGGTATTATCATCATGCCCCATTCTAATCAACGTCATCATCAGGCAAAGCAAAGCGCAAATATTTGTACTTGGATTGGGCTTAGCCTGGCAACGGTGTGTTTGCATATGCATGAACTTAATTTTAATTAATATTATATTATCTTAATTATGCATCGCACCTTGCCGTGTGTCCCCTTAACTAAACCATCCAAAAAACTGCGCCCTTTTGTCGCCAGTTTAGTTTTCGACCTTTTCCTTAACAAATTATGGCCATAAATAAAGTAAACGAGTTAAAAGTGGTTTTGCGTGTAGACAGCCGACACGGACATGGACACCGAAACCTGGACCAGGAGCTACTCCACTCTTCTCTCCTTCCTCTTGGCCTTCCTGTTTATTGTCTTTGCGCTCCACTGTCTGCCCATGGTCTAGCCACAGTCTGGCGGCGCTTGGCTAATGTTATTTTCATATTGGCTGCGTTTTTTTTCTTGCCTAATGCAAAGGGTTAATTTTTTGACAAATGTGCCGAGTGCACTGTACAGTTTTATTGTACACTTTGCTGTTGTTGTGTTTTTGGTTAATTTGGGCTGATTTATTGGTTTTTATTAGGGCCGTTAATTGGCTTAAAGTTGCGGGCCAAACAGGTGGCAAGACTCTGTTATGGCTTAGTAATAGTTGAGCTAAAAATGTTTCCAATTGGTTGATTCGAATTGAAGTAGCAAATGCCTTGGAATTTTTCAAGCGAATAATTCTGCTTGAATTGCAGAATAATATTTAATTTATTCATTGTAAAACTATTTATTAAAGTAACTGAAATTGAAAAAGAAATTAATAAAGACAACATAGACGAGTATACCCTGTCAGAAATCCCAATTTAAACTAAGTTTTTTTTAACTTCAAGAGCTTGTCTATAAATTAGGGAAACAATTAGATACAAGGTTTACACAGAAGAATTGAGGATTAGGCTTTTCCCTACAAACTGTTTAAAGATTTCTCCTAACTACCGCAGCATTACTTGATTTTATATTTTTATTTTCTTTGATATACTCTATACTATAAAATTTGTAAAAAATAACAAATCATTATCTTTGAACCTTTTTTTGATTTCCTGAACATGTTTCAACTAAATTCTTTACCCAAAAATATTTTTGTTTTTGATATTTTTCATAATTTTGTGCCCTTGTGCCGCCCAATTAAATTTTGAAGTTGTGACCAAAACAAAAACTCAAATATTTTTTAACAGAACCAAAAAGCGTTGGTTTGACAATAATGTTTGCCGCCTTTTTAACGCAAATTCCATGAAGGCAGTCAGCATGTCAACGTGAAGTACTGTGATGTACCCGGCCTCTGCATCTGGACAGTGTTCCTGTGCCTCTCTCTCTCTCCTCTGTTAGTCGGCTTAGAAAAACATGAAAAATGTAAACAAGGCAACGAAGACGAGCCGTCGACATTGTAGCTGAGTTTTGTGTGCAACAAAAATTGCAAGTGACAGGCAATTCATCATTCATTCGGTTTTTCGAGTTGGCTGACTGAACTGACTGTCTGACTGACCAACGAGGAGGTGGAGCTGTAGCTGAAGCTGGCTGGGACAACGACTCCTTTTTTGTCTGCGCCAAAGCAATTTTATGGCCAGCAACTTTAAGCATAGCAAACGCTATGACAATTTAATGCATTTAAAGCTTACCCCGAACAGTGGGTTCACTGGCCAGCTTCAGTTTACAGCACAGTGGTAAATTTGTAAAGTATTTCAGCACAGAGAACTATAACACAATATTCCTCATTTACTTAAGTCTACAATATTAATTTATTTACCCTTTTATTTAAAACTGATGTATCAAATATGCGTAGAGCAATTTTAATACTATATTATTAATACAACATTTCTTGGTATACTGTGAACATTTTCTAGTTTTTCTCCGAATTAAGTATTTAAATAATTTATTAGTTTATTGCTGGTTCCACTGTACATCACCTAGTGTTGGTCTTATGGAATTTTAAATTGTTTTAATGCGTACGCCCGTCCAGCACCATAGCCCTGGTGCGATGATGTCGTCAAAGTCCCAGTTGGACTCCCAGTCAGTATCCCAGTTCCCTGGTCCCGTTGCCGGTCCAAAGTCTCTGGTTACAGATCCCAGTGCCAGCTTCCCCTCCAATCGTTTGCACTTCAAGGATCAATCAATTTTTTAGCACGACTTGGGCTGATGAAGTGCCGCCGTTGGGAGCTGGCAGCTCTGATGCCTGTTTAATATTCAGCGAGTGGCACCGCCAAGCGCGACGAGCAACTGCACCAATTTGGGAGCTGGCTAGTTGTGTCGGGCTGATGGGATGCATTTCATCGCTCATCGGGTGCAGTTCATAAATTTTTAAACGTTCACCAGGCAAAACAAACAAGCTGCCAGCGAGGGGCCACCGAAAATTTATTCATTGCAACCAAGACCCAAGACACACGCATGTAATCAATTTTTATTTTAGAATCTCTCAGCGAGGTGCCTCTAAAGTGCCTCCCAAGGCAGGTGCAAAAGTTCCTTTTACTCTACTATAATTGGATTACACTCTGTTCAGTTCAGTTCAGTTTGGACTGTTTCGGTTCGGTTGGGCTTGCCAAGGACCTTGCACATTGCGTACATTAAACTAAATGTTCGCGCATCTTCTTCAAGTTGTTGCGTCTGGTCTGAGTCTGGGTCTGGGATCTGGTTTTTGGGTCTGGGAATGTGTGGACTTGTCTGGCCTGTTGGTCTGGCATTTTTAACGAGCGCATCTCGTCTGAGCTGCAGTCATTTACAGTCTCTACTGGGGCGGCGACGACGAGTGCTCTTAAATGACAACGGGCGGGGCTCAAAAATAAGGCTGGGGAATTGCCGTGCTGCTGCGTGTGGCAGTTGACTCTGGGTGTGCGCCATAAAACTGTTAAAAGTGAGGCAGTTTGTAAGCTTAAAACGCAGCTGTGCGTCGATTGAGGCGGCAGCTTCATGCGCTTCTTTTTGCCATTTTCTGGCTATTGTGTTAATCCCCGCTTAACCTTGAGTTTTAACTTTTTCAAGTGCTTCCACTTCAGTTAACAATGATACAAGTTTATAGAGTAGCTCATAAAACGATTTATTTATATTTATCTATTTGCGAAGGAAATATGAAAGAAATTGTAGTTATAGAAATTATAATATGCCACTGGAAATACAATTAAAAAAATAAATAATTAAAAATACCAATAAAAAGTGTTGCATATTTGTGGGGCGCAGTTCTTGCACAATAATTCTCAAAGGGCTATAGCTGACAGTATATAAGGCAGGTTTCTGTGCATTTAATTTTTTTTTTAAATCCCTTTTTAAGTGAATAATTTAGTGTTAAAAAAAACAAGTTATCACAAATAAGTTGCAACAAGCTTTTTCTCATTAAGCGCTAAATTTGTTACAAAATTTGACTGAGAAATTTCCGAATTTATTTTTATAAATAAGACAGAAAAATATTGAGTTAAATGAAGTTAATCATTTATTATATTCTATTAAATATTTGAAATAAATTTGAGGAAGTGTAATGTAATATTTTATAGTTTTGTTAAGTTTTGCCAATTATTTTAATACACAATGTGATTATATTCCTGATCTTTTTGTCTCTCTTTTGCAATGCAAGTTATCACAAATAAGTTGCAAAAAGTTTTTTCTCATTACGCGCTAAAATTGTTACAAAATTTGTATAAAAAATTACCGAATTTTTTATATAAATAAGACAGAAAACTATTGAGTCAAGGGAACTTAATCATTTATAGTTTCATATTAAATATATAAAATAAATGAAAGTGAGGAGGTGTAATGTAAGGTTTCACAATTTTTATAGCCTTGTAAATTATTATAGTACAAAATGTGTAAAGGGATTATATTCTTGATCTTTCTGTCTGTCTATTTCAATATCTAGTTCTCAGTTTTTGAGTTATCTTAATAAAACTTGGCACCGATTGACAGGATTTTTTTAAAACCCAAGATAGCTTTTATTTTAAGTTTCAGTTTCGTTTTTGTCAAGTTTATCTTTGCATTATTTGTCTATTATAACAATGTTTCACTATATAGCCAAGATAATACGAAAGGTAATCGCCTGGTCAGGCAAACCCTTATACTGTTTGCTCTATGGACAGGATAAGGATGTTGCCAAATGGATTTGGCCAGTGCGTTTATTGCTCAGTTTTTTGTTGGGTGTCCTGTTGGCCTATTTGCTGTGTCTGCTCATTACAATCAACTTCAATTTGAGCGTCCTGTTTACAAATGTTGCCCCACAAGTGACGGTATTTGTGGTATTACTGCTCTTCAACGGACTCTCCTTTGTAATCAGTCGCAATGTGCGTTCTGTTACCTTGCTGATATTTGTGTCGCTTTTGGGCAATGCAGGAAGGAGTTACCTCCGTGCGATTGCCTTTGCGTTTGTGATTTCGGGACCCATTGACAATCTGGTCACGAATGCCGGAGAGGTGGCGCGTGTGTTTGCCTGCAGCACAGTGCTCACCTATAATCTGACCAAGACTCGTTTCGATCTGATGGCCCGGCCCTTTACGAACACTCTGCAGCACATGAAGGGTGACATTGATGAGATTCAAAGCAATTTTAAGGACCTGCAGAATATACTTGGCGATCTTAAGTACGGCGTGGAGCATTCGGATATTGAGGATGATACATTTGGTTATTTTAAATATAGACGTGCTGCTAATTCAACAGACAATCCCTCTTACAATGTTACACCAAGTCCATATCTGCCAAAAGCCTCACAAATGCAAAAGCATTTTATCCGTAATATGCGAAATCGTTGCAAACATCAGCTGCGTAGTGGCCATCAGGCTTGTCAGGAAGTCTTTCGTGAGGGTTTTCGCAAGTGTGCTACCAACTTTCCCGAATGGCTGGCCACTGCCATTTGTTGGCCATTTCGTGTCGAAATTATTTGCAAGATTAATATGTTTGGGAATCCGGATAAAGTATGCGATGCGTCTAAGGTAGGAAAGAAAGATTAGAAACATAATCAAACTAAGCAATATTTGTGATCCATTGCAGTTGCTTTCGCTATATTTAAGCTAATGAATTTTAGACCCAAAGAATACACAAAATAGCTAAAAGATAGACAACATTTTATTTACTTAAAACTTGATTTATTTATTTATTTAAAACTGAGCTTTTTTTAATCTGTAATAATTCGTTATTATTTTTGCATATAATTTACTTTAATTTTTATTTTATTTTATTATATTTCTTATTATGTTTTTTTGTCATTTATTTATTTTATTTTCATTTTATTTATTTTCATTTAAAACAGAGTTTTTAATCTGTAAAAATTAATTATTATTTTTACAATTTTTTATAATTTACTTTAGTTTTTATTTTATTTTATTATATTTCTTAATTATTTTTGTTATTTATTTATTTAAATAGATCTTTTTCTAATCTGTAAAAATTCGTTATTATTTTTACATATAATTTGCATTTAAATTCTATTTTATTTTATTATATTTCTTAATATGTTTTTTTGTTATTTATTTATTTTATTATTATTTTGCTTTGTTGCTTATTTTGTTATATTATTATTTTGTGGTTTTTTTTTTTATTTATTTATTTTATTATATTTATGTTTTTTTTATTATTTATTTTGTTTTATTTTATTATATTTTTTATTTTGTATTTTATTATTTATTTTTTTTTAATTTCGTTTTTTTTATTTTTATTTTTTTTTTACATATTTTTATTTTCGGCCAAAGGTAGTGCCAGCTAACTTTGGGGAAACCTATGTGAATCTGTTACAAACAGAGCATGAACTATATGATAATAGCTCAGATATTGAGATTACCTATAAGCTACAAAATACAACGACATCCGAACAATTGCGAAGTGCCCAACAGACATCGGAGCATTTAATCGGAGATTTTAATGAAAAGAAACGCACATTTAATATCATCATGACAATTATTGAGAAATTTCTGTCACTGTTTATATTAATCGTTATATGGTCATCGTTCAGATATCATTGGCGTTATCGTTGGAATATTGAGTTTGATAATATTTATATAACGGATTACTTTAAGCATATTGATGCTCGTCGCAAGAGTAAAAATCATCGTTCTATATTACCCTTACGATCCTATGAGAGAAACAATTTTGTGGATTTGGATGAAATGTGCAGCCACACCGCAGAGGAGTCTAGAACGGAAATTTACAATATATTGCAATTGTCGCTAGAGATCATTACGGCTGGATTGTTTCTGTTATTAGATCATATGGTTGTCAATCTACTTCGTATCATTCATCAACGTTCGCTAATCACTTACCAACAGGAGGGAGAGCATGAGGTTCGCTTTCGTGTGAGTATAGTAAGGTATTCCCAAAAATTCTATAATAATATCATTCTATTATCCTCTCTCAGATCAATGGCACTGGTTTGATGGCACGTCTATTGCGCACTACAATGAAAAACTTTAATATACACGAACGTGTCTCCACCTCTCTCAGCAACGAGGAGTGTCTTCCCAATGCTCACGCTCTGCCAAACAGTTTCTATATAAAACTGCTTCTTATATATTTGACCATCATATTGCTGATCTATCAGAGCACCTCCTTTCTGCGTCTGCGTCGCATCATTTGTTCATATTTCTACTATAAACGAGAGAAACAACGTATACTCTTTCTTTACAATAATATACAACGTCAACGTCTCACGGAACTGGAAACACTTGGGGATAATGCTGAACGGAATATGCAAAGTGTTACCAACTTGTGGTTGATTCTGCGTCTATCCTTTCCAAATCAATTTGGCTGGCTGCGCACATTCAAGTTTGCAAAACGCATATGTCTTACATGTGGTACACTTGAGGATAGTGAATTTATCATATGTTTAAAATGTGGACATTCGTTTTGCCGAGAATGTTGTTATCAATTGAAGAACGTGTGCATCTTTTGTGAGGAGCAACTAGACGGGGATGAATTGAAACGAACTCCAAGTGTTTCGTATATTTTACGGAAAAAGGAATAGTAAATTGATAAACTGATATTTGAGAATTCGAAAATCCCTGCTTGTGGGGCAGTTATGATCGGTTAGTTGAAACAGTTTCGCTTGGTCAATCGAGTGTGTAAAAGTGCTTATTTCTATCATCTCAATGCTAAAATTTTGTTTATATTGGGGTAAAATGAATGTTAGTTTGACGATAACTTTTGAAATTGTTTATTTATTCTAACTAGAAATAAAATCAACAACAGACGCGTTGATCTGGCCATGTTATTTTAAACGCAGATAATATGGAATAATATAAAATAATTTATTTTTATATTTATATTTCAAGTGTCTTAAGATATATTTAATATATATCTTTTACTTCTCGTATATTTATGTGCCACAAGCTGCCAATTGCTTTTGATATGATACACAATCTTTGCAGTGAATTTTAAGATTTCTTTGATACATATTTCCAACTACTACTTTACCACCAATTGCTTTTAATATGCTACTCAATCCTTGCAACGAATTTTACATTCTTTTGCAATAATTTTTTTCATTTATTTAAATTATTTTTCTCTCTTTGCCAGTCTACAAAACCTGATTTGCAGTAGTTTTTAAGTTTTGCTCTGTCTCATACTTTTGCCTGAAGCGATGTCTGTCATTTTGTCTGCTGTTTGGGAAAACATTTATTTGCCCATCCATCCATCCATCCATTAGAGGGTATCCCTTTTTTGTCTGATGTGCTTTATGCTGAAAGTCCTGTGCCTAATATAATTATGCACATGTCTAGGGTTCCGCCAAAGTTGTTGTTCCTTGTTGTCCTTAGACAAACTTTATCCAGGCATTAAGCAGCCCCTTTACTGATTCGATTATGTCTGTTGAAATTTCAACACTACCCTACACTGTGCAGCAGGATTAAGTTGCAAAATTGTTAATTAAAAATAATAAAAACGCTAATTGAAGAAATGCCTACAGCTGGAACAGCTTTTGCCAAGAAGAGTGAAACAAGAAAGAGCAAAGTTTTTCGGGTACCCAGGAAAATTGTCTAGACTTTCTCGGTAGATGGGGATTTTGAATTGCTTTGGGGCACTTGGTAAAACAGTTGCAACTTGCGACAACAACAACGTCAAAACGTCTTTGTTTTAATATTCATGCGGGCCGCAGTCTTGCATGTAGTTTTATGGGCGTGGCCACCGCCCCTCCTGCTTACAATAAAATAATTATGCAAACAAAAGCAGCAGCAGCAGCAGCGAAAGAGTCGCAGACATGGGATAAGGTTGAGGTTGAGGGTGTGGGTGAAGTCGAGACCACAGCCACAGACATCTGCGTCTGCTGTGGCAGCCACAGTTTTTCCACTGAATTTTCACACATTTCGCCAACACCTTCAGACCTTCAAAATATATAAAAAATGAACAAAAAACATGCGCAAATTTTCATAGGAAAACACAAAATCCAAAGCTCTTCCCCGCCCACCTATAGACTTGCCCCGCCACTCTCTCTTTACTTTCTTGTGGCCATGCCATGTGCGAAGGTGATTATTTGACGTTCACACCTTGTCCGCCGCCAGTTTCTAGGACTGTGTCTCTGTCTCTGTCTCAATGTCCACCTTCGTCTCCACTGTTGGCGGTTGTTGTGATCAGCCACAATAGTGACAGGTGTGACAGTGCTAAGAGCGAGGGGGAGAGCGCCCAGTTTAGTGGAGCAACGAGGCATCTATGAAGATGTAAACTAGACGAGACAACGATGAAAACTGTAAAGCAAAAAAAGAAAATTATTTCCTAGAAAAGCGTCAAGCGACTGAAGCAAACGAACCAACGACCAATGCAAAAGGGCAAAAATATAAACGGTCAGAATAGACCATTAAATACCCTTTCCGGGGCTGAAATGTGATTTAATGTACAATTATACAAATTTTATTTTAATATATATGTAGGGTTTTCTGCCCCGTTTAGCTTTGTAATATAAAAAAAAAACTTTTATGCGCAACAAATTTAATATATTTAAATTATAAAAATTATTTTATAATTTATCTCGATTTTTTTTATATATTTTATTTTTATACATAGCAAATTTATTATATTTAAATTATTAAAGCGGATTTATACTATATATGAAGGGTTTTCTATCTCGATTTTTTTGTAATCTATATAAATTTAATTTTTATACATAGCAAATTTATTATATTTAAATTATAAACATTTTTTTCTAATATATATAAAGATTTTTCTAAACCGTTTTTCTTATATTTAAATTATAAAAATTATTTTATAATATATATGAAGATTTTTCTAGCCCGTTTTTCTTTGTAATCTATATATATTTGATTTTAAGGTATAGCAAATTTATTAGGCATAGCAAAAATTAAAATATTACAGTTGAAAATTAGTTGCTAAAACTTTGAAAAATTTTGTTGTTTAAAGGTGTAATAAGAGGGGAAAAAATACAATATAGTATTGTAATTATTATAAAATAATGTATTATTATATTGCCTGGCATTGCTTGCACATCAATTTTTATATTTCCTAGTTGATTTTAATTCTTGATCTTCATTTTATTTATATAAAACTATTAATGTACTTATCAAATTTTATTAACACGTAAACGTATTGAAAACATTTATATATTTTTATTTTTGCATTTTACAAACACAGATTAAGTTTATTTTAATTGAAATATTTAGCTTGTTTTTAATTTATCGTTATAAGAGTTTCCATAATTTTTAACCTTGTTTCATACTTTCTACTACGCCCAGATAGACCTGTATACATATTTCATGATTATAGGGTAACGTAAAAAAACAAAAAAAATTTTTTATATATTTTTTCTTGTAGAGACGAATAGAAAAAATGCCAAAGTGTTGAAAAAATAATCGCATTGAGTCTCTCAACTGCTTTTATCATGCGCTCAACTTGGCGTTGATAATGACGATGATGGCTGAGGTGGTGAGGTCGTTCGGTTGAGCAGTTTGCAGTTTGCAGGTTGATGATTATGATGATGGTCAGTGCATTGTGCATTGTTCTTGCGGTTTGGTTTCATTTGGTTTTTGCAATTTACGAGACCAGGCAGTGAACTATTTAGCTGCATATTGCAGTCCGGCTAACGAACAAGGCCATTGGGTACTGAGGTACTGAGGAACTGATGTACTGGGTGCTGGGCACTGGGAACTGGAAATTGGCGGCTCTTCTGTAGCCCTAGCAGCAGGTGGTAATGCGCAGAAATATGGTGCTGAACATTTCAATTAGAAAACGGCGAGTCAGAAAGAGAACTTTGAAACGATGACAGGCTGTCGTCGCCCCCATTATAACCAGACCTATACCATAGCCGCCTCACACCTTTACCCCGTCCAGTCCAATCCAATCCGGTCCAACGCCATCCCAGACGAATGTTCCGCCTTTGATGTGCTCTGACGAACTGTGTCTTGTTCTGGGTAGAGCTTAGCCAGGGTGCCGCAGTTCGCAGTCTCTGTCTGGTTTCTACCTGCATCGCTGTTATTATTTCAATAAAAATTCTTGAATATTATTTCAAGTTTGTTATGGCAGGTTAGTTAGTCGCACATTTTTGCGTTTTACCTCTTCACTTCATGCCCGTATTTAATCTTTATAATTAAAATTTTAACAAAAAAAAAAAAAAAAAATTACACGACAAAAAAAGATGAGAGAATTGCCGCCGGATGAACAAACCAAACCAAAACCAAGGCGCCTTCTCTTTGTTACTAAGACGTGAACGTGTTAAAAATTGATTAAAGTAATTGATTTGTAAGAGGTGGTCAGCAAGTGGGTGAAGATGCAGGAAAAGAAAAACCATGGAATCAAGTGATTCTCAGTAGATTAATGTTTCTTCCGTGCATAATCAGTTCAGGTAGTTTGTTAGCGGGGAATGAAGGAATGTCGTCGTCTCGTGATTTAATTCAAGTTTATCTTTATTATAAATTTTATATAATTATGTAGCGAGTGTGAAAAATGGTTGTTGAAATTATGTATTAGACGAGAGACTCGAAAGAATTTCAACTTTGATTTCAACATACTAAATAAATTCACATTTTATAAAAATACTTTTGTTTTCAAATCGCAATTTATTGTATTTATTTGTATGTATTTTTATAAATCAAATTCAATTAACGTTTGTAACTTTGTTTTTATCCATTATTCACTTTATACTGAATGCAAATCTAATTGCATTCGTCTCACAAACAGATATAATGCACTTGTTAACACACACACACACACACAGACACACACACATTCCGCAAAAGCAACTTCTATAGCTTTGAAGTCAAATATTTCTTTATATTCGAATCATATTCAAACCACATAGAAATCTCAGCTTTGTTTTGCAATTTTAAGTCAAACTTCAAACAGCAAACGGCAGCAGCAGCAACATCATAGATCCAATTTCACACAGACCCAAAAGCCACTGCACCGCAAATCTTTCACTGCACCAACACCATTTTTTTTTTTTTTTTTTTGCTGTTGTACCCCACTTTGTATATACCCTTACTGAGGGTATTTTAATATTGTTATACAATTTGTATGGCATAAATGGGTAATCTTGATTTTACAAGGCACATATAAATATGTATAAGGTTTGTTTCGGGAGATATACTTAAAATTGTGGCTTTAACTTTCTGTTAATTAAAAAATCAATTTAGAAGTAGCCAAGTACTTATTGTGTAGTAATAATTTGATTGAATTGAGCCTAAAGCAATGCTTTATTAACTAATTATTTTATTATATTTTATTTTATAATTTTTATCCTTGAAAATATAATAACATATTAAAAAATAAAGTATTAAAACACTGGTTTTCCTTTTTTCTTCTTAAATTAAAAATTGTTAGTATTTTTTATAATTTTTTATTCACTGAAAATATATTTATATTTTATATTTTGATTTCTTTTTTTTTTATTGAAAATTTAAAGTATTTTTTATAATTTTTTATCCATTGAAAATATAATAACATATGAAAAAATAATATATAAAAATATATGTTTTCCCTTTTTCTTTTTAATTAAAAATTTAAAGTATTTTTTATAATTTTTTATTCACTGAAAATATATTTATATTTTATATTTTGATTTCTTTTTTTTTTATTGAAAATTGAAAGTATATGTTTTCCCTTTTTCTTTTTAATTAAAAATTGAAAGTATTTTTTATAATTTTGTATTAACTGAAAATATAAAAAAAACTAAATTTAAAAAAATATATAAAAACTTTTTTTTTCTTTTTTTTCTTAATTGAAAATTGGAAGTATTTTTTATAATTTTTTAACCATTGAAAATAGATTAAAATAACATTAAAAAAAATATAAAAAATACATTTTTTTCTTTTTTTCTTTTTAAATTGAAAATTAGAAGTAAAGAGGTGTTGATATTTCTTTTTAAACTCTCTTATTGTATGGTAATCTATAATATCAGGTTTTCGTTGATAATAAATTGTTTTATTCTATTAGATAGTAGACTTTAAATTTATTTGGCTAAATTTGGTTTAAATTACAATTCAATATCAAACAACCTAACTGACGACTACAGCCTGCAGGTTCTCCTGGCTTGTATATTTGAATTTTCCACTTAAAAGGGTATTAAATACTCGACAATCTGTCTTTGTTTTTTTTGATTTTTTTTCTTGCTTAAAACCCCAAAACCCAAACTCCAACAGAGTGTAGTATGTCTCTATGCGTGTTCTGCGCTGGTTGAACTCAAACTTTTGTGCCAACTGCTTTTGACTCACGCCGAAGCCAGCACGCGAGCTGTAGAGCTGTGGAGCTGTAGAGTTGGGGGAAATGTAGAAATGTGGATCTGGGAGCTGAATTGGCGACGCCTTTTGGTCTTTCACACAGCCAACAAGCAAAGCGCGAAAGAGTTAAAAGGCGCACAGAGCACAGAGAAACAGAAAAACGCCTCGACCGGATTCAGTGGAAGGTGGCCAAAGCATTTTCACCCTATTATTTCGAGCAATTTCATCAAAACTAGACTGGGCCCGGCCTCTGCTCCCAATTGTAACCACAACCAACTATACGGTGCCGGTGCCAGTCTCAGTAGCCAGTACCAAGCCCACTTTTAGAGACCGTCCAGTCAGTCCAGGGTAACCGCTGCTTTTTCTAGCTTCGTTTGCTTTTTCACTGAATGTCTAGTTTTTCTTTTATTTTTTTGACTGCTCTCAATAGTAACAGGCAGCAGGTTTCTTTCTTTTCAATGGGCCAGCTCCGACTGTCGACTATGTTTTTCTTATTTGGTTTCCACTTTTATGTAGATTGGTATTTATTTTCTACGCGAAAAAAAGAGAAGTGCCAGTGGTTCTCACACTGCTTTGTTGTGTTCCTGCTAGCAGTTCCTTAACTCTCCTCATCGCTCTTATTATCGCGTCAACCTCCAGCTCCAACTTCCAACTCCAACAACAGCAACAGCAACTAAAATGCTGCCAGGCAGCTACACTGTACAACTATTTTGCGGTCCGCTGCCTGACAAATGGCAGCAACGCCATCGTCGCCAGTCGTCGGAGCATTTAGCCAAAGTCCGGGGAATAGACGTGGCTTCAAAAGTGCCAGAGCAGCCACTGACCGCCTCTGGGTGTAGGCTCCGTCATCCACATTTCTATATACTCTTTTTATTTGAGTTATACGACTTATAGTCTTAATATTGTCGAATTTTAATTTAACAATTTTTAATTGAATTTAATACATAAAATGAAAGCAAGAATGCAATAACACAAATTTTTAAAATAATATTTATTATCAACCAAATGTGAGCTTAAATTTGTCGAATTTTCCAATTTTAATTCTATAATTTTTAATTAAATTTAATACATAAAATAAAAGTAAGAATATTAACTCAAGTTTATAATACATATTGTAATTACACATATTTTAAAATAATATTTATTATCAATCAAAAATTTTAATCTTAGACTTTTGTCGAATTTTCCAATTTTAATTCTATAATTTTTAATTAAATTTAATATATAAAATAAAAGCAAGAATATTGACTCAAGTTTATGACAAATTGTGTAATTTCGCATATTAAAATAACATTTATTATCAATCAAAAAAGCGAGCTTAGAATTTTTGTAAGCAAAATATTATTGTTGCAAAGCTTTCTTCTATAAATTTTTCCCAATCTCTGTATTTTTTTTGTTTTTTTTGTAGCACAATCATATTCGCTTCACTTCTGCTATTAAAATGAAATTAAAGACCTGGGGCAAGTATCCGTATTAGAGCATTTCAGTTTCGTAATTCTTTTGTAAATGTATTTTGCTGTTTTCAATGTTTTGCTTTGCTTTGAGAGCTTGTTGGTAATTAGATTTAGTTTAGCGCACAGATTTTGATACGTTAATTGTAAATTGTGCAAATACATATAATTGTGTGCTGTGCCTGAAGATAGTTGCCTCCGATTTGCCTGGTTGCCCTCGAGCTTTGTTTGCCTCTGCCTCCGATTTCTGCTTTAGTATTGCTAAATTAGCGACCACTGTGTTGCCTGCCCCGCTGCCTGCCCCCCCTCGCATTGTGGCGTGAAGAAGACAAATGCCTGGAATTCTTTTCTCAAGCCTTTTGGCTACGCTTTTGATATGTGACCGAGTCGAGAACTGGGCATGACCGACCATTGAAGCTGAGGCGCAATTAATAGGCACGACAATTGCTTCAGTTGTTTGTGGTTCCCACGTGGAATCCATAGACCTTCCGATCATGTGTATGAGTCAACAAGCAAATTAGTTTTAATAACAATCATTAAAGCCCTCCCTACTGAGCCTAATTGGCTTCCAATTCATATTGGATTATACTTGGAATATGTGGACTAACCAAATCTGAGGCATAATTATTTATGATTCTGGTTTTGGCCAAAACATAATGGTTATCATTATCCTTTTTGTGGTAGCAAAAGCATCTCAATATAATGATTGCAAATTAAATGGAATGTGCATCCTATTGGCTTAAAAGCTAAAAATTAAACTGATCTTTGGGTTTATGTTGGGTTTCCAGGGGTTGTTTGATTAGTTTCTGAAGATCGGAGATTGCAGAAAATATGGGGTTATTACTATCTGATATTAATAATTTTTGTAGTTTAAAAATGTTTTTTAAATTATTGTAAAATTTATATAAATTTAATATTTATTATTTTTTTGATTTTTTCTATAAATTTTTTATTTTGTTTGTTTTATTTATCTACAACAAATTCATAGCCATTTTTTGGTATTATAATATTTTTTTAAGGACAATAGTTCTATACGATATAATTTATATTCTTAGCTTAAAAATGTTCTTTAAATTATTGTATAACTTAATTAATGTAAATTATTTGTATTAATTTAATATTTATTATTTTTTTGATTTTTTCTATAAATTTATTATTTTGAATGTTTTATTTATCTACAACAAATTCATAGCCATTGTTTGGTAATATAATATTTTTTTAAGGACAATATTTCTTTATACTATCCCAGAAAAGGACATAAAAGTCAATTTTAGTGTTTAATATTATGCAAACATTAGTTGGAAGCAAAGACATCATTTTTTTGGAGTTAATATATTTTAAAATGTTTCTTTTTTAAATACATACACTTATTTCAAAAATACTCTGAGCACAGTTACCCAAAAATCCAATATATTTCACAGGCTTACTCGATTAATTAAATTAAATTAACTAAGTACTTAAAAATAAGTCTTTCATCAATTTCTCATGCTCCCCCATTTGTTTTGATGACAAATCGAATTATCAGCGCTACAATAAACCATCTAAAAAAAAGACAAAGAACCAATTTTATGAAGATGAAACAACATATTTTTAAAATCTCTTTTGGTAGCCCAGACATTCGCTGCACTTAACCACATAATGGCTCCAAAAAATTCCTGGAACTCAACTTTTGCAATCTTTGCAACCTTTTTCTCAAATTATGCGCTTCAATTTAAAGCGGCATAGTGCAAACTTCATAGTCGCTCTTGATATCCACTTGCTTTACGCTTTCTGGTCGCATTTTGGGCAACAAAAAAAAACAAAAAAAAAAACAAAAGTTTCACCGGAATACAATAACAAAATTATCATTGTCTCCTACATCATCCGCTTAATGTGCATCCATCAATCTGTGTCCATGCGCGCGACTGTCAAACACCGACGACTCTGACAGACGGACGGACGGATGGACGGACGGACTGACGACAACGGACCATCAATCGCATTAAAACCATAAAAGGATTGCTCATATGTAGCCTCTCTGACTCGACTGAGAACTGACGATTCATGATGTTGTTGTTGTTATTTTTGCTTCGAACTGATTTTTATACCCTGTATAAAATGGTTAAAGCAAGTTATGTTTTGCTTGTACATAGTGTAACAAACAGCTAAAGGGTATATTGTAGACCTCTAAAGTTGAGGAACATATTCCAGACCAGTTTGACCAGGTTTTAGACCTAAAAGTTATGAAAGACCTAAATATTTTAAACTCACTTTTATGTGTTCCAAAAGACCCAAAAAATTAAAAAAAAGATAAAAATTTATTATCATTATTATTACCGAATATTACAATATAAAAGTCCATACCAACTATTATTTTAAATGTTTTTTTTTAAGTCTCAACTATAAGTTTTTCGCTTATTCGCAAAGCTTCTGAAATTATTAACAATTTGGTGTAATTAAAATACAAAATAATCTTCTTCTTAAATCTGATTTTTTAAATTTAAAATTTAATCAATAATTGTTATTTTCGCTCCCAGCGAAAAACTGATTCCTATGCATAATTTAATTATTTTATTTCCTTTAAACAAAACTTTTTGAAAATTTACCGCGCTCAGTTATTATTATAGTTTATTTCTATAACTTTAAAAATGAAGAGATTAGGAAACTTTTGAGTACGTAGTATTTCCCAGCTGCTCATTTCCGAATATAGATTTCTTGGCTTTTATTTTGTTTTCTTTTTTTGCATGCAACAGCAGCGGCTGTTTAGGCAACTGATGAAAAAGAATTTTTAAGTCCATTGTGTATAGTGCGGAAAGTGCCCGAAACGTGTGTGTGTGTATGTGCGAGAGTGTATCTTGAGTGGTAAAAGGACAAAATGTCACAAAAGCGTGACGATGTGTCGTAAAGTACCCAACACTAACCCAAAAGGACTGCCAGAGAGAGAAGGAGCTGTATTGGGAGGGCTGAATGGGTTGTGTAGGGTCTGACTGAGGCGTCTGGGACTTGGCATTTTACTACTTTGTGCTTGCTTGGTTGCGCTTTTTATGATTTCCATGTGCCACACTCGGCTGTCAGCAGTCAGTCAGTCAGTCAGCCAAGAGAGACCCTAGCACATATATGTGTATATAGAACCCACATCCCAAAAAACTCTTTCAAAGCTCGCGCTCCACTGGCGGCTTAATCAGTTCAGTTCGAAAGGTTGCCGACACAAAGACACGTTGGCATTGGCTTTGGCTTTTGGCCCAGGTCCTTTGTTATCCGGCTCATTCATGTGCGACATACCAAGCAGACAGACAGATGGATATATATATATATCTGAATGTATTATTATACATACTTATACATATGTGTGTTGTGTTAAAAGTATTATATGTTATAATGGGCTCTTTGGTTGGTTTTACAGCTGCATCTTGTATGTACTCGAATGTATCTTATGGGTTGGCTCTTTAAACGTTTGTTTGTTGATTTTTCAGCTGTCCAATTAGTCATTTTCCAAACGGCTTAAAAAGTTTATTGGTAGCCATGAAATGCGATTTTAACTGGCCTGCCCTGCCTGCCTGCTAAAAAATCTCTCAGCTCGAGTAGCCCGGCAATTAAAATCATAAATGTCCAGAAGACTCACGATGTGCCAGACTTTATGACCAATATATACTTACTTAGTTTTTGATGTTGTTGTTGTTGTTGTGCCACTTTTACTACAGCTACAGACCTACAGTCTAGACCAAATTTGCAATGCTTTTAATTGCATGTTTAGTGCCACTTGAGAAAACATGGGCGGTATGTGTATTTCTAAGAGCTATTGAATATATTTAAAAGCTGTTCGATTAACTGCACTGAGTGTATAATTGATATATATATAACTTTAATTTAACTATAATTTAATTTCAGTTTTATTAACGCTTTTTTCGGAAAGAAATCTTTATAACAAAGCCTTGAAAGAAACTCGTAGTTAATAAAATTATTTAAATAGTGAAATTTAAGATTTATAATGTTCGTTTAATGTTGAGTGTATAATGGATATATAACTTTGCTTTAACTAGAGTTTAATTTAATTATTATTAACTATTTTTTCGGAAAGAAATCTTTATAACAAAGCCTTGAAATTAATATTTTAGTTTATTGACAATCTCAAAAATTGCGAATATTTTTTATCAGAATATATCTTTAAATAGGAGTTGATAGAAAAAAGACTGAATAAGAGAATCTAAATATCTGGGAAAATAAATAAAATATAAAAACACTTTTACGAATTAATTTTCTGTATTATTTAATAGCTTAATAGCGATTAATTTTATAATTTATTAAAAATCTCAAAGTAAGCAGAAAAATTTAGTTATTTTTTGAAGGAAAAGAAATATTTAAATTTATAATTTTTTTCGCATAAACCCATGAAAAATACTCGAAGTTAATAAAATTATTTAAAAAGTGAAATTTAAGATTTTTAATGTTCGTTTAATGTTGAGTGTATAATGGATATATAACTTTACTTTAACTAAAAATTAATTTAATTAATATAAACTCTTTTTTTCTGAAGGAAATCTTTATAACAAACCCTTGAAAAATATCCGTAATAAACAAAACTGTTTAAATAAAATAAATAAATTTTTTTATTATTCGTTTAATGTTGTTTGAGCGATGTCTTTAGCTTTTATCTGACATAATAGACATCCTATAAATATATTAAATTTTTTTGAGAAACTGCAATTTTTGCTAAAATATTTATTTTCACACAATATTCACTTTTTCTGTCAAAAACTCAGTCACTGTTACGCCGAATATATCTACTTATGAGTCTTACCGACAACTTTCAAAGCACATTTGTGATATATCTTTTGTTGTAGTGTTTTTTAGCAGCAGTTGCAGCTTCTTCTGGTGCTTCTTCTTGTTGCCACTTCGCGTAAAACTCACAAGAAATTAACACAATTAACACTTTAATTGCAAACTTCCGTTTGCGCTACTTTTTTCCTTTGGCAAGTTCCGCCACTGGAACAAAGACGACAACGAAGAAGATGCTGCATCCTATCGCTCCCAGACATATTTGCAGTGTGTGTCCTCAGTGGAGGCGCATCCTTTTTGCTACTAGACACACACACATGTGTATTGCAAATACAGACAGTGAGAGCGAGAGAGACTTTGGTGTCAATGTAGAATCTGCCTCAAATGAAAGCAATTAACACTTTAATGACACTTTGAAACTCTGTGGCAAAGCCTGCAAACTTTGCAACACATACAAAGGTACCACCGGGAGAACTGAGAACTGAAACCAAAACGGCTGCGAGGCATTCCCTACATTTTCTCAGTTGTGCCAACAATTTATTTTCCCACATGGGGGCATAGGCATCTTTTTTTTTTTTTGTTTAAATCTTTCACATTTCTCACTCATCTGATTATGTTTGACCAAACTTTACTTGCCACACGAGAGTTGCTCGTGCGAAAATTGCAAAATATGCAAACGGTTTGTTAGCACCGGTCACAGTTTTTGAGATCTTGCAGCACGTTCATTAAATCGAAATTGGCCAAACTACAAATTGAGTCTCACACTTGCCCCTGGGACAAAACGGATGCACAGTAGAGGAGTTATGCGTTTTTCTAATTAGAGCTTAAAAGAAATGAAAATTAGATCAACAAAACACAGGAAAATTGTAGAACTTTTTATCATGGTCTAGCTGGTGGCCCCCAAGTGATTGTCTTTTATGTGTGCAGGAAATTGGCAACGGTTCCTGTTCTCAATCAGGTTCTACAGTCGTTCTATATACTGTTGATGATAGGCCAAACACTGTGAATGAGTTGTGCTATCCAATATTTGATTGCTTTAAATGCTCACATTTGACACTTTTCCTTTGGACATGAGGTTTTTGCCTGTGTATGCCCTGAAGGTGTTAGGAAACAGGTCTTCATCAGTTAGGTGCAGTTATTGATAATTGATTGAACTGAGGTCTGATAGCAAAAAAAAACTGAATAAATGAATTTAAATATTAGCAAGAATAATGATTAGAATTTATTTCATAAAAAGAAAACACTTTTAAATAGGAATTAATTTTCCTGATTTTTTTTTTATAGCTTAAAAACCAATTCACTTTTTAGTTTATTAAAAATATCAAAAATTACGAATATTTTTGTGCAGAAAAAATCTTTAAAGAGGAGTTGATAGAAAAAAATAGGAATTTAAATATAAGGAACAATAGGGATTATAATTTATTTCATAAAAAGAAAGCACTTTTTAATAAGAATTCGTTTTTCTTTATTTTTTTATGGCTTTAAAGTCAATTCACTTTTTGGTTTATTTAAAATAAAAAAAAAACCGAATATTTTATTAGTAAAAAAAATCTTTAAAGAGGAGTTGATAGGAAAAATAGGAATTTAAATATAAGGAACAATAATGATTAGAATTTATTTAATAAAAAGAAAACACTTTTTAATAAGAATTAATTTTCTTGATTTTTTTTAATTGCTTAAAAACCAATTCACATTTTAGTTAATTAACAAAAAATTACAAATATTTTTTTAGCGGAAAAAATCTTTAAATAGAAGTTGATAGAAAAAAGCTGAATAAAAGAATCTAAATATCAGAGGAAAAAAACACTTGCAAGAATTAATTTTTTGTAGTATTAAATTGCTTAATAGTTATTAATTTTATAGTTTATTTAAAATCTCAAAGTTACGAAAAGTAAGAAGAAAAAAATTAATTTTCTTTATTTATTGCTTAAAACCAATTCACTTTTTAGTTTATTAAAAATAGCAAAAATTAGGAATATTTTTGTGCAGAAAAAAATCGTAAAATTATATAGGAGTTGATAGAAAAAAGGCTGAATAAAAGAATCTAAATATCAGGAAAAATAAATAATAAAAAAACACTTGTAAGAATTACATTTCTAGATTTTTTAATTGCTAAATAGCTATTAATTTTATACTATATTAAAAATCTCAATGTTACGAAAATTAAGCAGAAAAGAATTAATTTTCTTGATTTTTTTTTAGTGCTTAAGAACCAATTCAATATTTAGTTTATTAACAATCTCAAAAATTACAAATATTTTTTAACAGGAAAAATATTTTGAATTTTAAAAAAGCTGAATAAAAGAACCAAAAATATCAGGAAAAATAAGGATTATAAATTATTTCATTCAAAAGAAGAAAAAAACACTTGTAAGAAATAATTTTCTGTATTATTTAATTGCTCAACAGCTATTAATTTTATATTTTATTAAATATCTCTAAGTTACAAAAAGTAAGAAGAAAAATTTAGTTATTTTTGAAGAAAAATATTTATTTAAATTTGTAATTGCGTATAATTCACAAACGGTTTTGGCAGTCAGTATATAAAGTCTGTGGTATTGCCGATTTCTTCAGACTCAATTAATATTTGCGTGCTTCTTCACACATAAACCATTTAATTTATTTAAACACATACTGTGGTATATATTTTTCATATTGTAAATTTTGTTATATTTTAATTTAATGATTTTAATTTAATTTGTATTCAATTACATATAATCTTATATTTTTTAGTAATTTCTATAAAATTACATATAATCTTTAATTATCTCTCTCCACACTTTTTAAAGCCATAATCACATCCTTTTTCTTTATTTCCTAGTCAATTACTTACACAACAATTAAAAAGCACAGACTGTCTCAATTAATTTAAATTTGGTCTCCTTTTGAACTACATTCATAAATCCTACAGTATCTGGGTATATATATTTAACCCAACTTTACATAAACGATATAGACCATTCTATCCATTGCAGTACTCTTGGTTTATTGTTTGAGGAGTAAACATCAAAAAAACCGTTGGAGTTTCCTTTCAACATTAAACTCGCACCCGCCGTAAATAAAACATATTTTAGCTTGTGGCACAGTTCCTTTTGCTTTTTTTTGCTGCTGCCTTTTGTGGAGCAGCGTGGAGTCGCCTTTGGTGGTGCTGGGCCCACCCGGAGCCAATTGGCAACTGGCCTGTCAATGCAATAAACGCAACAGCCAAAAGGAGCAACAGCATCCAAAGCTTCCTAGCCCAGTCCAAAATGTTATTGCTATTGTTGTTGTTAATGTTGTTGCTTGTTTGCCTTTTTCATGTTTATTGCAAGTATTTCAATTCGGCGTTTCTCATTTTGGCCAGAGCAGCTAGAGCTATCCAGTTGCCTTGCCTGGCTTGTTTGCAACAATTTTTCTTTACGTTACCAACAAAGAGGAGCAGCCGGTGCTGGTGTCGGCACCGGAGTAAGAGTCGGAGCCGGAGCCGGTGCCGGAGTAAAGCATATTCTTATTTGCCTGCTGTAGCCCTGGTTGGCATTGCATATGGCAAATGGCTTGGCTGGACACGGTAACTGCTGCTGCTGCTGCCCTGCTGCTTTTGCCCCATTTTTACATATATTGGGCGCCATTTTTTTGTAGGGTGTAGGGTGTGTGGGAGTCATATGTTTTGGAGCCAGCCACGCCCACTAGACGGCCCGCTGCGCTGTAAGTAATTTGTGGTTTCAGGCAAATACTCTGATGATGTTTTTCTTAAATGCTTTTCTCACTCCCTTCCAGTCTCTCTCTCCTTCTTTCCTCCTATTCTGGGTGTGTTTTCTTTCGCTTAACGGGGGAAATTTCGCTCCATCTTTTCTATGGACGCCTTTTTGCGAGCTGTGTGTGTGTATCGTTAAAAATGCCTTTAAGGCATTTAATTTCTTTTGTTCATTGAACGAACGCTTTCTAATGGGGGGCAGCTGCGAAAAAGGCAAACCACACACAGATACACACACACACACAAACACACACACCCTAAGATCTCAGACCCACAAAACCGAAACAAACAAATCGCCGTTGCATATCCTGCGCTGTAGTCCTCTGTCCTGCTTTTAACAATTTCAATAGAAAATTAAAACGCAGCGGAATTTGCTTTTCTTTTCTCCATTCGCTTTTTTTTTGTATTTTTCTGGGCGTCAGCTCAAGAAAAATTGTTGTTCTCTGTGTGTGAGTTGGCACTTTTTGTTACACCCAACCCCCCAACCCCGAACCACCAACTGGACCGCCTTCAAGTGGAGCTCTATGTAAATAGGCGTCGGTTTTCGGGGGCCCTATACAAATTGCTTGATGTTGTTTGCAGTTTGCAAAGGGGCCCTCGCTCTCTTTTTTTTTATTTGTCGGTTGGTTGTGGGTAGAGAAAAGTGTTTGTAAGCTTCTGGTAGCCTTTGTTTGCAGTTTGTTGAACTCAAAGGAAGCCAGAAGTGTGGGGATTGTGCCTGCAAAGTGGTGGCTGTAGATAGATAGCTATAGCTACTCCTGGATTACACTTTGGATTAGCTACATTTCTAACAATTTCTTTCAAATAAAATCACCCTATAACATCATCATTACTTTAAAAATTCATCGCACAATATTTAAATAGAACTCTTACCAACAATTCTCATCTGTTTTACAAAATTCACGAAAACCAAAAAAAAAGAAGGAACACTGTTTGTTAATTTAATTTATTGGTTTATTTTGTAAATATAACTTAATTACAAATGCCCACCAGAGATCCAAGTTTAACTTAATGAATTTTCGCTCTTCCATAAAGCGACATGAGGTAAAGTCCATCAATTAAATCAAATTGCGTAATTTTTACTTCGCTTTATTAGGAAACACACACACACACACACACACACACAGATTGCATTGAGTTATTCACCTTCACCTTCACCTTGTTCTTCTGCATTCTTCTCCCAAAAAGAGAAATAGAGTATATTACGTTTTAGTGCATCAAGGCAAATTGTATAGATCAATTATTTAAATATTACTAATTTACTAATTCATACAGATGTATGTATGTATATGTATATTTATTTTAAATAGCGTACTCAGATTTGTCATTAATTTGCACACTTTTCCGCCCGCTTATAGACGATAGAAAGAACAGGATATTCCGCAATCGGGAGCCTGCTCTTGCTCTCTCTTTTTCTCTCTGTCTGTCAAGGTTTGACCATAATGCAACTCTGCTCTTGGCAACGCGCGGCTATAGACGCATATTTAACGCGCTTATTAAATTCGTCATTTAATTGTTGAATATTTGTGAAAAATAATTTAAAAAAAGCTAAAGTGCTTAGCTAGTAGGTGTACTAACGTAGTATTGATAGAAAGTCCTCAAATTTAATCAAGAAAACAGCGAATTTGCTTAATTGCCTATTGCGCAGTTTTAAGTGTGCTTTACTTGCACACAGGCAGACACACCCACACATAGATAAGTTCAGCTCGCAATGTCTTATAGGCGAAAGCAAACAGACAGAGAACAGGATACATTGCATTCGGGCGCTTGTTCTCTCTTTTTCTCTCTATGTCAAGGTGCGACCATAATGCAACTCTGATCTTGGCATCGCGCGGCTTCAGACGCATATTTAACGCATATATTAAATTCGTCATTTTAGTGTTGAAAATTATTGCAAATTAATTTAAAAATGTCTTCAAGTGTTTAACTAGTAGGTGTACTAATGTAGTATTGATAGAAAGTCCTGAAATTTAATCAACAATGCAGTTTTATTTACTTGCCTATTGCGCAGTTTTTTAAGTTGTCTATTGCGCAGTTTTAGTTGCGCTTCACTTGCATACATTCAGACGCACCAACACATAGACAAGTTCGGCTTGAATGGAAATTTGGAAGAATAACTGTTATTGCTTTATCGCTTTCCATTTTGGCACTCTCCTTCCAATGAGTAAATGTGCATGTATTGAATTGTATGCAGTGTCTGCACTCGTACGCTTTTGTTTGTCTTAAGGAGAAAATAATTATTGTTATTTTTAAATTAAACTAAATTAAATAAAAATGATATTTTTAGATGCTTCACAAATAGGCTAATATGAAGGGCGAGGAGCTGAGTATTGCTTTTTCGGAAACTTGAATATTTTAGATTTACCTTAATTTACCATTTTTTTTTTTTTTTTGTTTTAGTGCAGTGAAAAAGTGTTATCCCATTTTTTTAGTGTACTGTAAAATTTTCAGTAATTACTATTTTTTTTTTTGAGTGCACTGCAATTGTATTTGCAAAGTGTTTATTTGTTTTTTTTTTTTATTATTTTTTTTATGTGTATTGCAATAATATTTGCAAGGTGTTTACTATTTTTTTCGAGTATAATTGTGTGGTGTCAATACGCTAATTTTTAATAAAATTAAAGGTTAGTAATTGCATTTTTAAAGCATTTATACACTTTCATATTTTAGTTAATGTTGGTATTAATACAAAGTATCAAGGGAATCAGGAAATAACTTTATTAGTTTCCTGTCATGTCTGACATGCTCTTGTCAATTCTAATTAATATTTTGCCCTTACAGCGAGGGCTAAAATTTCATCAAGGTCAATAATAGTCGCCATTTTTATTTGACTCGTTACCCCCTGTAGATGATTTTACTTAAGTAAAAACCAACAGAATTTTTTCGCTAACACACCACACAGCCACACTATTAAGAGCTAAAGACCATATTTCGATTTAACACACTGCGGGGGGGGTACGAAATTCTGTAACTCGCACTCGTAACTCTCGTCAGCTTAGAGCTTAGGGGCAAGTGTACAATTCGTAAAAGTCGCCACGCAAAAAACTGTGAAACCAAAGCGAATCCTTATGCAATCAGGCAGACAAGGAAAAAAAGTGCTCTAACTTTTGACTGACTGACTGAGCGAATGAATGAATGAATGAATGAATGAGTGCGTGAGTTGAGCGGGTCGGAGTGTTGGGAGTGGAGTTAGAGTTCAGATGAATGCAATTTTTTCATTTCGACAATTTACGAGCAATGCTTTGACGCCCTGAGGGGAGCGCGAAATCAAAACGCGAAACATTTGCACAATGCAAGATTCGTTTCGGGTTCGGTTCCAGCTTGAGTTTGGTTGGGTTTTGGTAGATTGTTGGGGGGTCTTCTGGCTTGGTTACAGTGAGCAATTTAATCGGCTATAAATTGCAACCCTTTGTGCTGTTGAGTTTGCGAAATAAAGGCGGAAATGGCAGAGAGAACACACGCACCCGGTAGAAAATTACAGTTATTAATGTATGGGGTGCAAAATACTTTACCGTTTTGTTGTCGCACTTTGCGTGCCGTCTATGTCCGTCTATGTTACGCCCCGTGGATATTTTTCGTTCTATTTTTATTCATTATTTTTTTGGCAATGCGACAATATAATTTACTTTGCTGCTTCCTAGGCAGTTACTCCTTTTTTTTGCACATTTTTTTTGGTGTGACATGTCAAAATAATCTGACAGCTTAATTATATACGCGGAAATTTATATACGTTCTCTAGTTGTTTAAAACCGAATCAGAAAACCCAAACCCGAAACTCCCTCCAGCAATTTCCTAGACCATTTCTTTGCTGTCGCTCCTTACTTACGTATCGTTTAGCAATTCGTGGTTAAATCAATTTTGCACACTTGGTTTTGGTTCCTGGCTGGCTCAGTTTTCTTTTCATTTGACAGTTTTAGGTCAGCTTCTATACCATTTTTATTTTATATATATTTTGATTTTTTTTTGGGGGATTTTTGGTGAAAGGTGACTTCCGGGCAAGTGATTACACCATAATGCCTTTTTTTTGGTCTTTATTGTTGCCAGCAGAAATACCGAAGAAGTCATGAATTACTTACTTTCGTTTGATTACATTCAGGTCAGAGTATTGGATATAGTACTACAGATTGTTAAACTGAAGGGTTGTAACAGCTGAAAATACTTGTGGGCAAAATTCATAGATTTAATGGAAGATTTAATGGAATAATGAAAATACAAAGCGTATGCAAAGTTCCCATAAAATTAACATACAATTTCCCTATTTAAAATGTGAGTAATTTAATCAGAAATAACTTACAGTAACAGACTCAAAAATATACATTTTATATTGGTTTTTTCATAGCGGTTTTCAATTGATTTATGGAAAATATTGTGCCAATTCAATATGCGATTGTTAAGGACATTTATTTCTATTATATTTTATGAGTTAAATGGCTGAATTTAAATATATTCAACTTTTAATTTTATACGCAATTTATTTGAATTTATTTTTATGAGTTAAATGGCTGACTTTAAATATATTTGACTTTTAATTTTATACGCAATTTATTTGAATTTTAATTTTATATAAAGGCAAAATAAGAAGCATTACATCTAAAGAGCATTATTTATAATAAAGTTAGGCAAAAATAATCATGTACATATTAAAAATAGCTAAAAACTAATCAAAAAATATAATACATAAATTTCTGAAGAAAGAATCTCTTGATTTTCATTAAGAGTCAATTGGATCAAGTTTTATTCGTTTGACTTCTGGAATAAAACTTTTAAATACATGAAATATAAAATAAATATTCTTATTTTCAGAATTTCTTATATATTTAAAGCTACTTATTAACAGGAAACAGTTTCACACGTTGCCTTCCATCATTGTCTAATCCAACGACCTTTAAAAATCAGCCCTTGGCACATTTGTCACATTTCTGTGTGCACTTTGAATTAAATAAATCTTTATGGGCCAAGGCCTGTCCTAAAAGCTTTACGCTTTTATTTTGATGCTACTTCCTGGGAGCTGCAGATACCCTAACTTCCGTTGCAGCCATTTGATACAACAACTGCTGCTGCTGTTCAAAAATTCGATACATCATTCATCAAAACGCGTGGCGGGGTCATCAGACAAAAGCCATTCCCATTAGAGGCAAACATAGTTTGGAGAGGAGCGCACTTGCGCTGAAGTTTTCTCATCCGTAATCCCTTTCTAATCGAATTACGGCAAATCCCTTGAGCACTTTTTGTGCATTAAGGCAAATTCAAGCGTAAGAAACTAATTTGAGGCGCCGCAATCTCCACGATACTTCTGCATATGCGCACTTTTAGATTCCATTTATTATAACAGCCATATAACCAGTCAGTCAACCAGCCATCTAATTTAATAGAACTGCTCTCTCTCTCCCATCTTTACCAGTAAAAAGTCATAAAAATGTTGCGGCCAACAGATATTTAAGAATTGATAAAAAGCGTCGAATCAGTAAAAACCCACGAGAGGCAGATTAGCTTGCATTTGAGGCAAGCTGCCGAACTATGTGGAACTTACCCCTAAATGAGTGTTGCTTTGGTGTTTCCCACAGGACCGCAGGGAAACTGGCAACCACCCTCTGGCTCTGATCACATTGTTTTCCCAAATCGGATTTTAGTTTTACACTAATTTCTTTGGTTTAAGACTCGCCTGGTCCTTAGTACTCAGTTCTCAGCCCTGTTCGTTCCTGTTGTCTGGTGGTATTATAAACGCTTCGCTGGACATTTGCTGGTCCTGTGCTGATGAATCCTCTTTGATTGCACTAAACTGCAATCGAGACGAATGCGCAAAACGTGCAATGTCATGCGGCAGGCTCATCCTGTGGGTTGTCCCACTATATCCCCCGATTCCACTCTCTCTGTGTGATAAAATTTCATTCACTTGACGGCTGACTGGCCAAGGCTTTTTATCACAATGCTCGGATCGTGCTGCGTATAGTGGTATCGGGGCTTTACTTTACTCTTACAGCTACTTTCTGCTGCACATTTTTATGGGAACAGTTTAATTGGCTGGCACGCCAAATATATATATATATATATATTCTGGGGTGCTCCAAGCTTACATTGTGCCAGATTTTGTCTAAAAGTTTGTCCAAGTTTGATGGCCGTTAAATTCCGGCTGAGTCATCTTGGCTTGAATTGATTACAAATTGCATTTGACAGTGGGGGAGCAATAAACTTGCAAGAAAACTGTTTAAATTTGCTACAGATATACGGGTATAACAGCAAAAAAAAAGAATCAGATTAAAAAGTTATTTGACCTCAAAAAAAATGAGTAGAAAAACAATTGAAGAAATGTGTTTAAAGATTGGGAATTATATTTGAGGCAAAGGCTGGACATGTGAGTTAAAGAACTTTGTAATTTCTTGAAGAAAATCAAATAAAGTTTTTAGAAAAATTAATTACGTTAAACCCAAAAATCTATATTATATTTTAAATGAATTTTTTCTGATGGCAGTTTGATCAATTAGTGGCTCTAAAAACTACTTATAGTTCTGAAGAGTTTTTTTCTGCCATTTGATATAAAACTGACTCATCTTGAACTAACTCCTGAAATGCAATCCAAAACTCAACTCATCAAGTCAATACTGTGGAGATGTTTAAGCAGGCCAGCTGGCTTGCCACGCTGTGAGGCAACATCTTGCCGTGATCGTTGTCGCTCCAATGGCACTTAAAATGCCAGAACTTATTTCCATTTGGCTGGACAATTATAATATTTTGTGTGCTCCTTTGCACATCTCTCTTTCAGCCTCATAAACTCTCTCGCCCTGCCTCCTCAGAAACAAAGCGATGCAAAAAAAATGCGTTTTTCGTTTTTTACCTTTTTGAGATTTGTGTGTTTTTACTTCATGAATTTTTCGTAAAGGGTTGCCAGACGACGAAGACGACGAGGACAAGAATGAAAGACGTCTTAAATATAATATTGACATTTCTTTTGCTGCGTTCTTATACTCTTGTAGAGAGTATAAATATTTACTGAAGAAAAGTGTAACATATTTGAAAGTTCTTTGATAAACTATTTTTATTCATCAGGAAGAAAAGGCTCCAGCTACTGCGTATGTCTGTATTTAAGTATCTATTAGTTGTAGAATAATTTTGATGGTTTTATTATATGGTAAAAATATATTTAAACCTATTTTCTTATACTTGTTACTCTATAAACTGATAGAGTTTTCCGACGTTAGATCAAACTGCAACCATATAATTTTATTTTCAATATTATTAGCATCTCTGCAAGGGCATTAACACTTCGTCACCCCCCAAAATATCTTTACTTACTTGTTCTTTTTTTTTTTGATTCACTTTACATCTTAGGTGGCTCAGGTTTCCAGTGGACTGCCAACTTTGACTTACGTAGTACAAATAATTATAGACATTTTGGGTAGCCTGTGGGTGAAAAAAAAAAACAGAAAAAAATGCTATAAAAAAGGGTTAAGTGCTTTGCTTTGAGTGGCGTTTACATTTTTGCGGCAACTGTCGCATAATTTGCTTTGAATTATTTAAGAGCAAACTTGGCTTTTTCTGTAGAGTCCAATTGCGTCCAGTCTGGCATGGGCTAATTGAAAATGCCAGGCGGCCTTTTGGTTACGGTTTTCGACTCTTACATTACTCATAAACACAGCAATCCATCAATTAGCAGCTTCCCTGTGCTGTGTGAAACCTCAGTCCAATTAAGTTTAAGGAGAAATAAGTATAAAATCAATGACTCACTGCGCTTTCATCAGTCGAATCTGCTGTCAATATAATTTTGCCAAAAAGGTTCGCAATTGTTGTGGTGCCAGTTTCAACACATTGGACAATCGGACAGTTGCGATAAACATGAATACAACCCAGCCAATGCGATTCTTCTCACTGAATTCTCTTTGTTATACTTTATTCAATCGATAATTAGCGTGCAGCTTTTCAAATTTATGTTGTAAATTCAAAATGATGTTAATGTTTCGCCAGAAAATTGTCTCCATCGTTGTGAATAAGCCTAAAGTAAGTGATGACCAAACCGCTTTTGGCTCGTAATTTCGCACTCAGATCTTGAATTATTATTATGATAATTGTCTGCCACACGTTGCACAGTTCAAGTTTTAACTGTAGACTCTCCAAGTCCGGCTCTGTGGGTTTGGTTGCTGTTAATTTAATAAACACATTTAGTTGGTTTATTTATTTAATATTTTTGCAACGGAAATGCCTTTTGAAAGAGATAAACATAGATGAGCTGAGAGCTTGTGACTCATTGGAGCTAAAAGAATGTAATGTGACAAATTTTAGAAGCTGCTTAAATTAAAATTTTATATTTTTTTTGATTAATTCAGCAATACAGAAATGGTATTTAATTAATTTAAAAGTCGAATTTTTTTTTTTTTTAATTATATTTAAACTATTTTATGAGTTTCTTAGCTCTAAAAAAGCTGCAAACGGTTTGAATTTTTTATAATTATAAAGGCAACATTATTTTCAGTTTTAATTCTTGTTTTAAATACTTCATATTTATTATTTTAAACATCCATTTACTAATGTTTTTTTCATATTTATTGCAGTTTATATTAACTTTTTTATATGAGCATTGTTTAAGTTTGAATTTAACTAGAATTTCATTTCATAAAACTCTTTCTTTCAATTAAATTGAGTGACTTTCAATGTCAGGCATAAAAGTTCCATCTACAATGTAGCAATTTATTCGCAGCTGTCCAACCATAGGTCCAGGCTACAGTCTAACCCATCTGTGCCCATCCTGGTTGTTATCCTTGTCGTCTGCGACTTGGTTGTGATTTTGACAAGCCTTCTACGATTCCCACCTCCAATTCACCCACGGCCCATATGCTGCGTTCGTTGTTGTATTTGTTATTTCTAGAGCTTCCATGTCTGGTTGCTAGTTTGCCGGATCTATCTCTGGTATTGGACAGGATTTGGGCTGGGTTTGGGTATGTTGTTGGCCATTCAGTCAATGGGCAGCCAAAGCCAATTGTCAGCATGACAAACGGGACAGCGAGAGACATTTTGTTGTCTGTTTGTTTGTTTGTTTGTTGGAGATGTTTGCTGTTGCTAATCCTCGTACACGAACGACATGGCACCCTGCCTCTAATTTGTTGGGGTGTCAGTCAACATATTGTTTGTTATGGTGTAGCCCTGAAATTATTGATAAATATTTGTTAAAATGCTTTGCTGAATTATGCGCTAGTTCTTTGGGGCTTTAGGGGGCTTCACAGGGCTTTACATTGAACTGTTGTCAATGCTTGGGGGGGCTCTACCCAAACATGATTGATTTATGGCTGGGTTGTCTGTCACCCAATCCTAATCCTCATTCCTCTACTCCAAAATGCAGTGTAAATAGCCAAAGCAGTCGAGTCATGTGGGAAACCCATTGATATGGCTATACGAAACTATGAATGAGATTTGGACCTCTCTGATGACTGACTGCATGCAAAATGCAAAATGCTCCATTGCTGGCGCTCAAATCGAGCATATGCCTGACTGCGCTGGACTGCAGCGTGGCCAGGATATCAGTCAGGACGACGACGACGACTAGAACTGACAATGTTGACAGCAATCGTATGTTTAAAAAGCATAATCCCAGACGAATGATGATGAATGGTCTCACAGTCCAATAGCCACCCACAGACGCTCGCCGTCGTTTAACTAAATCCTTGATGAATGATGTTCTGCCTGTACATTGAATGAGGGTATGAGACTCCTGGCTGCTGCGTTTTCATATTTGCAAGAGAAGAAAATTCGAAATGCCAACGACATTAGCAACATGCCACCAACACAAAACAAATGCTTTGAGGCAGACGCCAAGCGCAATTTTCATTTACGCGTCATTTTAATGATGTTAAGTGATTGTGCAGAAAGCGAAAATGAATCCGAAACGATACAAAACTAGAGACAAGGGCAACAGGGATAGCTGGGAGCAGGGTGAAGCAGGGAACAGGGCGGTACAGTTTTTGCATTTACCAAGCAAAGTTTTCGTAAATAGATTTTTGGTTCTGGTACTGAATGGTTTTGGTTTCATGATGAAAGCAGCTTGTAATCCATTTCAAATCATTTTTCACTTTTTGTATTTACTATGGTTTTAGCTAGGTCGCACATTTAGTAGAAGGTCTTCTAGGTCTCGGCAACGTTTTGATTTGTTTGGTTAAGTTGATAAATGATGTCTACACCGCAACGCAGACAGGTCTGCTTTCAGCAAAGAAAGCCAGGGGGGGGGCATTGAGTAATCTATAGTCTAGCTAGGTTTTGAATTCTTTCTCTTAAGCTGCAATGGTAAAAGTTACCAGATGATATTGAAGAAAGGTTTTTGTACCGAATCTAGAACTTATTTTAAAGCGAAATTAGAATTTCTTTGTGGTTCTTTGAATGGACATTGCTTAGTCGACACCACAATCTAATCTAATAAATCCCAGCGGAACTAGTTGAGACATGCGTTCCAGCCAATAAATATTTCAATTTCCGGGCCATTTTTGGTTGAGTTGACACCGTTTTGTGTGAAATTACTTATCGAGTTAATGTGATTTTTGGTTTTAATGAATTTGCTGAAATTAATTTCAATGCTCTGATCGTTGGGTTGCGATATCAAGAAGCTGGTGTCGCTATCGCTATCGTTCCAGGCATTATCGGACGTCGTGCAGCATCGTTATAGAGCATGTGCCGATAAAAGTAATATCCTGTAAGTGGCACGTGTCGATGCAGTCATGCGCATTGGTCTTACTTTGTGGTGCAAACCATAATCAAACCCCTAAAATGGACTGTTGGCAACCCTGTGAGTCATGACACACCTTGACAGCCCTGTGCAGTAATTGCACATTACTTCAACCAACTTGTTTACCAATTAAAACTGGTTACATTGCAAAAATGCAATTGGTGCTAGATGCACTTTTTGAAGGGATTTTTTTAAACTAAAGTAAAAACTAACCAGAAACTTGGCAAGTTAACTGCAATATTCAACCTGTTACCAATTAAAACTGGTTAGACTGCACGAAATGCAGTTCAGGATACTGCACCGGGATAGGGGGTTTACTTAACAGCCTAGTTGTTATTATCCTTGCTCGTTGTTTGCACAACGTTGCTTATGTTCTCACTTCAATAAGCAAAGTATTTTAGTTTTTTTCCAAAAAGGAGCAGTTCAGGCTGCAGTTGAGTTCTTCTGCCACCCCCGAAAAACGCAATTGCATTTGTTGCGACAATGTCCTTTAAGCCTGCTCTGCTCTGCTCAGCTCGAAGAGGTCCTTTTTCGAGGGTGGTTAAGCAATTGAGTTCAGCTACGTGAATTTATGAAGCATAGCAAAAAGTGCAATGGTCGTTGCAGGAATGGACAACGATTCGTTGTGGGGTTTTTAGTTGGGCTTAGTCCTTGTGCCGAACATGTTTACTCTGTTGTCGCTAATTGTTTGATATATGGGTGTACTTGTTTACTGTCGTTTGCTGTTGTTATGGTGAACAATTTGCTGTAAATCATTAAGACGAGACTTGTCAGGGTTACACTGCTTGTTCAAACTTGTTTCGAGTCGCCTCCCCTTAGAGTTGTAGCTTAAGTTGTTTAATGGGGCATGCTACAGCAGGTGAAACATAACTAGTATTGTGATTATTAAGTTTAATAGCAACATTTTTAATGTTGTTCATTTTTAGGGCTGTCTTTTAAAGGCTCGAAATAGAAAGAGAAAATTCCTCAATTTTTTCGGATTTAGCGTCCGATTTTTCATTTGCATTGATTCCCAGACGTTCCGAAATTTATAATTCTGTTGCAAAGCTAAAATTGGAATAAACTTTGATTAACCAATTTTTAATTAAAACCAAAAAGAAACAGATATCTTTGGCTTACTGAAGCTGCCATAGACGTTAGAAAAAAAATTTTTTTTTTTTTTTTAATTTTTTTTCAATTTCTTTTTATCTGCAGCATTGCCTACTCCAGAAAGTATTTTTTCTGCAACTTCCTCTAGTCTATAGCTTCATTATAAACTCTTAATAATCTTTACTTTTTGGTTACCTTTTTTTTATCAGCCACAACACTTGACCCAAAAGCCAAGGTATTATTTGTATTCTTAAAATTTCGTAAAGGCCAACTTTTGACTTACGATACTTGGACGATAGTGAGCTCCCTTTTAATGGCATAGTCTATTCATAGACATTATTACAAAGTTACCTCCCCGGCGATTAAGGCGACTCCAAAAGTTTTACTTTTACCTAACATACTTGGCTGGGCCATATCACAGCTGCCCCTTCGCCCTCCCCGCCTCCGTATTTGTCTGCCCAGCCAATCAAATTAACTACTTATAAAGTAATTTGAAGGAACTTTGACTGCGACCTGAACAATGCCAATGCGTCGCCAGAGCTCATGAAAAATTCTATTAACAGCTACGTAGAGCAGGCTTTCAACCTGCCACCTGCTGCCTGCCACCTGGCACCGCAACACCCTGCAGCTGTCATATGCGATGGAGTATATGCATTTTTAAGTCAATCAGGTTATAGCGCTGTTTACTTAAGAAACAGCTCCCCATTCGCCCGCTCCCCAGCCCACAATTCACAGTGCCCTGGCAAAGTTTACATTTGACACACCTGCTTTCATTTGAAACTTGCCACGGGGCAATAATTGCAACAACGAGCCGAGCCGAGCCGCCCGCTGCCGTCGCAGTTTACATTTGGCCAACAGCCGAGACACCCGCAACACCCGCATCAACAACAACAATAACAACAACAATAAACAACACAAGCGAGTGGCAACATTGCAGTCTGTGCCACACGGCATTGTGCAAAACTTGTGGCAAAGAAAGCCGTCGGAAATGTTGCATGGAGTGGTGGAGTTAGGTCTCCTCTTTTTCTGCTCCATCCACATCATGTCTGCGCTTGATTGAACGCCAGGCTGCCAAAATGCCTGCAAGCCATGCTGTGCTGGACGGAAGGGGAGTTGCAAGAGGAACTACCAGAGTGGAGGAGGGGCGGACTGTATTACATAGTAGAGCGTGCGCCTTAAATAAACAATTCACATTTAATTACGTCTAAATTTGGTTTTGAGAACAAACAGCGACGACAGCCGCGAGTGCAGTCGTCAGACCAGACCAGGAACGGGCTGGGGAACTGGATCAGGATCAGGAGCAGGAACAAAAACAGAAACAGAAACAAGAACAGGAGTAGAACGCACACGTCCATGGGCGTCGTCAATGAATGTTGAACAAATTGGCAACACACGCGATGAGCAAATGTAACAGGAAGTTAGACATTGAATGCTGAATGGCATCCAGGAATAATAAACGGAACCGTATTCTGCATTTGCTAGGGGATAGAATTATGGGTTTTCTTTAAATTACTTTATGCTCTTTCTCTCTATATAGTCCTAGTTCTATTTTTAGCCAGAGTCGAGTCCTTACGCCAGCTTGCCACTTTGGAGGCGAGCCAGTGCTGATTGCATGCAATTCAATGAAAACTTTTTGCCAAGACTTTAACCCCTCCCGGTCCAGGCTGGTCCAGTAGGTAATGCACCCTCAAATCGATAGTAATGGCGGTTTGGGGATGTCAAGAGGGGATGTGTGTGTTTGTGTGTGCGTGTGCAAAGCGAATTCCCAGTCTCAGTTGTTGCCAAAGCACTAAATAATTGCCCATATGTGGCCCAGGAGTATAGAATGAATCGAACGAACCACCCTTTTCAACACCCGTAAGGGGGTTGCACTACCCGCTTGTTGTTTCGTCGATATTTCTTTTTTCAATTTATGCTCATTTATTCTATCAATTTAACGAAACACACACACACTCGGTGGAAATCTATGGATGACAGCACAAAAGACAAGTTAGATAGAGAGCGAGAGAAAGGGAGAAAGAATAGAAGAACAGATTGCAACTCGTGCGTAAAGTCGGTCCCTGTACTGGGCCAAGGCGACGAGGGGGGTTCGTCCGACCGACCGACCGCGCGTTGTGTTTTGAAAGCAAATATTTTCTGACAAGTGGAAGTCAGATGTCATATACGGTATACGGAGTACGCACACCCAAATTCCGTTCGTCTCAATTGCTACTTGACATGCACACACAGTCACAGGCACACAATCAGAGAGGGTCGCATATACCCATACCAAGTAAAGTTGTCAAAAAAAAACAAAAAAATTGGAAGCAAATCGTGAAAGCCAAGCAAAATGTCAGTCAGTACAGGAAGTGTAAGGCAAAAAGAACGCTAAACTTCGGCATTAGAGCGACAACACAACTGACAATTATTATTTGACAGCTGACAGGTTTATGGCGGTAGCGATTTCATGAACTCGCGAAACGTGATTTGTCTAAGGCAAATACTATGAAATATTTGAAGCTAAAATACTGTACATAAAAGCTGCTATTTAGATTGAAACAATGTAGCTCAGTTTTGGCTGGAATTTCAAACTTTACATAAATGCAGAATTGTAGTAAATAATTACAAATACAAGCAAAACTGTCTACATACTCGAATTTACAAGATTTTTTCCAAATTCCTGCAACTTGCGGGCCATAAACCCATCGGGCAGCTTCATTAGCAACCAGAGCTGGCACAACGTCCCTTATTATAAGATGCTTAATAATTTATGTATTTCCGATTTATGTCCGCGCATTTTTTGCGTCTCCCTCTGCCGTCGCCATAAGGACATTCCCCCAAACCTGCCAATTGAGCCTCCAAAACTCATTTGTATGCGTGCAGCGTTGCGCAGCGCACTTATTGCGAGACGGGGACACTTGGGTATTAAAAATATAAAAAAAAAATGCCAAAGTACTGAGCTGTCGAACCCACCTAGAGTGGGAATACCAACCCATCTAGTATAGCTACATACAGTCAACGAACCATTACTATTTTATTCTCAGTCTCAGAGTCAGTCAAAAATTGTTGTTGGTTTGGTTGTTTGGTTCCTGTTTTGTCCGGACCACCTCCCAGGGCAGGGGTAGCGGCTTTTTATTAAGAAATCATCGTTGATTGTGTGGAAGGAAATAATGTTGATTTTACATTTTACAAGACGGCAACTTAGGACATGCAGAGTGGGAGTTGAATACAAGATACAACTAAAAGGGGGTTGCTTCACTTTTTGGGTTAGTACTTTGGGGAGTTGTTTCAGTGGTTTTGTAAAAGCACAGAGTGCAGTCTATTATCCTTATGACTAATGCATAATGTTGCTCTCTATTTAAACAAGTTTAATGGACTAACAATATGCAAAAAGGAAACATTTACCTGACTTGCATAATAATTATATATATATTTTTATTGATTGCCGGTAATACAATATTTGTATGAATTGTCATTTTTAATAAAGAAAAGGACAGTTTTCGGGGATTTATATTATTGTTTTGAACAGAGTCGGTAGAATAATATTCGATTGTCCATCTATTTTTATACAAACAATAATCTTTTACTGTTTGAGCTATCTTGATGCTGGTTTTTGTTGCTTACTGTATATATGTACATAAGTCAGATTCGATTCGATCGGACCCCAATATCAAGTAGAAAGGCTCAAAAAATAAATTCTTGAGAAAAAACCTTATTATTTTTCAAGAAAACGCTAAATTTAACAGTTTGCGGATACTTTAATGTATTGTTTTTTCAGATAAATAAGCCAAACTAAACAACTTTAAGTTTCACTATTTTCTATACAATTTAAGCGAATTCTATATCTTTCAGCGCTCATAGAAACAATATTTAGCACTCCAATAATTTCCATACTTTTTTGATTTCTTTTTTAATTCTGTGCATACATTTTAAACATATAGAAAATTGACCTAAACTCAACTTAAAGTCACTCATTTTTGGATTATTTCGCTTGATTTAAAAAAAAACTATATTTCGTCATGGATTCCTTACGCTGACTTCTTGATGGCACTTGGAGCTTTAGCTCTTAAGCCGCCTCTTACCCTTTTGAACCGTAGCATTAGAGACATGCCAGCCAAAAATAGTTGGTATGCAAGTCGAAAGAGCCCATAACTTGGGTCCAAAACTCCACAGACTTTTGCCACAGACTGTTTGCAAAAGGTTCAGTCAACTTATACTTGTATGTACGTATGAGCGATGACTCGTTGCAAAAATCTATAAATCTTGTCGGGTTGCTTAACCCCAACCCAACCCCCCTTAACAAATACAAAAGGCCGTCAAAAATACTTGAGCTCCAAGTATTTTCCTTTATGTATATATATACATATTTAGCTTGGGTCACCTTTAACGCGTTTGCAACAAAATTAACACAAAATGTTGAGGCAAATTTTCACACTAATCGCACGTGGCAAGGTTCCAGCCCCCAACCCTCGCCAATCCCCCGTCCGTTAGAAGTCCTTGCCTCTCTAATGTTTTTGGGTGTCGTGCATAATCGTTAATGAATTATGGCTGCACATGTGAGGCAAAAGGCAACTACTTTTAATATGCGTGTAGCACATGTTTCTTTTACTCTTACAGAAGGTATTATTCAGTTTGTGACTAAATGTGTAACGCCTTCAAAAAAGATTCTATTAAATATAGGCATCGTTAATAGGGATTATTATAATATTGTTTATTAAAAAAAATATTTCAGCTTTATTTAATTTGAAGCGAGAAATATGTCAATAGAATTTTCTAAAGTTAATTTGACATTTTTAACTTGATTTAAAAGTGTTGCAAATTTTTTTTTATAGTTCCTAAAAATATGGATTAATTTTTAAGAAGAAACCCTAGCCTTTTAGTTTATATTATTTACCAAATAATATTTTTAGCTGCTTTGGAAAAGTGGCTGTATAAAAATATATCACTAAAAGGACCCTTTATAAGGATCATTGTAATTTTGTAAATCAAAAAAAAATATTCAAACGGGAAATATGCCAATAAAATTCTATAAAGTTAATTTAACATTTTTATGTTGATTAAAAATGTTGCAAATTTTTTTAATAATTCCCAAACATATAAATTTAGTTTTAATAAATAATCCTTGTCTCCTATTTAATAAATTATATTTTTTAGTTGCTTTAGAAAAGTGACAGTACAATAATATTTTTATAAATATATTACTTTTTTTTTTTTTTTTTGACTTTTGAATAACTTTCTGCAGTAATTAAAGGGTATTCAGCTTTCGGCTACCCGAAGACATTGTTGTGTTCGGCTTTAATCAAAATTTTATGTATTCTTTTGTTTTAATGCATTGCACACACACATTCAACACACACACACATGCATAGACGCCAAACAGCCCCAACCCTTAGCTTTGTAGTCGGTAATTTCCACCCCCTGACCATTAGCTGCCATCAGTCACGGGTTTATCAAGGTGCCGCCATCTCTAAATATTTTCCCTTAAGTTGACCGCACCCCCCAATTCCCCCACTCAATGGACATAATTGCTTTTCATAATATTATTTAATAATATTTGATAAATTGGCCAGTGACATGTTTCGAGAGTAGAGAAAACGTGAAAAGTGGAATGTGGAAGCCATTTTGCCTTTATTCAAGCGCATCATTCACACTTTGTTTGCCATTTAGAGTTGCCCCCCCTGCCAAACTGCCACCTCTGCCCCCAAACTCTTTGCTGCATGCATAAAACATTTGCCTTTTTTTTTCTCATTCATTTGAATTGAAAAGCTTTTCGCAACGATTTGTTATGCAAGCTTAGAAAACAAACAGGAAAAAAATGTGCAAGGAAAAGGAAAAATAAAAAGGAGGAGCAGCAATAACGAAACCTGATGCTCAAAAATTTGTTGAATGCCTTCCTTGCATCTCATCTCTATATATTTCGCTTTTATTTTTTTGTTAGTTTTTTTTTAGTTTTTTCGAGCATTTTTGTTTGTTATCAACTTTGTTGCTGCTGTAAAATGTAATTGCATATGCAGCCACGCTTCAAAGCGTCCACAAAAGGAGCCACAGCAGCCGGCAAAGAGGGAGGAGTTAGAGGAGTTGCCAGTTGGCAGTCGAAAAAGATCCCAGTGCAGCGGCTGGTAAACATTTTTTTCTGGTTTCTTATAAACCTACATACAAACATATTTTTTGTATTCAACTCTACGAGTGCACTGAGAAAAAGCTGGCATTCCAAAATTTAGAACAATCGAATTTCTTTTATTATAAAATTGTGATTTTCATCGTCAAATACTTAATCGATTCAGCCTAAATCGATCCAGTCTATAACTTTCTGCTCTTAGGAAGTTAGGGAACTTTATACACTAAAATTCGTAGTTGAATTCTAGAAAAATCAGATTAAATTGGTTAATATATTTGTTTATTTTGTAAGCTTTATATTTGCTTAAAGGAATATTTGCTAGGATATTTACTATTTTAACACTCTTCAAACTTGATTTTGTCAGTGTTTTTTTTCGTTTGAAACATTTGACATGATTGCAACAGAACGCGTCTATAAAAATTCACAACTAAAACGCCTCTAGAGTTTTGTTTGAAATGGAAAATCAAAAGTTTTTAAACAGCTGTGCTAATTCACATCATCTTAAGTGCTTTCCCATAGAGGATTTAGCTTTATACATCTAATAACTAGTAATGCAACTTAGTTGGAAGCTTCCACCCTCAAAGGTAAGAAATTGATGGTTAAATGTTGTATGGAAATTTTGTAAACCGTTGAGGTTTTATCCCATTGTCAACTATATACAACGTTTATTTGCTTATTAAATTCAAAGTAAAGAGTAGAATGTGGTGCAAAAATATCAATTTTTAAGATTGGAATATTTTCTATGCAAGATTTTTGTGCAATTCTACGCAAAACTGATTTAAAAAAAAGATAAGTTAATTTTAAATAAATTGTCAATATAAAGGCAGCGAATTTTGTTTAAACATTTTAGTTGACAGAACTGAAGAGAAGCTATACCCAAGATCTGAAGCGGTTAGAAATATAGCAGGCCCTGTTTGAAACTTCTTTTTAAGCGTTTTTAAAATTGTATTTAGTAATTATTTTTATCACTCTCTTTTACAGAAACTTACATTGTAAAATCAAAGCATTAAACAACTTTAAAAATGTTCTTTAACCCTAACTGAAAAATGCCCCAAAAATTTGTTGTCATTTGTAGTTTTGTTAGTGCTATACAAGAGGGTGTGGTCGTCAGAACTATTTTGGAAATATTTTAAGCGGTTCTAGCAAACTATTTAATCCTTTGAATGTTTTATTGCTTAAATAGTGTTTACCCAGTTTAGTTGTTTGGCTACAGCACAGAGATGTTGCAGCAGTTGGGGGCACAAATAGTGCTACTGGAAAAGGGTTTTTTTTTATAAAAGGTATGTGAGTTGTCGTAATGCCCGTGCGCTTTGTTTAAACTAAAAATATTTGTTAAAAAATAGCCAGAAAAAAAACAAACGACAAATCTCTAAATAATAAATTTGCTACGAGAGAAATAAAATGTTCAACACTGCGTTTACAAACTTGTTCATTGTCATGTTGTTTGCTGGGGTTTGTTTTGGGCTTTTTACAAATATATGTATATATATTAGTAAAAACTATATGTATAGATGCTAAAGGCGTGTTATGGCATACCAAAATATTCAAGGACAATAATCCTTTAGAAGCGAGTTGAATATTTAAAATTGTGTACATTTTACTGAATTTTTAAATATTTTTAAGCAGATAGAAATTGGGAACGAACAGAGTTGATTTTTTGAATTCCATGATATCTATAATTATACTGATATATTTGCTACCTTACAGCAACTTCTTAAAAATAATTCTCTTTACTTAATATCTTCTCAGATTAAATATATAAATCCAAACACAGAATATCTTTAAAATAATGATCATGTGCAACAAGTGTCTTCTGTGGAAGGCTTTTCCATTTTAAACCATATATATTTGTATATTTTTTAAAGTAGACATTAATTCTCTGTAATGTACAGATGTATATTTCGTTAACACTTCTGATATATGTACATATTTATGAGACCAACTGTTACACTCATAAATTCAGGGCTCATATGGCCCGTGGGTCTGAACATAATTGAGCTTAACATATACTACTTGTCTATGGGATTATATATTTTAATATTTTACGTTATTCAATTCACACACTTGCATAAAAATAAAGCGACTGATTGTTTTTATTTTTCCTTAAATTACTTTTCCTGTATTCGTTGTTGATTTATTTAAATGCTCTTTACGTGTCAAAATATGAAAATTAAAATATCAGATGTGTTCGTCGCCCATTTTAAAATCCAACTATTTTATGAGCATTTTTAATGCATTGCATTTATTCAATGGGGCATTTCCAATAGCCGACGGCTTACTGTAGGCAGTACTTTTTTTAATCCTTTGATGCATTTGCAAGTGATGGATTCAATTACTGCATTCGAGATTTTTTATTAAGCGTATATTTTTTTTTATTATATTCATGTTTGTGTTGGGGTTAAAGGTTAAGACCTGCTGTTTAGCAGTTGAATTGAGTAGAACAACTTTTTTTCTAAAGTTATAAAAGATGTCTTAACCATATCTACACACAGCTCAAACTTTTGTGTATACCCAAATCATAAGCTAAATTTTTTCTGAAAATAAAAAAAATAAAACAATTTCTCAATTAATTAAATTCCACAAAAACACACAAATTAACTTTGATGTGAGGTCAGCTGAGAATTATACAACTTACTCAATATTCCGTTGATGACATTGTTGTCTACCCATTTCTTCTAAAATATATGTATATAAATATTTGAAAAATTTCTTTTTAATTGTACAAAGTGTACAAGTTTTGTTTAAGCCTTTTTGTTTTTTTTTTTGGCATAATTACCAAAGAACAAGCGCGATTTGTTGCTGCATCATCGAATGGCTGTGGCTGCTACTGTTGCGACTTCCTGTTTCTGACAGTCTGTTGAGTCCTTTGGCTGTTGCATATTCAACAGCTTCTTCAAGCAAAAATATTACATAATTATACAAAGTAAGGCAAACACAACAAGCGGCAAGGACTCAAGGACTGGGTACAAGTGACTGACTGGCGTTTCGGTGTTTGATGACCCTGTTTATGAATACGTTAGCATTAATTAACTTTGATTTAATTAAACGTTGCACAGGCTAAGGTCTAGAACCAGGCCCAGGCCCCTAACCAAGACCCAGAACCTGGTCACTTTCAAGGCGCCAGTTGCCGCCTCAACTTGACTTGTCTTGACTTGGCTCTGATCCTACTCCTGTTGCTCGCTCCTTGTTAATCTTTTAACCAGTCGTTGGCGCGTTGCGCCTTTTGCGGTTTGGCGCCAAAGTTGGCTGCCAAAAGCGGCCAAGTGGAAGCAACAGCAACTGAGCAGTCAGAACGTGGGGGCAAACTGAATGGAGACCTGGGCCACGGCCGCTTCTTTTCACTCTTGGCACTCTTCAAGTGGAAAATCCTTTTGCCTATTTACTTGGCCTTAACAAGTCAACACCGAAGGCGTTGTATGCCACAATGCCGCACTCTGTTGTCTTTTTGACTGAGCTTTAATGTATTTATCTTTATATTTTTTTGGACTATACTTGGACTACTTGTTGACAAAGCTGAGAGATTTCCAGAAATGATTAAGATATATTTATATATAAAACTCTAAATTTTAGACAGACTAGCTCGATATCTTGGTTAATATCCTATGAAACTCTTTAAATAATCCTCGCTTGAATTTTGTAAAATCCGTGTTTAATATTACGACTTAAAATCAATGAGAACTTGTAGTACAAAGTAGAAAATCTCATTTCTATATACACCCTATCCAATTCTCCACTTTAGATCTCATTTCATATGCGCTTTGATTGTGCCTACTTACTCTCCTCACTCTCTTCTACTTTTTGTGTATATTTTACGAGATGCTTTTATAAATTAATTAATTGGCCTGCGGCTGGTCAACAACGGCAACTGGCAAATAAATAAGCAAAAATATTTGCTTTAATTTATGTTGGCAAGTGGCACAGTGCACTGAATCCCCGCTCCAATTGAAGCTAAAGCTGAGACTGAAATTGGAACTGTGTGGACTGAGAGGGAGGAGGAGGGACCCTTTGCCCTAGATACTCTCACTCAACCTGGCTGACTGTCCTATCCTATCCGGGCCTGTGTGCCTGATGCCATTTACAAATTGCATTAGATTTAAGCGCGATAAAAACGCGGGACGCGTTCACTTGGCATGATTTCGACTTATTTGCACTTACAAAAGGCCAACCAAATAGGGGAGAGGGAGGGTGGTAGTACAGCCTGGTAATATTTTCCACGCCTTGCACATTTTATAAAACTCAACGCTGTGGACTCGCTGCGACCGCGGCATGTAGAACATGGTTAATTAGCAATTAATGAAGCGATAATGAAGCCAAGATAAACGACAACGCCGACGACGAAGACGATGAGGATGAAGATGAGGATGAGGATGATGAGGAGGAAGATGATGATGATGATGACAACGAGGCTGTTGATGTGGCACCAAGGGAGCCTGGATGGGGCCAGGGAGTCACACTTTGATGCTGTCGAAGACTTTGGCAGGCCGAGGCCGACACCGAGGCCTCATCAGCTTGTGGTTGGTTCTGTGTGTGGCTCCAATGGCCTTGACGAGGATTCCGCATGGAGGATGCGGCTAAGAGGGTGCTGTCGGTTGGTTTAGCTTGCTTTTTTTTTTGGTTTTTTTTTTTAAATTTTGTTGTAGGCTGCTGGGCATAAGCTGCTACATTTTTTGTTTATTTTGTATTTTTTTTTTGCCTTTTTACTAGCCAGCCTTAAAATAAAATGTGTTTTCTTTTTATTTTTTTTTACTGTGTGTGTGTGTGTTTTGGTCTCGCGAAATTGTATCATTTCCTTGGAAAAAATCTTTTTTTTTTTTCTTCTTTTCAGGTTAATTAGTTTGCCGGCGCTGGGCATGAAAGTTTCCTGTCACTTGCAGTGGCAAAAGGCGTTGCCAATTAGAGCTTGCTGCGAAGGTTAAGAGCTGAAGCCTGAAACTGGCCAAAGCAATGGCCTTGGTCAGCTATTGGAGCAGATTTAAATTAGATAGAAATTAAATACGTCGAGTGTTTGAAATATTTGTGAAGTTTGCACTAATTATACAGTGATTCCAAAGCGCAAAAAGAGTATATTGAATTTTGTGATCTAGCAGAGGGTTTTTAGTTTTCTATACTTGATTAGAATCAATAGGCGAGTTGAAAAATTCTTTTAATTTATAGTCCTAGAAAAAAATTTTTTTAAAGGATTTTTTTTAAGCATTTGTTTTAATCATTTCTTTTAATCATTTTTTTTAATTTATATAGTTTTAGTACTAATTTTTTTTTTGCACTTTTAGATGGGTTTTTTGCCTAATAATTAGGATTCGAAAATAACTGCACTATCTTATTTCTAAACTTATTTAATTTCTCACAAATTGGTATTATTTTATGCATCAGTATTGGTCCCATAGTTCATTTTTGTAATTATTATTTTATTATATTTTTTAAGGGATGAAATAAATACGATTTGATAAAAGGATTTCTTATACAAGTCTGTATTCAATTAGCAATTAAATTTCAATAAGAAATATAATATAAATTCAGGGAATTTTTGACAGACATTGCAATGTACATCCTTCCATTTAATATAAATAAATTTAATTTATTTGCTAATAACTAAAATATAAGATTCTTTAGATCCATTGAATAATTTTATTTTCTTGAAATAACTCACAAAATATTTAGATATTTTAAATCTGTATAATATTAATTTTAATTTGATTTATCTTGGTTGATTGCATTCTGTTTGTATTCCAAAGTATTCTATGACCAAAGTATTCAATTATTTTGGAATGTATGTATTTCTTATCCTGCCACCGTATCGGCCTCCAATTGCTTTTCTCATTTCGAGTCTGGCTCTTAAGCCTCTAACCAGCATAATTTAATTTTTTTTTTGCCACATTCAAACATTAGATGTAGACAACTCTGGCGAATCTGCTGGTTTCTCTGCCTTATGACAGCATTACAACAACAACAACAGCAACAGCAATCCCAAAATGCGATCTAATTTTCATGTTATTTGATAGAAAACTCTTGTAGGTATCCGTCTCTGTTGTTGCAGCTCTGCTGTTGCTCTGTGCAGTCATGCCAAGAATTTATCACAGAGTTGCAACTTTAAGTTGCATCACTTGCCAGAGCACTGGGATTGAGATGGGGGGTGCAGCGTGGCTATATGGCCTGGCTAACATGAACTGTGGTGGATGCTGAATGTACAGTGTGTACCCAAACCACCGACACCACCGACACCACCGCCGCCTCTTTGAATATTATCAAAAATGGTGTATCTGAAGCTGAAGCTTCCTGAATCTCGTCTCGGGTATGGCAAACATGCTCATAGTTGTTGTTGTTGTTGTTGTTAACCATGGATATGCTTCCCTGGCGATCGTAACAACAGCAACTGTTGCTGCTGTTGCTGGCGCTGTACGAGATTAAACAATGATTGCATTTTCATTTGCATTTTAAGTCACGGTGCAAGAAAAACCAAAGCATAAAAAGTCGAGGGTCGGCAGATCTCGCTTGGCAAGTGTTGTTGCTCTTTATGTTGCTATAGCCGTATGGCAGCAACAATTGCTGTTGCTATTAGAGATGGGCGCATATTGCAGTTTTGATAACTCCACACTGAGACTCGTGTCACGCAACCAGCTCCAGTTGCAAATGCAGCTGCTTTATTGCTGCTTGACTTCTTGGGGGCCCGGAGAGACATAGAGAAACAGGTTTGCCCCAAAACTAAACACATGCCGCCAGCTTCTCCTGGCTAAGATTGAAATGCAAATCAGTTAATGGTGTTCCTGATGCTGTTGCACTGTTGCAAGGGCAAACAGCTCTTATTGTTGATGTACGTGTTTACCTGCTGTTGTTATATATAATTGCCTAGGCCCAGGCCAACTGAAATTGCTTCCTAGCTGTTGGCTCTGTCGCATTACGGGTCATAGCCATAACTCAAATGGCCAAATACTTGGCTTTAATGTGGCTTCACGCTCATAAAAATGAAAATTTGTGCGACAGTCTTTTTTGGCAAAATCCACGCCTGGACCCGACTCTAATCTTTGGCATGTAACAGCTGCTCTTTTTTGGTTTTTTTTCGCTTTTTTTTTCGGTCTTGTTGGTCCTTTGGTCTGTGCTCACTCATCTCGATTACGAGGTGTAAATTTACTGAAGCACATAAAGCCATTTGGCGAGAGCGTCGCTCTCTAATCCCAAGCCCATGTCCAGCTCAAAAGCCAATTCATATATTTACCGTTTTGCCACTCGACTTTAGGGGCCGTATTATACGCTTAGCTTTTTGGCCATTTGCTACTAGGGTCTGAGACCATCATCATCATTTGAGGGGGGTAAAGCTTAATAAATTCTGATGTTATGCGGATTGATGTTGCCGCCACACACATTTATGTGACTCATTTAAAGAGGAGCTCAACATGTTGCATCGCATTTGATAAGTGATGTAGCTGCCACATATATCCTGCTACAGTTGATTACAGTTGAGAAAAAGAAAAAATTCATAAATAATGTTTACACTTAATACTTAAAAAATATTAGAGATAAGATGGATATGAACAGAGAGATACTAAAGTAGTGTTACTATAAATACAATTATTTAAAATAAATACAATTATTTAAAATAAATATAAAAAAATAGACTTTTGTCTTTAATTGCCGCTTCATTAAATACATTTAATTCTTTCATATTTACTTATTTATCATATCACAAAAGTGAGCTAAAAATAATCTTCTATCTGACAACTTAAAATATTCCGAAATTCATTCGTAATCTTTAAAAACTTACAGAACATCCCACTTATTTATTATATCTTAATTTTCTCAACCAACCTTTAGGCATTTTTTAATCTAATTGTTAAAAGTAGTTGGTATTTTCAATCAATTTTTGTGCTCGGAGAACACAATTTAAACAGCCATCAAACACACCACCACAGCATTTTCCATCTTAGTCAATCAACACTATAAATTTAACGCTTGCTTTTGCAACCTTTATGTTGCACCAAAGTTGCCTCTACCTTCTCCCCCCCAAAAGTAAACACGCTGCACACGTTGCCCAGCAACTGCAACGAGTTTAGGTTAAACAATCTATAAAATACAATCACTTTCAACAGGAAAATCAACAGAAAGAGCAAACACAAGTCCAGGCACTTCTTTGGTCTGCCCTTTAAATCATGTTCAGATCTTTCGAAGATGGCAAAAAAAAACGTGCCTAGATCCTGACTCTTCTGGTTGATGCTGCTCCACAACTTGCAGACGGAGCTGGGAGCATTTTTTCTATATGTTTTTACACAAAGAGCGTAATTATGGGTTCGAAGTATCTTTGCCAGCATCTCATGATGATCGACATCGCCAGTTGCGAAATATATGACCGAAAACCTGATGAAAGGGCAGTTAACTGCCACTTGGGCCGCCGGAGCTGCATATGGGAGCGCTTTATATAGTCGTGCATTATATTTTAACATAGTGTTTTTTTTTTTGATTTTTTTTGTTTTTGTTTATTGTTGTTATTGTTGATAGTTACCGCCCACTAAACTGGCATGCCGCCATGGCTGTGTAAATAGCCAGGAATGAGAGAGGAACGAGTTGCCAAAGGCCACAGTGTGCCGCTTGGGCTTTGATGATGAAGTGAACCAACCAAATGACTGTGACGTTGGTGTAGGAGCCGCATTGTAATGTGTGGTGGTGGCCAGAGGGCAAAGGTTGCAACAGCATCCAACCAACAGAAAACAAAAGACGTGTGCAGTAAGTGTTAATGTTGCATAAACTGAAATTGAGGGGAGAGAAGTTTAAAAAAACACTTTTAGCTAATCCATTATTAGATTTTTTTATTTTTTTTTTTATTTTAAAATTTAGTCATAAAGGGGTAAGAAAATAACTGAAGACTGGATGAGTGTTAGATATAGGAACTGGATCTGTAGATGTAAAATAGAAAAAAAACAAATATGAAATTATTTAGTTAATTAAATGGTTTTTAGGGTGTCGAATATGGTTTCATCTGTGGAAGGATTTTAAAATGTGAATTAAAAATGTGAAAATATTTTATTATAATTTTAATTTTTTTTAGCTTGTTATAGCTAACAGCATACGTAGTAAAACAATTATCAGTTTATTGTCGAAAGGGCAATTTAAAAACCTAACTTTAATATTTAAATTTATTTTTTGCTTTGCCTCATACAATGCTAATTCTCTGCCAACTAAGCAAACTGCATAGAAATGAAGCCTGACGTCTGGGCGTGGTTTAACCATTAAACTATTTATATAATTATACTAGCATTATTATGCTCCATCTGACTCAGACCCAGGGCGTAGCAGAGTCAAATCCCCAGTGCCATTAGCAATTCAACCAGAGAGCTGTCAACTGCAGAGCAGCAAAACACAAGAAACTTAAACTACCCTCACCTTATTGGAAAAGAAAACTGAATGCGCAATTTAAATGAAAAATAGGAGGAAAATTTTACTAAATGAAAATTCATTGAAGAGTAAAATTACGCACTAGGCGAATTGTGTGAGCTCTTCGTCGGGCTAATGAATTCAAATGAGCTTTCAACTTTATATACAACCAACACTTACTTTAGTAGATTGAGTGGCTACATATTAATTACAACAACAGTTAAAAGCCGCCAACGAGGCACATGAAACAAAAAAAAATATAAAAAAAAATCATAACAGCTGTGACGTAACAAATGAGGCCAGCGGGGGGTTGCCCGCAGTTCTTTGCAACCACTTCAAATTGCCATGCAACTTTTTTGTTAGCAGAATTAAGACATAAAAAACATTCTGTGGGGGGTTGCAACCCCTAAACACTAATGAAGCTATCAGCTCACACGTACCTTAACAGTTACAAAGAAATTTTAAGTGTGTTTACCGAGGACATAAATTGAAAAACTGACCATATGAGTTGCGAGTTATGTTACACAGTAACTGGGCCAGCTTTGATGTTGTGCCTCCTAAGCATTTGTTCAAATATTTGCAAGGCCCGGAGAATGAAAGAAATCCCCCTAAAAAAGGAGTGTATAGAGCGGTTTAAAGAAGAGATAAAAGTCGAAGCACAGTGGGAAAATGAAAAGATTTATGGGATAATTATCAAAGCGAGTGATTCCTAAAATTGATAAACAAATAATTAAACAAAAATGAAAGTGCAAAGAAACTTTGAATTTACTCTCTTTAAACAATAAATTGTTTATTAAAATATGTACTATTTTTCAAGAAAAAAAAATACAGATTACAAAAAATAAAAAGAGTGTAACTTAATAATATTTTAAATGCAAATATAATATAGAATATTATTATACGAATAATTTTTTCGTAAATTTTAAATAAGTACCTATAATTTATAATGATTTTCCATAAAAATTGTCGAGAGTATTTTATAGTTCTCTCTTAAAAAACTTCAATAAAATTTTAGATGCTAAAAATTCACGAAAAGAATAGTTTTTTCGGCAGCCAACAAATTCAACTTTTCATTTTTCAAATTCCAAAAATTGATCCAGCTAGATTTATGTAAAAAAAAGGTATTTTTGTCTCAAAAATTTCTAGATTAAATCGACAGATCTCTTCCGAAAAGTATTTAAGAAAGCGTTCCCTATATAATTTCAGTTGACGTTGTTCGGCGTATACATTTATTGGCTAAACAAGTGTTAGTCTTCTGCAATATCATGTTTGACTAGAATTAGACCACTGTGCAGCAGCAGTTTGAACTGGCAGCCAAAAGGCGCAGAGTAACCACAGCGAATCAAGTGAGTTTTTTATGCGGGTCACCCTCCATCTTGGCATATAATGATTTGTAACAATACAAAAAAGCAACAGCTAGTCAACAAATATCAAAAAAAAAAAAAAAGGAAAAAGACCAATGCATTATCGAGCCGCCGCAGTACAATAATGTTAACGAGCAGCGCTTCCAGAGATTACAATCAGTGACATAAGGCGCTGCAGAGCTCGCAAAGGATGTGTATTCCTGGCTACGGGCTGGGTTCGATTCGTTCGTCGCTTTGGCAAACTGGCAAATGGACTTTGGTGCATAATTTGAACCCACAGCTGCTGCTGGTCCAAAAGTCGAACTCAGATTTATCGTGGCCAGCATATGGGCGGGTTGTGCCCAATCAATGCAATTTTGCGGATGTGGCATATGTTGGGTCAAGTGCTGCCACTGATTAGCTTTGAGTGCAGGCCACTATAAAACCAAAAGAGCCAAGTATTAATCAGCTACTAATTGCAGCCAATAACCAGCTAAGCTTATGACAGCGGCAACAACCTAAAGTGACAAACGATCTACAGACCTTGAAAGAGCCAAACTGATAATCTAAACTAACCAAAGGCCACTTAAGTAGCTTTAAAAAGTTCACATAATTATGTTGCTTGCGACAAAGTTGTTATTAACCGGTTTTTGCTGTATCAACAATTTGCATAACAAAAAAAACTAAACAACAACAAATAACAACAAACCACTGTGCAGCCAACTTTAGTGCATTGATTAAGCGCATTATTTCGACGGTTTTCAACTGGCTCGTTGGTCTAGGGGTATGATTTCCGCTTAGGGTGCGGGAGGTCCCGGGTTCAAATCCCGGACGAGCCCAAGTTGTAGTAATTTTTTTTTTTTTTTTTCTTTACAGAAATTTTAATGATATTTATAGACTGCTGATAAAAAAACAGCACAAGATTGTTTTGATAAAAAGTATATAAAATTGTTATGTGCAATATTATTTTTATTTCCAAAGTTTAAACACTTGTTGAAGTTCACAACATTTATAATATTGCTTAACAAATAATTGTTAAGATTTATGTAATTTATCATTTTCCAAAAAGTGGTTTTCATAATTAAATAAATAGGTTTTTTAATGCTTGATAGTGTTCAACAAACAACTAGAAATTTTTGTATTTTTTATTTTGAATTTTAAGGCATACGGGGATCGCCAAATATTCCCATTGTGACCTTGTTTATCTATTAAAAAACGACTAAAAATAGTACACATTTATATTGTTTCGCATTAGTCATCTATATTATTATTATATGCTGACAAGATACCCATTACTCTGCTATGAAATCACAGACAAACTAAAGTTTAAATCAAGCCGTGCACTGCTTGCAAATAAAGCATTTTAGCTTTATCGCAAACTAGCAAAAAGTTTAAATTTTTTGATTTTTTTTCGCTTTTTACAGACAGTTTCAATAGCCAATATATTAATTAATTTTTATTAATTTATGTTTTCCATAAACTTATAACAAATCTTCACAAATCTACCTTAAATACATAATTTAGCTAATCGCAATTAACTTTGAACTTCACACGCAATGTGAACTGAAGCAAAAATCTCCATTAATAACTTAAGCTGTCTATGCATCATAAAGCAAAGCTTAACAATTATCCAAATGATATATGGCCTCTTAAATAATATGAACAATTAAAGGAATACAATTACCTAGACTTATGAAAGGGAGGAAGGTCACATATGGTAAATCCAGCAGCCCGCACAAAGGCAAACGGATTCGATTACCAGACGACACTGACAGGCTGAGAGAGAGACAGATGAATGCTGGGATTGGGAGTCGGCTGGAGCACTTTAACTGCTCATGTCTGGCCCTAGCTTCGACCTGGTCGGGCTTTGTGGCTATTGAAAACCGACGCCCCACAATGCAATCGAGACAACGCAGACACAGAGATCCCCTTTCCGTCTGGAGCATCCAATGAATTTATATGCATTGAAAATTAACACAACAAACTTTTTGGCTTGGCTGGCCAAAAAGCCGAAGCTGTCCAAAGGGGTAAAAAGGGCTTATGTCTGTCATTACCGTTTAAAATGCAGAGAGAGACCAAAATCCATTTGCCTGCCACTGGATGTGGATGTGGATGTAAGAGTTGGTGCTGCGCATGTATCCCATTTAGGCTGATGTATCCGATTGCAGCTATAACAGCTGGAAGCACGTAAATCCCATTGTTTCATGCGTTTTGCATGAGGAGTTTGAAGTGACTGCGCTGTCGATTTCATTGCCATAGCCGCAGGCGACCGATTTTGCTGTGGGACTGCATTTGATAGCCCTAGCCCCCCCGCCCCGACATGTGTGCTAGAGTATTGAAATACTCTTTTTACAACTGACAAACGCATCCAGAGTAGCCACAGTAACGCCGGGGTGGCAGGCGGGGGTTAGCCAGCCTGTGGTTACCTCATCTTGGATCGAAACACGCTTTCCCTCAACCCCTACCCTACCGCCGCCTGGTCTTTTTTGCCTGCGGACACTGCAATTGACTTGAACCCGTGGCGCATCAATTGTTGACTGCGGTTTGTGTGATTTTTATGATGTGGCCCCCAGGGCAACAGAAACAACAGTAATAACAACTCGACAACTTACTGCAAAGAGTTCGTTTTGATTGCCCTGCCGGAAGAGCCGCTCAGGTTACATTTTAACAACGTTTAGCCAAGCATTAAATGGCCACTGAAATTTGAGGCGAAGAACAAGTACAGTAAAAACTGCTTGAGAACAAAGTCCAGAACATTTTTTTATTGATATAACAAATATTATAAATTGAAATTATTTATTTTATGAATATTTTCCATGCCTATAAAATTTCCAAAACTGTAGAAATAAAATAACAATTATTTTAATATAATATTATTTTTTTAAAAGTATACAAAATAACATTTTTTTTTTTTGAATTTGTTTATCTATATTTACATCTGCCCATGGGTAATTAAATTAAATATTATGATACAATAGCAGGGAATGTAATAACAAAAACATTTATTAAAATTATAAAATTTATTTTAACTTTTATTTAATTATTTAAAAACCATTTCTTTTTTTTTTTTTGGAATTTTTGAAGTAATTTCTACTGTTCACATACTTGTGTTGGCAACTGTAATATCTGTTTAATCTAAATTTTGTTTCACATAGCAACAAAAAATACATTTTGCTAGATCGCGAGCTTTTTAAACATTTGCACATTCACACACACGCACATGTTCGAGCACTTACACATTTGTTTGTATATTTTTAATTTTCTCTCTTTTCCTCTGTTTGCCATTCGCCTTGCTATCTAACTTTTTTTTTTTACATTTGTTTTGTTGCTTGTTCTATAAATAGCACGCTCTCACTAATACTAAGGCAAGCAGCAGTTTGTCATTTCGCTCGTCGCTTTCAACATGTCAGGATGGCCGAGCGGTCTAAGGCGCCAGACTCAAGAGCTGTAAAACTCTTGCCCTTCATAGAAGGGCTGTTAGATTGAGCGTTCTGGTCCTCTCTGAGGGCGTGGGTTCGAATCCCACTTATGACAAATAATTTTTTTTTTTTTTTATATTTTTATTATGAATTTATATTTTTTTTACACACACAAACATTTGGGCATTTTATGAAGTGAATAAGAGTATTGTAAACATACAAACTGTTATATGAACTATTCGAAAAGTGAATATAATTATTTTGTCGCATTTATATATTTTTCTCACATATAAAAACATATTTACATTAACAGTAACAACTATCAGTAGCAAGTTTAGTTGTATTTTCATTTCTCAATATATTTTAACCACCAACCTCAACACAAAATTATAACTGACAAAAGAGGAATCCGTCAAAAAAGCCAAATAACTAATCTTTTTAATACCTTAAAGATGCTTATTTCAAATATATTTTTTAATATGTACTATATACATTTTATATATAGAAAATTTAACCATGAAAACGAATTTAAAAAGATCTGTTAATATTCTATGTATTTATTTTTGGCTTCTGATTTTAATTCTAGCATTGATCCTTAATTATACTGAAAATATTTATCGCTTGACCGTTAACATGTCAGGATGGCCGAGCGGTCTAAGGCGCCAGACTCAAGAGCTATAAAGACTCTTACCTTTCATAGAAGGGTGGTGATTGAGCGTTCTGGTCCTCTCTGAGGGCGTGGGTTCGAATCCCACTTCTGACAAAATTTTTTTGATGCAATTTTTTCTTAGATTAAATAATTGACAATAAAATCCATTTTTAATATGGCATAAACTGTCAGTTATATTTTTGCTGAGAATTAAATTAATATATATAGAAACTGAAATTTTTTTCATAAGCATGTGTTAGCTAACACTTTATTTATAAACAATATACAATTAAAGAAAAAGCTTATTTTTTGCACTATTTATAAACAGTTACAAATGTATTTAAATAGCTGGTCGTAATGTATTTTCATTACCCCGTCGATCATTTGAATTTTCCCTATTCTGTCGTGAATTTTAGAAGCACCTCTCGCACATGTCAGGATGGCCGAGCGGTCTAAGGCGCCAGACTCAAGAGCTAATCTCTTACCTTTCATAGAAAGGTGTGTATGAGCGTTCTGGTCCTCTCTGAGGGCGTGGGTTCGAATCCCACTTCTGACAAATAATTTTTTATTTTTTTTAATTTATATTTATTGTAAACATGTGCTTGTAGTACAATGTACATTATGTAGTTCCTTAGTTAACATTTAGTTTATTACTTTTCAAGATATTAATAGACTTTAAAGCTGATGTTTTGTTTTGCAGCTGTTTTCACTTTCTGAACTACCCTGTCGATAAGCCTGCATCTCATAAAAGAATTACATGCTGTGCCACCTTAAAACCCAGCACGCCTGCAACTACTTAATTAGTTTGGTTTTTCCTTTTCCTTTTTTTATTGTAAAGACTATCCCAACACGTGTGTGTGTGCAGCTATTGGAGAACTTTTCACTCTCTCGACTACACTTGAATGCACTTGTTAAAGTTGTGAGCTGTGCTACCTACGTTCGGTTAGCCACAACAACAATAAGAGAAAAGACACGCGTGGCACAATGGGCACGCAATCATACCCTGCCCCATACTCTTCTCCCTCAACCGCATCGTGCAATGGGCAACTCGAAACTCAATTTAAATCCAGTGCATATGCAAAGTGTCACGTAATTTCAATTACATAGCATGGAAAACGCATAGAAGAGAAGCAGAGAACTGAAGAGAAATAAAAAAAAACTCACGCTCAGTTTATAAACTAAGTCAAGAGCGACAATGGTGCGTCGCATGCCCCCACAGTGGGCGCCACAACGCGTGTTGCATGTCAATCATGACTGCACTTGTTGTCCCCCCAACCGCTCAGTGAAGAAGTAGGAAAGTGTGTGTGAGAAGTCTATTGACTTTGGACAACAATGGAGACGTGGCTTAGTGACCCATAATGCGTTTGCCAAGAGTCGAAAATCCCTCTTTCTCCACACTCTTTCTCTTTTGTGGCTTGTAATCTACATCTCAAGCGTTTCGCCTACGCCTTGTCCGGATTTCCAGTGCACTGTCAATGTGCAATGTCGCGTGTTGCCTTAATTTTGTATATACTCTACTATTTTATTAGATTATATATCGGGTATTATTGCCGTAAATATGAAATTTAAAATTATATATTACATCTGACTTTAGATACACGAAAAACTATTTAAAATACATTTTAAAAAATCATTCTTATTTTTACCAATATATAGATTTAATTCTTTATTTAATTTAACTTTAATTTCTTCAGAATGTAACTGATTTGCAATTTGGCCGAGTTGTGGCTTTTTTTGTTTTGTTTTTAGTAATTTCAGAATTTTTCCAATTTTTCCAGTGCAGATATCTCGAGTCCTGTAAGGACTATCGTTTTTTGGGATGCATTTTCTGATTTGGCAGGAAAGGGACTATATTTTGAGCAACTTGTCCAAAAAGTCGAGTAATAGCCGTTTTTTTGATTTCAGGTCGTTCATAAAAAACTAAAATTTTTAAATTAAAAACAATTTAAAAAAATGGCAAAATAACATTGAAATTGGTCCAAGAAATATTTTAATATAAATATCTTGCAATAGAATCAAGTAAATTTATTTAAAAAATGACCAAATAACATAAAAATTTGTCTAAGAAATATTTCTAAATAAATATCATATATAAGATTATTATTATTATTTATTTTAATATAACTAACTTTCAATAGAATCAAGTAAATTGATTTAAAAAGTGACCAAATAATATAAAACTTTTTCAAAAAAATATTTTTGAATAAATATATAAAGGACTCTAGAATCAAATAAATTAATTTGACAAATTAAATATCCATATAAAGAACAACTTGTAAACCATTCACCATAATATTAAAACTGCAAAAAAAAAGTATCTCAAGGTCGACCACTGCTATAAAACAATATTCTACCTATTTCCCTAACTATTTCCGTTTTTTTTCATTAAAAAAAATATCTGTAAAGTGACTAGCAATGCACTTGTCCGTGGCGGATTGTGTCGAGAGTACGGACATCAGACATGGCGTCGTGCTTCTGCGCAGCTGCATTTTTGGCGTAACTAATTTGTTGGCGTTACAAATCCGTTTTAAATGCAGCTTGTTGCTGCTGTTGTTTTTGTTGTACTAAAATTGATTTTGACTTGTTGTTGTTGCCGTTAACTCGCTTGACAAATGGACTTTTTGGTGCCGGACATTAACAACAGGTAGTGATGACCATGGTGGCTAACCACAAGCCCTTTGTTCCGCACTGCACAGCAGCACAAATGTTTCAAATGGCGGGGCGGCGTTACACGTTACACGTGTGTGCCACATGCAGTATGCAACATTCAACGTTTATACCGCGGCACCAACACCTGCCACATATCTGCTGCCATATCAATGCTCCTGTTGCATTTCGGGGGTATTTAGCGGTTTTCATTGCATCATTAATTTTGATGCGTTGCCTGGACAAAGCTGATTTGACGATTCGCATTTGTTTGGAGCTAAACGGGGTTGTGTTTTAAGGGTTTAGGAGTTGTGACTTACTTTTGAATTGATGTGAAACTGAGAGCACTAATTGGTGAATTTGAAAAAAAAAGAAAATATAATAAATATGATACAGAATCTTACAAGCCACTTTGCTACTATTTTTTAGATATTAAATCAATTTAAATATATTCTTTAAAGTATCCTCCACTAGAAGTATTATATTATTTGACCTTTGTCGGAGCTTCTTTTGTTGAAATTCCCTGCACTTTTCCAATAACCATAACCTACAAAAATGCATACAAATATTTCTCAACATTTTATGCCACTTTGTGTATGCCACATGCTCTCGAATAGACTACGAAAAAATCTACAATAAAATAAAAAAAAAATATATATATATATAAAATAAAAAGGTAAAAATCTTATGCTGACACTGACAAGTCGTGTGAAGCACACCTGCAAGAGTCAAGCGCAGACCACAAACAGAAACTGAACTGAAACTGGGGATTGGGAGCTGGGGATTTGGGTACTGGGAACTGGGGGTCGGGCGGTCTGCGAAACTGAAACATGTTGCAAAATGCAGCAAGAGAGGGGTCTGTCCGGCTGTCAGCTGCGTTGTGGCCTTAAAATGAGTGCAACATTGGCTGTCTGACTGTGTGCCACAGGCTGGCGTTGCGCCAAACTAGCAAACTTGAAGTAGCGCAGGCCGGGAAAGAAAAACAAATGCCAGAACATGTTGCAAGCCCCTCGTGCCTGCCTGCCTGCCTGCTGCCTGCTGCAACAAGCCTGAGGCCTTTCGCTACTTGAGCACACACACATATTGTGGGCCAGGGAGGTGCTGAGAGCCCAGGCCAAGGCATTGTCCTTTGCCACACCGCAGGCGCTGCGCGTGCACAACAACCACATGCCGTGTGGGGCAACATCGCCTTGGCGGCGGCGGCTATCCGTAACAATGTTGCACACTCAAGACGCGCCCGGTATTCGGCTAAGGCGATAATGTGACAAGGATAACGACCCAGCCAACCAGAAGGCTTGTTATCATGCCCCAATCCCGCGACATCTTCAGTTCCTCTAAGTTCTTACCTCAATGTGCGTAATGCGCTCATTACGTGACGGCATCGCATTCACCATCGACTGGCAAGTGGCTTAGGATCTGGGGGTTTTCTGGCTTGAATATTGTAGCTATTTCTTCCTCTCGCTTTACGGTTTGGGTTCTGGGTCCTGGGTTCCAACATTGAACACGACATGTTCATGCCAATTGCATTGTTGCTTTTCCTATTGGTTTCCCATCGTCTGCTGTGGCAGTTGCAGTTGCAATTGCAATTGAGGCAGCTAATTAGACAATTGTCAGTGTATATTGCTTTGAGAGAGAGAGAGAGACTAGATAAGGCAAATGGATCTACGCATTCAAGTTTTTCGGCTGATTGCTATTGGAATTTATTGTAAATTGATGGAATTGTTTTAAAGCGATGCAAAAATGAGATTGGGAATGTAGGAAATGCAGCGAAAAATATGCGGAAAATGGGGAGTAAAAATAAAGCCTCCGTCAAAGGTTTAAAGTCAAGGGAACCCTAGGAAAGTCGTTAAAAAAAGGCTAAACTGCATTTATTTAATAATTTCATATTATTCATAATTATCTTTACTCTTTGCTAATTTAATTAAATTAATAGTCTTGTGTATAACTTTATTTTTTGCATATATTTAACATTATCTTAAATTGCATTTAGTCTAGTATTTTAGCCTTGTGTCCAAGTGCATTAACCCTGTCTTTTACACATCACATGAGGTCCATATTCCCCCTTGTTTTTGGCTCAATTTACATACGACTAAAGAAAGTGCAGCTAATTAACTAAACTGCTCCCAATTAAAAGTTAATCGAGCTTGAAAGGCCTGAAACCGCCGACTTGAAAAAGTTGAAGCAGCTGCACTAATTAGCTTGGCTCTCACAAACAGATTCTACCAAAGATTTAAGACTGAAGACCGAACACTGGTGACTGGTGACTGGGAGTCGTTAAGCGTCGCTGTCACATGCCATAAATTTTCATAATTTGACAAAAATTGCACATAATTTCTAATACTCGGTAGAGGTAGGCTTATGACGATAAAAATCGCCTCGTTGCACAATCCTTGAATCAAAGGAGCGAGCGCTTGTACTATATATAAAATACACACTCTCTTCCTGGACTGGAGATGAGACTCACAGTGATTGCGGAGAGTTGCGGTCTATTAATTTGAAATGTCTTGAGATAAATTACTAAATGACTACCGCTTACGTGTGATCCATCCATCAATGCCATCATTAAGCCAAACATTTGACAGAAAACGAAACGAAACGACGACGTTGAAGTTGAGAGACGACGGGAATCGGGATTGAAGATGGCAACAGCAGCGGGAACGGGTAAGGAAACGGGTACGGAAACCAACTCAACAAGAGAGGAGCTGCTCATTTCGAAGCGGGAAAACGGGGACCCCACAGTGTGTCTGTGTGACATGACGACGTCGTCATCAACATCATCGTCGTGGATTCCTTGGGTGCGTCGTAGGGTGCTGCCAATAGGTAGATATAACCTACCTAGCCTGAGTCTACTATTCACAAAAGAAGCCGCCGCCGACATTGCCACATTGCCACCGCTGATGGCTCGTTGCAAAATAAAATAATTTTTGTGTTTGTCCCAGGCGGCGGCGGCGTCGTCGTCGGTTGCCGTCTGCACTCAGGCGTGTCCAGGTATTTGTTGTTGATTATGTTGATAAGTGGCCGCCACATATTTTCAACTGCACTTGTAATAATTTGTTTGCCACTCATGTTTGTTTTCTGCTTCGCTGTAATCAATGCCAATGTGAAGTGAGGCAGATTGAAGCTACCCCAAGTGGAAGCTTGAGTCACATTCCAAACTGGCTGAGGAGCTGTGGGAGCCTAAGGTTGGCAAATCGTCACCCGACTTCCAGGAACTCTTCTCCTCCACTCGAACAACGCTTTTTTTGATTGCGTGCGTTTTGTTCTGGGTTCTCCAACGTGCGGGCTTATCTTTTGATTTTTTTTATTTTATTTTATTTTTTTTTTTTTTTTGGTATTTTAATGAGTTTGCGGAACATTTCATCTAAAAAGGTCTAACATGATGTTATTTTTATTTTCATGCACACGACCTTTGGTAAAAGTTTCGTTGTTATTGGCAACATTTTAGATGAACTTCAGTTGCAGCTTTGATGTCTCCATGGGATTTGTACTCAGTGTGCACTCGGTGTGTCCAAAAGAAATTTAACAGAAATCGAAAGTCTTATATTAGCTGCGATAATTTCCTTTATAGAGTTGGAATTTATAAAAAGTTAATAGATAATCGAATTTTAAATATTACAAATTACCATTATCAAATTTTATTGAGAGTTATATTGCTCTACACTATTTTATATTGAAATACATAATTTATACAGAGATTTATTGATTTATATTTAATAATAAATAATATTAAATTATAAATAAAATAAAATAATAAATTAAATAAAATAATATATAAAATAAAATAATAAATAAAATAAAATAAAATAAGGAATAAAACAAAATAATAAATAAAATAAAATAATAAAATAAATTAAAATAATACATAAAATAAAATAATAAATTAAATAAATAATATATAAAATAAAATAATAAATAAAATAAAATAATAAATAATATAATAATAAAAATAATAAATAAAATAAAATAATAAATAAAATATAATAAAATAATAAATAAAGTAAAATAAGAAATAAATAAGCATATATTAAAAAAGAATAAAAAATAAATTAATAAATAAAATAAAAGATTGTGAAAAATGTTGCATACTTATAGGCGCTGTATGTGGCACACTTGTGTTATTCCTGCAATTCCCATCCGGCTTTAACAATAGTATATAAGGCCTACAGGTTTCTGGAAATAAATTATTTTTATTTTTTTTATTTTTTTTTTTTTTTGTAAGAAAAAAGTTTAATTAATTTCTAATATGAAGTGCAAAAAATATTTTCGATAAATAAGCGCAATGTTCTTACATTCACGGGTAAAATATTTAAAAAAAAAGTTTTTCTTCTTTGTTTTCTTTAATTTTAAGGCATACGGGGATCGCCAAATATCCCCTTTGTGACCTTGTTTATCTGTTAATTCAGCCTAATAAACAGAATAAACTTTAACTAAATTAAATGGTTCCTAATTTCATATTTAATATATTATTAAAATATTTGATGACCAAAATGTACATTTACAGTAATTATATTTTAGGGGTAGAACTTGGCATTATTTTAAACTATTTTCTGATTGAGTAATATAAGTTTTTATTGCAATTGCTTGGCTGTGAATCCTTTAAAATTGATTTCCAAAAAAATTTACAATTTTATGCAATAAATTTGGGCAAAACGTTTAAAATTTAATTGTTTATTATTTTACTGTGCGTAAGGTGTATGGAATATCGATATTGTAAATTAAATAATATTAGGAGTATTCATTACAATGAACAACGTAAATCAATTATCAAGGAGTACTCAAAATTCATGGTATTCAATAAAAATCTTAAATTTACTTAATCTTATTTTTAGCTGCAGTAAACTAACTAAATGGTTCCTTTGCCCAATCCATCTTAAAATTTCACATTTCCTCTCCATTTTCAGGTCCTGCACATAGCACACAGGACACTCAACGGAAGCAGAAAACCAACTCCTTTAGCTAGGACCTCACCTCAGCTTACCACATGCAACAACTCAACTGAAGTTTTGGTATTTTTGCCTAAGTGCAACATGGACCATCCTCTATCAACCTGGCTATACACACACATACAGATTCCAGGTAAGTAAATTTTATGTTTTATTATATTTAGGTCAAAGTTTTTAATAGTTTTGCATGCAGTTGAACTTTTTGTTGGACCACAACAAAGTAACTTTTATGGATCGCTCCTCGTTGCACGGAGCCTTCACATGAGTATATCACAGATACTCTGGTAATGGAAGGAGATTTCCTTTAAATCCTAGTTTCGGTTGCTTTTCATACTACTTAATTCAATTTTCGGGGCAATTTCTATTTATTTTATACCCAGTTCTGTGTACAGTGCCGCATGCCGCATGCCTGGCAAATCAATTACAAAAGCCTGCCCCACATTGGTTGCATTTAACGGCTTTTAATTGCAACGAACCGCACGAAAATGTCAACGGCTTCGGCTTTGGCTTGGCATATTTTTTGGCCTTTTGCTTGGTCCGTTTCGGACCCTCTTGAGGTCTGCAGGTGCTTTTGGCTTTAGCTTTTGGCTGGCTGCAGGTAAAACTTTACTTTTTTGTATTCAAACTCTGCTCTGCGGCTAACCTAGAAAAAACTAAAACAAATGCAATCTTTTTAGTTTTGGTCTTATTTTGTACCCTGTAGCTATAAAATTTGGGTATAACTTTTATATCAGTTGAGTTTGGGTTGAGATGGCAGTTACTGCTCGAAAATAAATATCTCTGAAGATATTTTTGGCTTCAAAATTCCAGAAGTAAGATTCGATAATATTGCCTTAAGAAAAGAATAATATATAAATAGAAATTTATACCAAAAATCAGAATCAGTAATTAAAATGTTTTTCTTTACTTATTTCCCTCAAATGACTAAAGAGAATGTTTAAATAATTTTTAATAAATATTTAAATCTTAATCTAGGGTATCTCTTGGCCAATTTCGATTGCACTTTTCATACTTGTTTTTCATGTACTCGTTCAGGTTTTTTTTTTCTTATATTTTTCGGTGCCCGCATTTTGTGAAAGGCACAAAAAGCACGTTGATGTCGTTGCTATCGTCGCCGCTTTGAGATTAGTTACACTTGTGCTCCATTTAAATGGCCTGGCAACTAAATTATGCGAAGTTCTATTTTTTTCGTACTTTTTGTGGCAAGCAGCCGTTGCAGCAGTTAACAGAAAAGTTTTTTTTTTTTTTTGCAGCGACTTGCAAAGAAAAATAGAAAGTGAAAGACGCGCGGCCAGACCCAAAAAAAGCTAAAAAAAATTGCAATCAAAGTGTTTTTCCATTTGATGTCGACGCCGCCCTTTCCCTAGGCATCTAGGCATCTCGGCATCTCTCGGCACCTAGGTGAATGTCGCTCAACCTATAAAAGAAACTTTCGCCAGGAATTCTGGGCGGTCAATTGATTTTATAGTTGTATATTTTGTGAGTCTTTTGCTATTGCTGAGTAGACACACTTTATAGAAGTAGAATATACTTTTACTATTGATTCTATAAACTGTTTTTGCCAAGAATAACTTTGTTATATATTTATACTTATTTTATAGAATTGCTGTGTCTGAAATAAATAATTTTCCTGCATAAAATTGCTGAGAATAATAAATAATATAAAGATTGCAGCTGCTGATTTTGATTTCTATTTCCTATATGCCTGTTTCTTTCCTAACTCGAAAATAAATGTTCAAAAATTAAAATTATATTTATCAATCTATTTCAAATTGTTGTCGAGGGATTTATCGCAAAATATATTTAAAAGTATGTATTTCTAAATAAAAGAATAATCAATCAAAAAATATCAAAAGTATTTATTAAAAAATCAACTTTCCCTAATATCCAGGTTTATTTCTCGTATTTCCTACAATAATAGTTTGCTTTAAAATGCCATTTGACATAGTCTATATATCTATATGTACAATTACTTAGTTCAACTATAAACAACTGGCATTAAAAGTCATTCCTCTGCATAAATCATTCATTGTAGAACACTTAGTTGTTAATACTAGTAGTAGCTTTCAACTAGTTACCTTCTAACTGCACAACTTGCAACAACCTAACCAGGGCAGTCTGTCTGCAACTCGGCAAAAAAACTGGGACAAAAATATATATATATATATAAGTTATGATTTAGAAATTAAAGTTTGCATTGTAAACTTTAGTGTGTGGGCGTGAGTGTTTGCTTTTATGGGATGGTGTTGCTGCAGGAAAGAGTTTTCAACATGAATACCATAAAAAAAAAACATCAAGCTAATGACAAAAGTATAAGAAGTTCTAACTGATCCATATGAAAAAGCATATATAAAAGTTAAGGACAAAAGTTGACTTTTTGTTGAAATATTCAAGTCGTTAAAGCATAGGGTATAAGGGGCATAAGTATAAATATAAATTTACATTTTAAGGAGCCTTCAACTTAACTATTTTATCTAAGAAATTAATATAGTGTTGTAAAACATTGTATACTTAATTAAAGTGCTGCATAGCACTTAAAGAACTAACAGACCTAGTTTATCTTATTTATATACTCTGTTTAATTGCGCAAACTAACTATGCTTTTTTATCACGTTGATAAGCAATGTTATCTAGCACATTCACCTTTTTTGCAGTAAGTGTTGGTAAATGCCACAAAGCAGCCACATGGCGTCCATAAAACAATTGCACTTGCATTTTAGCTCCATTTCAATGCCAAAATTAATATGCTCCCATAAACTACATAGAACGGCCAGTGCATGTACGTACAGACATGTATTTAGAGCCCCCACATTCCCTTGTTGCCTTTTGGCCAAGTTCTAAACCAAACCAGGAAGAACAAGAGCAGTTACAAGAACAAGAACAACGTTAGCCACAACTATGCACATGGCCAGGAATATTCCCTAGGTGAAAGTATGTGAAAGCATGCCATAAATCGTTTGCCGTGCTGCTCTGATGTTGTTGTAGTTGTTGTTGTTGTGGGTGGGTATACAACAGAGATAAACCCCTCTACACCACCCCCCCCTCTACCACACCACTGGGTGTTGGCTACAGCTACAGGCGATTAGAATTGATGTGGGTTACTAAGCAAACATGAAAGGCTATTACGTTAAGCGTTACGTTATGTTACGTTCCGTTGCGGCATTTTACGAGCTGCCTGCAACTTTTTATTGAAAGCGAAATAGTTTTGACTCCCGGCATGTCCATGAGTTATTTGTGGGGAATCACACAATCAGTCTAATTTGCCAAAAGGCAGATTGAAATGTTTGTTTTATTTTTATACATATTTTATTTAATAATAATTGATTAGATTGTTTGTCAATGCTGCTAATGATAATCATGTTAATGATTTCAATTTATAACTCGTTGCTGATTTGCGTATTAATATAGAAAACTTGTAAATAGGGTATATGCCGAACTGTACTTAAATTTAAAAATCTTGTGAACTGGTTAAATCCCGAACAGTACTTAAATTCAAACTAATATTAATCTGCTGTCTTGCAGTGTCTTTGCTCTTCAAAAATATCTTTTTTTTTATATTATTGCTTGAATCAAAAATTAATTATTACATTTTTCACACCAGTGTTGTGTAACAATCAAAACGCCTTTGTAACACCTGTTGTCATACCGCTAAAAACAACAATATAATTTTTATTTTTTATTTAATGTAAACAATGCCAATTTGTCGTAGATTGTCAGGCTACAAGGAATTTGGTAAATGCCATACAGCATAAAAAATATAAAAAAATAAAACACAAAAAATTTGGATTTTTCTATGCACATGTAAAAATATAAAAAAATACAATACAGCAACAAATCCAACGAAAAACTGAACTTACAAGTGTTATAGGTTTATGTTTTTTGTTTTTTCCCCCCCTCTACACTATATGACAGGTCTTTGACATCCAACTGTGATTTTTGGACAGCCTCAGCCGAGGCAGCCACAAAGAGCTTTCGTTGTTGCAAGTACTTGTTGTTGTTGTTGTGGCATATGTAAGTGTGTATGTTAATTTGATTTTGGTGTCAAATATTTTATGATATCTTTTTATATTTTTGGTTTTTTTTATTATTTTTATGGGCTGCACTTTGGCTGCGCAGTTAGAGCATCAGAGTGTTTGGGGGCCTCTTCCCCTCTCTGTCTCTGACTCGTGTCAATCTATTTGATTTGCTTTTGATTGTGCACACTTGTGTCTTTATTGACAACACGGCGCAATAATATAAATTATTTATTATATGCGCTATGTATTGAGCAATGTGTAATTGAACACATATGTATATAATTTTTGATTTGCTATCAAGTGCAATTCAAGAATCGAGGTAAACAAAAGCAAAAGCGTTAAAAGATTGTCAAGTGCCACAATTCGTAATTGATGCATAATAATATTTCAAGTGTTGCCTGCAAATTAAACAATATATATAAAATCAGAAATTCCATTTTAATTTGACAAAAGCAACACTAAAGTGACCTACAAATAACTAGAACGCATAATCAATTAGTGGCAAAAATGTATATATGATGAGTGTGTGTGTGTTTAGTTTCACATTGATTTATTTAAACTTTTGGTTAACCAACAAATTTAATCTGATTAATTTAAGATAACAAAATGTTGTCTAAATACTTTGAATGTATTTAAAGCATTTCTTGAGTTTTAAGCAACATATATTTCTATGCAAATATTTTCTAAAATAGCCTAAATAATTCAAGAATTTAATTGTATGTTTGTAAAATTCCTTTTTGTCTATTTTTTTAACTAATATAAAATATATTCAAATTAAATTCAAGCTTTTATTTGCTGTTTGATTGGACTTTGACTTTAAAATTCACTTTTAATTATATTTTTACATATCACTTTTTTTTATACTATAATACAGATAAGGGGTATTCCACCAGCTAATTTCTCGTCACATTTCTCATATTTTCATGTCATTTTTTCGACCTTTTACTTTTTTTTCTGGGCCAGATATAATCAATTATTTTTTGGTACAGCTAACAAACAAAGTCATTTATTATGCCGCAAATTATTTGTCACTATTTTGTGCACTTGTTGTTATATATTTTGCGTTTTGTTTTTGTTTTTTTTGCTTTTGGCACATTTTTCTGTTTATCAGACCGTAACGCCATGGCACACATCTGAGCTCTCTGGGCCCAATAATTAATTTGGCCACAAGGACATCCAACTACCGTTGGCCCCAAACAATGCCAAACAAATTGATTAATGACAGCGTATTAAACAATAATCGAGATAGGCCGCCACTCGTGGCCCTAACCGGCTCCAAAAGGGGCGTGGTCGGGCGGGGCTACCTACCAACAAAAATTTTTGTTCGCCCACGCGCAAATTTTTTTTCGCTTACAACACACACAACACACACACACTACACACAACACAATACAAAAGAATAAAGTTTTTATCAACGGCCAAAAATGTTTGCTTTTATTGTTATAGTTGTTGCTATTGCTGTTGTTATTGTTGTTATTGTTTCGCTCAAAACAATTCATTTAAATAATAGCCAGGCCACTTGCCCGGCCAAAAATGTAGGAAGTACATCATTTTTCATATTCTTTTGCGGCGGCCCCAGCACGGATATTAATAATGTGTAATTAATATTTGCTTAAACGGAATCGTAATATATATATAGAAAATTTGAATATACTAAGGAGATTGAGGTGGAGTTTAATGCGTTAAAGGGAGCGGCATTTTTTTTTTTTAAATATTTATTTAATTTTTAATATTATTTAATAGAATTTAGAAAGCAATATTTTTGGTTAACTATTTTTAACACCCTGTAGGTATTAGAATGGGTAAACGGGGGGTAATAAAGTTGCACAAATTCCTGTAACTGCTTTTATTGCCATTGTGAACTGCTTGAAAGTCAAATATTGCACTGCTTGATTTTGGACTGTGTTTCTTAGTCGTCTATAGAATATTCAATTATTTTGTTTAATTAACTGTATAAAGATATTATTCTATATTTTGGTATTTTCTCCAGTTCTCACATTATTGATCATTCTACTGCTGGCACAGCAAAAATAACAAGGTTTTCCATAAATAGCGCACAATTTTAAGTATAGAAAGTAAAAGTTTTTGGTTATTGACAAAACAAAATAATCCTAAAATATATAAAATTATTGGTAAACTTCAATATAAAATTATAATCGTTAGTTTTAATAGTTTAAATAAAAAATTGTCCTTGTAAATCAAAAATAAGATAATTTTTAGTTTATAAAAAAATATAAATTTTGGGAATTAAAGAAGCAATTCTTTTTTCTTGAAGTTTTACAAGAGAAAATATTTACTTTTTTATTAATTCCCACAATTTATATTTTTTTTATAAACTATCTCTTGACATTCTTCAATTAATTCTTTATTTTTTAAATTTTTATTAATATAATTTTTATAAATATAATTTTTATTAATATAGTTTTTATTTATATAATTTTTATTAATATAATTCATCCGTTTGCCATGGGATTAATTAAATTAAAATTCAATGATAGTAATATTTCTGTTCAACAAAATATTTTTTTACATTAAATAAATTAAAATAGAAAACTCATAAACTGTTTAGTTGAACAGCAAATCAATAACAATTATTACTAAATTAAATTTCACTTTTGACTGATTTTATATTAATAACAAAATTTATACAATAAGTTTTTCTCACTTGAACTGTAATTAGAACACTCGAAAATTTCCATTTTCTTTGCTTTTCTGTGAATCTTTAATATACGCTTGAAAGCATATTCTAAGCATAATCTTTGTTCCACTTGCGTATATGTATAATAAATATGTCGCCGACACTTGAGGCCCTATAGAATTCCCGGAGGCGAATTTCATTTATGCATTCGCACACACCCACACACACAATGCAACAAAAAACCACCCCAAAAGGAAGCCCAAAGGCAAATTTTACAGCTCCCTTTTGCCAATTCCTGGATAACAGTTCTGAACATGCACTTCAACGTGCCATGGCTTGCACTCTCAATTATGACTTAATTCGTATCTAATGGATATTTTCTGTGAAAATTTCATGATTAATCGCTGCCTTGAGGGGCAGACCGCTAGAAAGATGTGTGAATAAGGGGGTTGCTTGGCTTAGACTGTGACAGAGAAGGAGACGGAGACGGAGACTGAGACTGAGACTGCGGCTGTGACTGCAGTTGTTCACACATGTTCGAATAAGAAAAAAAAAGTGTTGCCAACTGAGTTTTGGGGGCAACAGTTGAACAATGCCCAAGCCAAAAACCACCCGAGCAATAACTCAGCTCACAACTTTCAAGTTGCTTTTTCCTTTTTGAAAATTTGCGATTAATACTCCCGCACATGTTTTTTTGGGCTGTTGGGTGGGATTTGGGTTTGGGTTGGCAATTGTTGGGGTGTGTCAGGAGACGACAACGACATCGTTATACTTAGGCAGCATATGCGTTAGTCTACGGCGACGTGTTGCAACTTCCGGCAGCAAAAACTGATTACGCGGCATTTGTGCCAACAACCGGCGACGCTTTTTGCAATACACTTACCAAGAATGTGACTTCGATTCCTGTCGGCCCCTAAGGCCCCCCGATACCCGTAGATATGCCACAATTCACTACTCGGTTTTGCCGGATTTTGTAAACAAGAAAGAAAAAAATAGTAGAAATGATTTTTCAAGCAAATCCAAGTGCAGCATTAAAAACTGCATTCGCATGCGGCTTTTCTTATCTATGGCACACAAGCGCCCTCTGTGTGCGTTTAGCTGAACTAACGCGTATCGAGAGGGTTGGGAAAACTGAATCCAAATGCATTTTTATCTGAGAAAGAGTATTTGAGAGAGATTGAGAGAGAGAGAATTGAATGCCGGCAAAACAGAGCGAGTCATTTTTCACTCTCTCGCAAAATAAATGACTCTCTCTCTCTCGGAGATTTTGGCTCTCTGTTTATCTTTGGCATTGCATTCTTTTCTGGGTTTATTATTGTTGTCGTTGTTGCTTTTGTTGCTGTTGTTGTTCCCATGACCGCTCCCAAAAATTTGAATTTACATATTGTATGTACTTTATGCCACACCGCATATTTTTATTGATAGCAACTGATAGTCTGATAAGAACATATTGGTTAATTCAAATCTGATAAGAATATATTGGTTTAATTTAACTTATAAGAAGATATTTATATTTATATATAATCCAAAAATATATATAATTTTTGGTTGCTAAATTTGAAAAGGGGCTATTAAAGACAGGTATATCTATAGATAAGAAAGATATATGCCTAAGATTTATGTTTTTTATATATTTCCTATTTATACTACGACTAAATTCAATTACAAAAAAAAAAACAAATAAAATAATAAAGCGATTTTTTTGTTGATATAAAATAAATAATAAAAAAAAAATCTAATTAAAAAAAAATCAAATAAATAAAAAACAAATAAAATAATAAAGCGATTTTTTTGTTGATATAAAATAAATATTTAAATAAAAATCAAATAAATAAAATAAATATAATTAAAAATTAAAAAATAAAATAAATATAAATATAAATCTGTTAAAATACCCGTAATAAATAGAAAATATTTGTAGCCAATATTTTGCAATATTTGAGAAATTTAGCGCCGTTGCAAAGTAATTAATCTAAAGTATATAATTTAATTCACTTATTTAAATCAAATAAATAAAATAAATATAATTAAAAATTAAAAAATAAAATAAATATAAATCTATTAAAATACCCGTAAATAAATAGAAAATATTTGGAGGCAATATATTACGATATTTGAGGAAGTAAGCGCCGTTGCAAATTTAATAATCAATAATATATATTTTAATTTACATATTTTCACAAACTGACAAAAATCAAAATTTCTGATTGTTGTAATAAAATTGCAAGCATTTATTGCATTAAACTCATCCATTATTTGCATTTATTTATTTATTTTTATTTATTATTATACATAAAATAAAACATTGCATTTTTTTATTCAAACTTTTGTTATTTTATGCAAATTAATATTAATATTTTAATTTTTTGCTGGTCTCTAAACAGGCAATCCGGCAATCTATCTCTGCTTTTCAGGTCTTTTCTTCAACACAAATCGACAATTTGACAACTTTAGGGAATCAGCAAAGCTCTTTGTACCATAAGGTGCTTTTTGCACACCTGTGCACACACACATTCGCACACCTCATTGACACCCAGGCGTGCCGTTAAGACTTGTGACTGCAGCTGCCAAAAAAAAAACAACAAAAAAGAGCGAAAAATTTGTTAAATGGGCCTTTTTGCATAGTCAACGGTAAATATATATATTTAGTCGAGTTTCGAACCACAAAATGTATCTTAACTCAATGAGAATCCAATTTGAGCTCAAGATACATTTTGTGGTTGCGAAACTCGACTAAATATATATATTTACCGTTGACTATGCAAAAAGGCCCATTTAACAAATTTTTCTCTTTTATGTTGTTTTTTTTTTGGCAGCTGCAGTCACAAGTCTTGACGGCACGCCTGGGTGTCAATGAGGTGTGCGAATGTGTGTTTGTGTGTGTGCACAGGTGTGCAAAAGCACCTTATGGTACAAAGAGCTCTGCTGATTCCCTAAAGTTGTCAAATTGTCGATTTGTGTTGAAAAAACACCTGAAAAGCAGCGATGGATTGGCGAATTGCCTGTTTAGAGACCAGCAAATAAGTAAAACATTAATTTAGAATTAAATAAAATAGCAAAACTTTGCACAAAAAGATGCAATGCTTTATTTTATGTATCTGTTTAAATAATGTAAGAGTTTAATGCAATAAATGCTTGCAATTTTATTATAACAATAAGAACTTTGAATTTTATCAGTTAGTAAAAATTGGTGAATTTCTAATATATATATACATCAGATTAAATTCCTCAAATATCGCAAAATATTGGCTTTAAATATTTTCTATTTATTACGAGTATTTTAAAAGATTTATATTTATTTTATTTTTTATTTTTTAATCATAAATATTTTATTTATTTGACTTAAATTAGTGAATTGATATACTTCGGATTAATTACTTTGCAACGGCGCTAAATTCCTCAAATATCGTAAAATATTGGCTCCAAATATTTTATATTTATTACGAGTATTTTAACAGATTTATATTTATTTTATTTTATTTTTTTTTATATTTATTTGATTTTTATTTTTTAATTATATTTATTTTATTTATTTGATTTTTATTTTATTATTTATATTATATCAACAAAAATCTTGCCTTATTAGTTTATTTATTTTTTAATTTATTTGATTTTTATTTTATTATTGATTATTAATCAACAAAAAAATTACCTTATTATTTTATTATTATTTTTTTTTTGTAATTGAATTTAGTAGTAGTATAAGTAGGAAATATTTAAAAAAAACAAAAATCTTAGGCTTTTATCTTTCTTATTCGCATTGTATTATGGCAAATATTTCAATCTATAGATATACCTGTTTTTAATAGCTCCTTTTTAAATTACCAACCAAAAAGCATTAATATTTTTGGATTATATACCAATGTAAAACAACCTCACTCTATATAAATATCTTCTTATAAGTTAAATTAAACCAATATATTCTTATCAGACTTAAATTAACCAATATGTTCTTATCAGACTATCAGTTGCTATCAATAAAAATATGCGGTGTGGCATAAAGTACATACAATATGTAAATTCAAATTTTTGGGAGCGGTCATGGGAACAACAACAACAACAAAAGCAACAACGACAACAATAATAAACCCAGAAAAGAATGCAATGCCAAAGATAAACAGAGAGCCAAAACCTCCGAGAGAGAGAGAGAGAGTCATTTTTTTTGCGAGAGAGAGAGTGAGAAATGACTCGCTCTGTTTTGCCGGCATTCAGCGCGCTCTCTCTCTCAATCCCTCTCTCAAATACTCTTTCTCAGATAAAAATGCATTTGGATTCAGTTTTCCCAACCCTCTCAATAAACGTAATCGAAGTCACATTCTTGAAAACGTTTGGCAAAAAAAACGCAACGCCGTCGCCGGTTGTTGGGCACAAATGCGGCGTAATCAGTTTTTGCTGCCGGAAGTTGCAACACGTCGCCGTGTCATGGAATAACGCATATGCTGCCTAAGATAACGACACACCCCAACAATTGCATATGCCAGCACCACCCGCTCCACTTAGTACTCCAATCCCCACTCCAAAAAACATGTGCGCGGAGTATTAATCGCAAATTTTCAAAAAGGAAAGGAGAACTTGAAAGTTTGTAAGGCTGAGTTATTGCTCGGGTGGTTTTTGGCTTGGGCATTGTTCAACTGTTGCCCCCAAACCTCAGTTGGTAACACTTTTTTTTTTTATTTTTTTTATTCGAACATGTGTGAACAACTGCAGTCGCAGCCGCAGTCTCCGTCTCCGTCTCTGTCTCCGTCTCTGTCACAGTCTAAGCCAAGCAACCCCCTTATTCACACATCTTTCTAGCGGTCTGCCCCTCAAGGCAGCGATTAATCATGAAATTTTCACAGAAAATATCCATTAGATACGAATTAAGTCATAATTGAGAGTGCAAGCCATGGCACGTTGAAGTGCATGTTCAGAACTGTTATCCAGGAATTGGCAAAGGGACCTGTAAAATTTGCCTTTGGGGTTCCTTTTGGGGTGGATTTTTGTTTCATTGTGTGTGTGTGTGTGCGAATGCATAAATGAAATTCGCCTCCGGGAATTCTATAGGGCCTCAAGTGTCGGCGACATATTTATTATACATATATGCAAGTGGAACAAAGATTATGCTTAGAATATGCTTTCAAGCGTATATTAAAGATTCACAGAAAAGCAAAGAAAATGGAAATTTTCGAGTGTTCTAATTACAGTTCAAGTGAGAAAAACTTATTGTATAAATTTTGTTATTAATATAAAATCAGTCAAAAGTGAAATTTAATTTAGTAATAATTGTTATTGATTTGCTGTTCAACTAAACAGTTTATGAGTTTTCTATTTTAATTTATTTAATGTAAAAAAATATTTTGTTGAACAGAAATATTACTATCATTGAATTTTAATTTAATTAATCCCATGGCAAACGGATGAATTATATTAATAAAAATTATATAAATAAAAACTATATTAATAAAAATTATATTTATAAAAATTATATTAATAAAAATTTAAAAAATAAAGAATTAATTGAAGAATGTCAAGAGATAGTTTATAAAAAAAATATAAATTGTGGGAATTAATAAAAAAGTAAATATTTTCTCTTGTAAAACTTCAAGAAAAAAGAATTGCTTCTTTAATTCCCAAAATTTATATTTTTTTATAAACTAAAAATTATCTTATTTTTGATTTACAAGGACAATTTTTTATTTAAACTATTAAAACTAACGATTATAATTTTATATTGAAGTTTACCAATAATTTTATATATTTTAGGATTATTTTGTTTTGTCAATAACCAAAAACTTTTACTTTCTATACTTAAAATTGTGCGCTATTTATGGAAAACCTTGTTATTTTTGCTGTGCCAGCAGTAGAATGATCAATAATGTGAGAACTGGAGAAAATACCAAAATATAGAATAATATCTTTATACAGTTAATTAAACAAAATAATTGAATATTCTATAGACGACTAAGAAACACAGTCCAAAATCAAGCAGTGCAATATTTGACTTTCAAGCAGTTCACAATGGCAATAAAAGCAGTTACAGGAATTTGTGCAACTTTATTACCCCCCGTTTACCCATTCTAATACCTACAGGGTGTTAAAAATAGTTAACCAAAAATATTGCTTTCTAAATTCTATTAAATAATATTAAAAATTAAATAAATATTTAAAAAAAAAAAATGCCGCTCCCTTTAACGCATTAAACTCCACCTCAATCTCCTTAGTATATTCAAATTTTCTATATATATATTACGATTCCGTTTAAGCAAATATTAATTACACATTATTAATATCCGTGCTGGGGCCGCCGCAAAAGAATATGAAAAATGATGTACTTCCTACATTTTTGGCCGGGCAAGTGGCCTGGCTATTATTTAAATGAATTGTTTTGAGCGAAACAATAACAACAATAACAACAGCAATAGCAACAACTATAACAATAAAAGCAAACATTTTTGGCCGTTGATAAAAACTTTATTCTTTTGTATTGTGTTGTGTGTAGTGTGTGTGTGTTGTGTGTGTTGTAAGCGAAAAAAAATTTGCGCGTGGGCGAACAAAAATTTTTGTTGGTAGGTAGCCCCGCCCGACCACGCCCCTTTTGGAGCCGGTTAGGGCCACGAGTGGCGGCCTATCTCGATTATTGTTTAATACGCTGTCATTAATCAATTTGTTTGGCATTGTTTGGGGCCAACGGTAGTTGGATGTCCTTGTGGCCAAATTAATTATTGGGCCCAGAGAGCTCAGATGTGTGCCATGGCGTTACGGTCTGATAAACAGAAAAATGTGCCAAAAGCAAAAAAAACAAAAACAAAACGCAAAATATATAACAACAAGTGCACAAAATAGTGACAAATAATTTGCGGCATAATAAATGACTTTGTTTGTTAGCTGTACCAAAAAATAATTGATTATATCTGGCCCAGAAAAAAAAGTAAAAGGTCGAAAAAATGACATGAAAATATGAGAAATGTGACGAGAAATTAGCTGGTGGAATACCCCTTATCTGTATTATAGTATAAAAAAAAGTGATATGTAAAAATATAATTAAAAGTGAATTTTAAAGTCAAAGTCCAATCAAACAGCAAATAAAAGCTTGAATTTAATTTAAATATATTTTATTTTAAATTAAGCAAAACAAAAAGGAATTTTACAAACCTACAATTCAATTCTTGAATTATTTAAGCTATTTTAGAATATATGTGCATGGAAATATTTGCAAATTTTTGTTGCTTAAAACTCAAGAAATGCTTTAAATACATTCAAGGTATTTAGACAAAATTTTGTTATCTTTAAATTAATCAGATTAAATTTGTTGGTTAACCAAAGTTTAAATAAATCAATGTGAAACTAAACACACACACACACACACACACTCATCATATATACATTTTTGCTACTAATTGATTATGCGTTCTAGTTATTTGTAGGTCACTTTAGTGTTGTGTTTGTCAAATTAAAATGGAATTTCTGATTTTATATATTGTTTAATTTCCAAGCAACACTTGAAATATTATTATGCATCAATTACGTATTGTGGCACTTGACAATCTTTTAACGCTTTTGCTTTTGTTTACCTCGATTCTTGAATTGCACTTGATAGCAAATCAAAAATTATATACATATGTGTTCAATTACACATTGCTCAATACATAGCGTATATAATAAATAATTTATATTATTGCGCCGTGTTGTCAATAAAGACACAAGTGCACACAATCAAAAGCAAATCAAATAGATTGACACGAGTCAGCGACAGAGAGGGGAAGAGGCCACCAAACACTCTGATGCTCTAACTGCGCAGCCAAAGTGCAGCCCATAAAAACAATAAAAAAAACCAAAAATATAAAAAGATATCATAAAATATTTGACACCAAAATCAAATTAACATACACACTTACATATGCCACAACAACAACAACAAGTACTTGCAACAACGAAAGCTCTTTGTGGCTGCCACGGCTGAGGCTGTCCAAAAATCACAGTTGGATGTCAAAGACCTGTCATATAGTGTAGAGGGGGGGAAAAAACAAAAAACATAAACCTATAACACTTGTAAGTTCAGTTTTTCGTTGGATTTGTTGCTGTATTGTATTTTTTATATTTTTACATGTGCATAGAAAAATCCAAATTTTTGTTGTGTTTTATTTTTTATGTTTTTTATGCTGTTTGGCATTTACCAAATTCCTTGTAGCCTGGCATCTACGACAAATTGGCATTGTTTACATAAAATAAAAAATAAAAATTATATTGTTGTTTTTAGTGGTAAGAGTGTTGTATGACAAAAGGTGTTCCAAGACGCTTTGTTTGTTACACAACACTGTTTAATAGTGTGAAAAATGTAATAATTAATTTTTATTCCAAGCAATAATTAAAAAAAAAAGATTTTTTTGAAGAGCAAAGACACTGTAAGCCAGCAGATTAATATTAGTTTGAATTTAAGTATAGTTTTCGCGATTTACCCTGTTCACAAGATTTTTGAATTTAAGTACAATTCGGGATCTACCCTGCTCACAAGTTTTCTATATTAATACGCAAATCACAAACGAGTTATAAATTGAAATCATTAACATGATTATCGTTAGCAGCATTGACAAACAATCTAATCAATTATTATTAAATAATATATATGTATAATAAGAAAACAAACATTTCAATCTGCCTTTTTGCAAATTAGACTGATTGTGTGATTCCCCACAAAATAACTCATGGACATACCCGGAGTCAAAACTATTTCGCTTTCAATAAAAAGTTGCAGGCAGCTCGTAAAATGCCGCAACGGAACGTAACATAACGTAACGCTTAACGTAATAGCCTTTCATGTTTGCTTAGTAACCCACATCAATTCTAATCGCCTGTAGCTGTAGCCAACACCCAGTGGTGTGGTAGAGGGGGGGGTTGTGTAGAGGGGTTTATCTCTGTTGTATACCCACCCACAACAACAACAACAACAACAATAACATCAGAGCAGCACGGCAAACGATTTATGGCATGCTTTTACATACTTTCACCTAGGGAATATTCCTGGCCATGTGCATAGTTGTGGCTAACGTTGTTCTTGTTCTTGTAACTGCTCTTGTTCTTCCTGGTTTGGTTTAGAACTTGGCCAAAAGGCAACAAGGGAATGCGGGGAATGAGGGAGCTCTAAATACATGTCTGTACGTACATGCACTGGCCGTTCTATGTAGTTTATGGGAGCATATTAATTTTGGCATTGAAATGGAGCTAAAATGCAAGTGCAATTGTTTTATGGACGCCATGTGGCTGCTTTGTGGCATTTACCAACACTTACTGCAAAAAAGGTGAATGTGCTAGATAACATTGCTTATCAACGTGATAAAAAAAAGCATAGTTAGTTTGCGCAATTAAGCAGAGTATATAAATAACATAAACTAGGTCTGTTAGTTCTTTAAGTGCTATGCAGCACTTTAATTAAGCAGGTGATGTTTTACAACACTGTATTAAACTCTTACATAAAATAGTTAAGTTTAAGGCTCTTTAAAATATATATTTATATATATATACTTATGCCCCTTATACCCTATGCTTTAACGACTTGAATATTTCAACAAAAAGTCACCTTCTGTCCGTAACTTTTATATATGCTTTTTCATATGGATCAGTTAGAACTTCTTATACTTTTGTCATTAGCTTGATGTTTTTTTTTTTATGGTATTCATGCTGAAAACTCTTTCCTGCAGCAACACCATCCCATAAAAG